>ML664180.1:16013851-16123651 GCA_007570785.1 Antilocapra americana
CTGACTAAGCACAGCACAGCACCATCAGCTTACATGGGCCTCCCTGGTGGCTCATGCAGTAAAGAATCTGCCTGTAATGCAGAAGACACAGGTTCGATCCCCGGGTCAGGAAGAGCCCCTGGAGAAGAGAATGGCAATTGACTCCAGTCTTCTTGTCTGGAGAATCCCCATGGACAGAGGAGTCTGGTGGGCTATATAGTCCATGGGGTCTCAAAGAGTCAGACACGACTGAGCAACTGGGATGCCCCCCTCCACCCCGCCACACACACATACAGAGTGAGCTTATACATGTGAAAAGAAGAAGACATAAATGTTTGAAATATTCTGAGGATTTGGAGCATTGCTTTAGTTCTTATTGTAGACACTTTCCCCTTGTAATTCAAATCATGATGTGAATTTACACATATCAAACCAAAGCATATCCCCAGATCCCAAAACTTACCTACTTAATGTACGGGTAATTTGTAATCTTACAAAATTTGTCCTTTTCTTAAAACGTTAAAAAAAAAAAATAAGGATAGAGAATAAACAAAAGTAATGATTGCTTCGTCTAGCCTTTGATTATAACCTAACCTTAAAATGAGAAAAATTTTAATGAAAAAAAAATCTGAAACTACATATTTATCATATCTTAATAAAATTCTGAATTTATGCATGGAGTGATGGGATGTAGTTGAGGGAAGAACCCAGGGGTAAAGGGAAAGTTTTTAATTAGCATCACTGTATTCAACAAGTTTCAGAGTGATCTTTCCTCGGGTTCTGGGAAATACAGGCCTTTAGTTATAATGCTTCGATGGAAGCAGACCCACCCACTGGGTGTCACGGGCAATAGCCTTCTCTTCCATTTTTTTTTTTTTTCTGCTTTTCCACCTACATTTCAAAATATAAAAATAACCGTTTTACAATTTCTTCTGGGAAAAAAAAAGTATTTATGGCCCAACAAGTCACAGGAAGAGACCATCAGAATAGAGAAGGGTCAGGAAAAGAGGAGGCCGAAGAGAGACGGGGGACAGAAGAGTCTGTAAAGCAAGGGGAAAAGCACGTGCTCAGAGGAGATCGGAGAGGAGTCTGCCAAGCGCCACATGCCCCGACAAAGACAGCACCAGCAGTGCCAGCGCGGGCAGCGGCTTCACCATTAGCCCCCCACCCAGCGCGGTGAAGCTCATTTAGCCCCATGCTGGACTTTCATTAGGCCGGACTCGCATCAGATGGTCCCGGGCTCCGGCTCCGCAGCGGCGTGGTCCAGCGCTGGGGAGGCGGCCGCCCCTCGGGGGGGGGAGCCCAGATTGGAGCCTTCCTCTCTGCCAGGTGCCAGGGCTCAGTGGAGGCGGCTGGCGAAGATGCTGGGCACGGCCCCCCTTGACGTTGGCATTTTGTGATACGAAACTTTTGGAAAGAAGAAACAAAATTCCTGAACCCTTCAACTTTGTTTTTAAACCTTTAAGATGGAGAGGAAAAAAAAAAAAATCCAGGAAGCTGCAAGCAAAACTGAAATGCCAGTAATCTTCACCAGGAGCTGTAGCAAAGAGCTGAGCTGACACGGGCAATTTTTTTTTTTTTTTTTTTTAACCTCAGGACTGTAATAAAAAGTCAACCAAGCAAGGGATGTCAATATATTCTAATAATAAAGATGTAAAATTTCTAGGGCCTTTCTTCTTCTTTTTCTTCAGGAAGTTATGTTAAAATAGACAGAAATATAGAATGAGTATTAAAGTCAGACATACACACATAAGAAAGATATGTGTCTTAGAAAAAGAATCTGAAACTTCACTAACAGCAATGATAACATGCTGTGGTTTTAAGAAAGAAGGAACTTTCAAAATTGAATTTGAGGAGGGAGGAGGGAGGGGGGTTCTGGAGGGGAAGCATATGTAAACCCATGGTGATATCATGACAATGTATGGCAAAAACAATAAAAAAAAATTGAATTTGAGTTTATTTCTTTTAAATCGGTAATAATTCTATCAAAAAATATAAAGGAAAGAAAGAAGACAGCTGGCACTGATTGTTTTTTTTTTTTTTCCTATTGGTCATTTCAAGGAGGAAAAATCATGTTCAATATTTGAATCGCTGGTTATTTAAAAATCACATTATGTCACTATGCTTTATGTTATTATGCTTTATTCTCTGAAAGTGTGAAAAAATACAACAGAACCTGAAATGAATCCTTCTGTTAATTTTTTTATGGTTCTATGAATTACAAAATGAGCAACAGATGATCCAAGAGAAACAAAAACTTTTATTTTCATTTTTTTATTCCATTCACTGTATTAGCTTGTTTCATATCAGTTACAAATGTCATTACTTAATTTATAAATTTAGTCTTTTTATCAGTATTATATATTAAGTAACAATTGTGCATGTTATTTTATATTCACTAGTTCTTCTGCCCAATATCCTGGCATGTGTATTTCAATTAAATTTATATGAAAGCAGCAGATTGAAAGACAAAGGGTTTATAAAAAGCATGCAAGGGGTATTTTCCTAGTACCGCTATATTTTTATGGAAATGCTGTTTATTGTATATTTAGATTTCAAGCAAAGATTAGCAAAGTACGCAACAATCTAAAACACCTGTAATGATATTCTGAACTCTGAATGTTGTACAACAAATCAAAGGGAAAAACCTGAATAGCTGTCAGTGTCCCATCTGTTTAGAGATGAGTGGGTGATTATTGCTAAAATATTCTGTTCTCTCTCCTCATCTTCTCTTGGAATGAAGTTTTCAGATATCTTTAGGTCAGTGGACCATAGGGAGCTCTCTTGGTTCACTGAAGTTCCTTTCAGTACATTTCACTCCAGGTGTCTCTATTCTTGTTTGTCAACAATACATGGTTTATCATCCATTTAATTATCTTGGTTTACATCAATTTACATATATGCTAAGAAGCATTACTGCAGATGGTTTCTTTAACTGAATTTTTTAAAAAGTTTTCATTTTCATCCATTCTTTTACTTTTTTAAATAGTAGAATTATTTTAAAAAGGAAAGCCCTATTTTTTTAATTAAGAATGAATGCTGCAAAAATATTTTTTAAAGAAAGATAATGACACACTTACATGAAAATGCAGTATAAGCTAATAACCCCATCTAAAAGTAAATAAACAAGTAGCTGAAATTACTGAAATACTATGGAAATTTAAACATCATTTTTCTCTGATTTTTAAATTTAGAAGTAGAGCTAGTATAGGTATGTATGAATATGTGTGTGTGTGTGTGCGCGCGTGTGTCTGCATGCACCAGTGTTAAAATAATTACCAGGGATATACCCGAACAGCACTTACTGCCTATGTTTCAGCTGCCTAGTTATTGCCGGAGACAATCTAGCTGCAGAGCAAACTGGGCCAAACCTCTTGGATGCGCCGCAGGTACTGGGAAGTTGAGTACCCAGGGATGCTCTGGAGCAGGTGGGCTGTGTTGAAGCGCCACCTACTGAAACGGCGTGCTCCCCAGTCCTGCACGCCCCGAGCTGGCGTTTACTGTAGCCCTGGCAAAACTGGTTCAGGGGAAAAAATGACAGTACAGATGAAATCCTATTTTTGGTAAGCAGGACTCTAGAAGTGTGTCAGCCTCCAACTTTACTGATTATACCAGTATGCCTATGCTAAGGCATTTGTGATCTGCCTTTCCTAAAGACGAATAAAAAGCAGAAAGAAGAATATAAACTGGCATGCTCTTAAACGGGGTCATTCCTGGGTAGACGAAAAAAGGGGGGAAGGTGGGAAGGACGGGGCGGTTCTCAATGCATGCTACATGTTGCCAGGTTACATTCAGAGTGAAATAGACATGAGTAAAGATAATACGACCTCTCACACACATAGCTGTAACAGATTACATCATCCTGATGGAGATGATTAAGTTTACACTTCAACAGACTTAAAAGCGTGCTCACTCTCTACTCCCATACTTACAGCAACAGGAAAAAAACCAGTGCTCAGGAGGATCTGAATATATCTTCTTACTTTAAAATGAGTATAAGAATTGTTCAGCCACACTGCAAACAGGACAGCTAATTTGTGACTGATCAGTAATGGATCTTCAGGTTGGTGAAGATCTTTAAAAAAAACGAAACAGTATATGACATTGCATCTAGTGGATACTGATGACATAATGTTTTCTTTCTACAACTATTCCTTACAAATATAATCAAGTGTTTTCTTCTACAAGGTAGACTTGACCTTGATAGGGAAAGCCATTCAGCTTAAGAGCAGATGGGTTTCTGTTTGTATAATTTAGGGGAAGGTAGGGTTTTGCTGTCTTCTGACCTGGATTTTTAATGTTATGTGAATAGCAAATCCATTCTTCATAGAGGTTTAGACTATCTGTTTATATACTATATCACAGGCTGATGCTGACAGTGCTAATTTTCTGAATGAATATCATCTCTTTAATGTGTGTTTTAAAGTAACTGAAGCAGATGCTCTCAGGTATGATATATTCTTAAAGGTCTCTCTGATAAGTTAATATTTGCCAAGATATATGTAGGAGCTGTGCAGAAGTTTGTGTAGGTAGGAAAGTCATTTATATATTTAACTAATGTAGTAACACACTTACAGGGTTCCCTTCAAGACCCTTTACAGTACTGACTTTTAGACTCATTGATTTCCAGAGTTACACCCTTTGTACTACTTACTCTTTGTTCCATAAATAACCACTGCCTTTACATTATAGAGTCTAATTGCAAAAGTCAAAATTAAATAATATAAGGGGTTGATAGAAAGCCACAAAAGAGTAAATTTAACTTTAGAAAATTGCTAAATCCTCTCTTCAAGTATAGTTGTGACATTGTGCATTGGGTTTTCACTGTAAAAAAGAACTAGTAGTTTAAAGATTTAAAACACTTATTCATATGAAATATTTCAGGAATTGTTCTAATTTATTTTTAGGCCATTGTCCTTAATCAGAATTGAACATTGTGTCCTTAGGAAGAATAAGCCTAGCAGGAACTGGGGCTCACTTTTGTGGCCTCCACTAATTCACTTTGACAAAAAATGGGAACCCTTTTTCCTATTATCTACAGAATGAGGCATAAAATAACTAATGATATAATCTATTGTTTCTCCCAGTAAAGCTATGAAAGTAATGTCCTTATTTTTAACGAGTCATGTCAAAACCAAAATTTCAATACTTAGCTAAAAAATGCAGATTTAATTTTAAGCTTAATCAATCCAGTGACATCTAAAGGTATTTACTGACATCTACCCAAACATGCTTCTGTCAGAAGGTTGGTCTCAAAAACAATCCTGTTACAAGTTTTGTGGAAATAACTGACTTTACCACTGCTGCCAGATTTAGAATTCCATATTATCAAAAAGCAAATGTAAAAATATGCTTTATTAAAAGAAATTTGTATTTTGCAACAGAGTTCTATTTTAAAGCTTTTCAAATAGCTGTGAGAATAGAAAAGGAAAAGAAGGGCATTCAACACCTGCAGCTCTGAAAACCAAACCATCTCACTGTATAGATGCGAATCCCACACGAGAAGAAAGTTTCTCTTCTTTAATGGAAGCATATGGTGTTTGAATCTGCCTCTTGCAAAAGAACATAGTGATGAAAATAGGCAGGTTTCAGGTCATAACAGCTAACACCTAAAATAACAAAGTCCAGAAGCACAAACAGAATCATGAACATATTGATAAAATGGATTAGCCTTTGCTTTATTCTGTGCCATATCATTTATTCAGTAGTCCAGCCCCCGGGCAGAATCCTGAATAAATAAGCGAGGCCCTTACCCCAAGCTCCAGAGTGAACGCATGCTTCCTTGGGCCAGTGGGGAGCATGCTGCCCTGTTTGCTCTGAGTAGGATTGTGAGCATCCAGGGTAAACCGTGCTTTGGGGCCGAGCACCATGCACATGCAATTCTGAAATAACACAAGTGCTTAAACCCATTCTATCTGGTTGATAAGCAGGGGTACGTTTAGGTGGTTCTTTTCATTATAAGACTATCATTTGAAATAATTGCGCTTTCTCAGCAAGTTGGCTTAATTTGTATACTTTGCTAAAAGATCAGGATGGAATCAGTATCTTTAGGGAATGGTTCTAATTTAATATATTCTGGATTTCATTTAAAGAAATCTGGAAGGACTTTCAAAGCAATGAGGCCTTTTCAGAGCAGAAGAAAAGTGTATCTTAAATGGTATTTGGCAGCTCACATCCTCCTAACAACACCGTCACCAGCTTGTTTGTAAACGAAGACTCCCATTAACTGGGCAGAAGTGCCCAGGGTTCTCTCAAGACGGGCCTGTGTTAAGCTCAGTGAATCGGCCGGTAGGGTAGAAGTCCATATAATACAGTGAGGCCCAAAGGTTAAGCATTTAAGCAGAAGACTCAGGAAGACACACAGAGCACAGATCAAACCAAATTATGTATGTGTTTTCAATATTCAATATAAATCAAGGCTCCTGGATATTGTAATAAGAAATTACTACTGGGAGGTCCTATTACTGCTGTGAACAGAACATCATTTTCCTAATCAGGAAAATAGAAATCTCTCTGTTGAGCATCTTTGTGTGCCAGATTTTTATTAAGCCCTTTCATATATTATTAAATGATGAGGAAACTGATGCTTAGAGAAATTAAGGGTACTTAAAAATAAATAGCTACAAAATAACAGCACTCTGAGTTAAACCTAGGTATTTCTGATTCAAAATTCTGTGTTCCATCTATAACTCTGTTACATGGTCTTTAAGCATGGTACATAGACTGGATTATTTTGTACCCTATTGGTTGAAGATTCTTGATGTACATAATTTGATTATTATATCTTTAAATCATGAAAATTTTCACCTTAGAATAAAATCATCAATACTTATTTTTTAAGAGCAAATAGCTTACTCTATATATATCTCAGTTTACTATATTTGTTTTTTACAGATAAGATTTGACTTCAAAAATATTACCGCTTACCCTGAATACTGGCAAGAAATTATTTTTTATAAAATAACAAAATATATAGCTAATTGAAAATGAAACTTTTCTGTACTTAAAAACTAAGCAAGAGAGCTCTATAATCATTTAAAGACTTTTACTCAAAATACAGTATATATATAAAAGAAAAACACACGAAAAAGTTGGTAATTAACCAAAATAAAAACCAGCGTGACATTGATTTGCACTTATTCATATTACTTTTCTGTACTTCAAAGCAGGAGCATCTAAATGTTTGTCCAGAGTTCCCAATTTTAGTTTTAATTGTGGTTATTTAGCTTGTAAAGCACAATTCTGGCCTAATTTTCAAGCTCTAGACCTTATTAGTGAACAAATTTCTATATTTAGAACCTCATATTAATACTTGATTCCTCACATACCTTATTTTTAGTGCCAAGCCCCTGGTTTAGGTTCTTAAATGCATATTTCAAGCAGCCAAATATTTCTTGTTGTAATTGGATTAAGTTGTCAATGGTAGATCATAAATTAGATAAGATATGCCAAAAATGTTTACATGAAAGTTTAAGACCATAAGTTAGCAGAATTTCATTTAACTTATTACCATAATCCTACAAAAACCCTGAAGTCATCATTAGTAATTGGTTAGGTTTATAAATTAGGTTACTAAATTAGCAGATCAAAAACGATGCCAGGGATTCTTTTTCTTCAATTAAGAAACCTTGTATTTATAATAATCTTACTAGATTTGCAGCATAAAAATTTGGCAACCACCCAAGCTATCTGATATCTAGGTATTTTACTTACAAAATGGCAGAACAGAAGGTACGCTTAGGAAACTGCAACCTGATATCATTTTATAAATGAATTCATGATTTGCTCAAGATCACATAGAAAACCTGATTTCTAGTCTCATAGGCTTGATGCTATCTTTGTTGCATTCAAGTTAAAGGTGGATACAAATATCATTTGTGGTGACATTCTCTAATAGAGAGGGGACTCATTAGAAAAGACCCTGGTGCTGGGAAACATTGAAGGCAGGAGGGGAAGGGGATGAAGGACGAGGAGAAGCAGAGGATGAGATGGCTGGTTGGCATCACTGACTCCATGGACGTGAGTTTGCGTGAGCTTTGGGAGTTGGGGATGGACAGGGAGGCCTGGCGTGCTGCAGTCCGTGGGTGTGCAAAGAGTCAGATACAATTGAGCAACTGAACTGAACTGAACTCACTAATAGAACAAGGTGTTGCTCATAAGGTCCCTGAATTTCCAAATGCAACAGATGGGGAAGAGACCCTTCACCTAGAACACACGCATGCTCCAACGTGGGGGAGTCAGGGAAAGGCCTCTGTGGGGACTTATCACCAACACTTTATCAGAGAGAAAACTGAGGTGATGGTTAAGGTCAACAAGTTCTCCACTCAAACTTAATTTTTGCCATAAGCATGGGAGAGTGGACATTTATTCACACACAAGGTATGTTCCCAAGGAAACTGTTTCTCCTGCCTCTCGCCTTCTAAAATATAGGATGTTCCATCCATCAAACATTGGCTAGACACTCTTCTAATTGTCACTCACAAGCCTGCCCCCAACTAGCAGCATCTGGAGGGCATGCCATGTTTTTATCTGCCCCCTTCCCGGGTCACAGGCCCTGTCTACCTGGAACACCCATGCCTTCCAAGTCCAGTCCCCATTTGAAATACACATTCTTGATTCTCCTCTGTCATGTGTGTGTTCTTTTGCTCCCCAACTCACATGCCCCAAATAGGATGAACCACATTCCAACCTGTTCAGTGTGATTTTCCAGTATTTTCATAAACTTTTCAATATGGAGTCTGGTACTTATTAGACAGCATTATAATATAGAATTTAGAACACAGTAGCCTGAAATAGTTATATACATTTTTTTTTGTAACTCCTGACTTACTTATCTTGCAGTATCTCACACAGAATGTAATGGGTATTTAATAAAACAGAACAAAATACGAATCAAATTGGGCACTTCCTTTTTATTAATGCTTTTATTTTCCCAAGAACTTGGGATGAAAATGAACTTTCTACATTCTATAGAAAATAAGAAAGAAAATGTTAATAAATAAAATATTTTAGAAGGAATTTTCCTTTCATTTATTACTTTTTATCATTGTTCTTTACTAAAAAATTTTTTAATGTTAAAAAATTATCAGTTACTAGAGTCTCTGCTGTTACAGAGGTCACATTCAGAAAGTAAAAAATAGAATTAAAAAGATACTTTATGATCACTCACTTTAATAAAAATAGTTGGATTAATTTGAGGGTAGCAACATTTTTTGTCAGTTGGTATGCAAATAAGATCTAAATGCTTTAGAATATGAAATTACAGGCACCCTTATTTTAAAAAAATATATGTTCCTTAAAGTTGCCTAAGGCGTGTTTATTTAACTAGCATCTACATTGTGTGCGATATATGTTAGTGATCTTTCAGAGCATTTTATCTGTCTGCTTCAGCTGAGGAAACTGAGGTACATAGCAATCAAGTAAGGTCTAAGATTGCATAGTAAGGGGCAGAGCTGGGTTTACAACCCAGCAATCTGCCTGCAGAGTTAAACCATCATGCCAGGTAACGACTTGATAATGACTAAATAAGAACTCCACATGTCCATTGGCTTAACTGGGAAATTAGAGAGAAGTATTGGGTTGGCCAAAAAATTCATTCAAGTATTTCCATAAGATGTAACAGAACAACTCAAACTTTGGGCCCAACCCAATATGTCCTAATAAAGGAACTTTCTCAGTCTGAGTTTAAACTTACATTGAGGAAATAATTAAGATTCATTCTTGGTGGCAAATAATGTTTTTGAGGAGTGCTGATCCAGAACAACAATTTGCTTTCCCATAAGATATTGCCTCTGTTCATAGTTAGAATGGAGCTTAAAATCTGCTGGGCACCTCACCTTAGGAAAACCACATGTTGCTTGGTCAACATGTCCAGCCAAACTCCTCAGCATCCCCCATCAGCCCCAGATTCAGGGACCAGCACCGCCCAGGCCCTCAAGCATGAACTTCAGAAACCTGCTTTGTCTTCTTACCGCCTTCTCGCCTGGCCCCTGTGATCAGTCACCCAGCCCTGTGCCTTTGGCTGCCTGACCATCCTGCATCTCCATTCTCGTCTCCAGAGCCACTGGGGCATCCTCATCCCGGCTCCCAGGTCCACTCCTAGGCAACTCTCAGGGTCTCTTACTCGTGGCTCATGAACATGAAAATGCAAATGGCAGAAAGAGCATCTTAGCTACTCTTTGTGCCAGCAAGGTACCCAGCCTGGTGCTGAGGCTGCTTTCACTGAATCATTCCTTCATTCAACAAATGTCTCTTGTGCTATAAACATGGCATTCAACTAAGAGTCTTAGAGAAGACAAGTATAATGCTTATGGCTCTTTTAGCAAATTCTAGTTAAGGTGCTGTTAAGTGCTTAGCAGGTTTGGAAATCCAAATACACACAAAACATAGTTTAAACCCTTAAGGATTTTATAATGAGAGGAGACACTAGTAATAGTAACAGTTAAGTGTATTGAGTAGGTGCTGTATGGCTGGTATTGACTGAATTGATTCATTAATTCATGTATGCCCTCAAAACAATCAGGACTATGCCCAGTTTACAGGTGAGAAAACTCAAGGACTATCAAAATTACATGGGTATGTTAAAATACAAACAGAACATAATCAGCATTACAGTAGAGTTTGGGACTGTACGAGGGGAGTTAATCTATAAAGTCTGAGGACTCTAGCTTCAACCAAGCAAATTGATTGATTTGTTTGTTCTGCCTAGGTGACCACGGTCGCTGAATGATTCTGAAGGAAATACTTTTTTCTTCTTGCCTGATACTAACATCTTCATATGGTGAACCAATCACATTTTATTAGACACTCCCATTTTGTTTTATATAGACGTTCCCATTTTGTTAAAAATATCAAATCTCCCTTTGAAAATGACAGTGAGGGCAGAAGATTTCTGCACCGCTAAAATTCCTGAAGTTATTTAAATGCTGCCTTTGTGTAATATGCTTGTAAAATATTTCTCAAGTGTTCTTTTTTGGAGTGTCTCAAATAATCATTTGATTCATGCCAGCAGAACAGACATTCAGTGGTAAATAAAATCAAATGCAATCGCATGCCTGGGCATAATTTTATTGACAGGGAGGTGCAGGCTTAGCCAGAGAGCTGAGGACAGCATTTTGGCCCTGGAGTCAGTCAGATGCTCTTTTTATGATATTCTGCAGGCTTTGGAAGAGGCAGTGGTAGAAAGACAACAAGATATGAATTTAACCCCTGTATGCAAACCCATCAAAAAAGAAAAAAAAAAAAAACAGCAGAGAGATAAACCATGTAATAAGGATAGACACAGTAGGGGGAAAATGCAACCTAATGTCTGCAGGGTGCTCTCAAGGCGATGGTAAAGAAAATCGTGGAAGTTTAGGGATTGTGGATCTAAAGTTGATTTATTAAAGAGTCAGAAGATTTTTTGCGCGATATACTAGCTGTAAATGCATAAAAAACCTGCAGGACTTCTCTGGAAATGTTTCTGTATTGATTTCATTGTTGCTTGAGTCAGATATGGATGTTTTCCTTTTATGCAAAATGCTGATGTGTACCGATTTGTGACTAGGATTGCGCCTTCAGGAATTCTCTGTAGGGCATGAAAGTAACCATATTGTAACAGTTTGAAATTGGAAAGAACCTCATTTTCCATGCATTTTCACTTACTCAGCAATAAACACTAAAGGCCAACGACAAAACTTCTCCTCATCTCATCCCCAAAGACAGAAAATACATGCATTCCTTCTTTTGACACGTCACATCCACTCCCAGGACCTTTTCTTCTTAACCTCATTCATTCATTCATTCTTCTCTCTCCTGAATTTTTTCTAAAAATAACTACTCTCTACAGCCCTTTGTTTGTTTAACACGAAACATCGTCTTCCAGGGAGGACAATTACCAGGTGATGGTTCTAACACGTTTCTGGTGATATTCATTCAAAATGTCCCATATGCGGTGCTCAGCAGAGGGTTAAATAAAACAGCAAGTACCTTTGGATGATATGGGAGAACGGCATTGAAACATGTTAATTATCATATGTGAAATCAATCGCCAGCCCAGGTTTGATGCTCAGGGCTGGTGCACCGGGATGACCCAGAGAGAGGGAATCAGGAGGGAGGTGGGAGGTGGGTTCGAGAAGGGGAACACATGTATACCCATGGTGGATTCATGTCAATGTGTGGCAAAACCAACACGACAGTGTAAATAAATAAATAAATAAATAAATAAATATACCTTTGGATGAAGTTATAATGTACTTGCAGATCCTTCATTCGAGGACTGGCCTCTGGATTTTTCACTAATTTATGCATGTTTAATTTCTAGGATCTATGTGGTCAGCATTTGTGTACATCTTTATAAAGAGGTCTTTGTGGCACCTGTGAATATTTAGCAGGTAAGACAATGTTGTTCTGATCATAAGTCCAAATTCGTGAACCCCAGTGGACCTTGTCCTAGTTTTTGAAAGTGAATAGGTTGAGCTTTCAAGAAAGAGAATTTCAATGGCTGGTTGGTGCCCAAGTGCAGTTTGTGACTATTTAACTGATCAACTGTAGGGGCTTCCCAGATGGCATAGTGATAAGGAATCTGTCTGCCAATGCAGGAGACGCAGCAGCCTCAGATTCCATCTCTGGTTCAGAAAGATCCCCTGGGGAAGGAAATGGCAACCCACTCCAGTATTCTTGCCTGGAGAATCCCATGGACAGAGGAGCCTGGTGGGCTACAGTCCATGGGGTCGCAAAGAGTCAGACACGACTGAGTGACTGAGCGCAGAGCTTATCAACTGTCCAGGAGAATGTGGCTGAGCCCCACTTTATTGGATGCTAAAATGAGTTAGCTGAGTTAGTGAGTTAGCTGAGTTCACCTGTGCTAGTGGATATGGGTTCGTAACTCAGAGGTAGTTAATACCTCTGGGATATTAGAGCACAAAAATAAGAAAAAAATAGAGAAAGCAATACAGTAAGTGAACAACCCATAGGTTTCTAAGTAATAACTTTATATATTGTTATTGCTTAGAAATAATATATATGCATTACTGTTTGTTAAATATTATAAGAGAATAGCTTCATCTATTCTCATAGCAAAAGAGAACATGACGGCCACAAAATAAAAGAAAGAATACAACTGCAGAATATGACTAACCATGACCCTCTGGGTCCCACTGATCTCTCCACATACCTGCGCTTTTGGCTCCAAGCTCAGAGCTCCCTGCAGCAACAGGGCGCTCAGGGGTGTGTTGGATTCTGTCTGCACAGCCCACTGAGACGAGGAGGTGAACGCAGGGCGAAGTGGAGGTGGCGCCTGCTCCCACAGATTGTGATCAAGAGGTGAGGAGTGTGATAGGCAGAAATTCCCAAATGGCTCCTGAGATGTTCTCCCCTGCCCTTGAGTGCGGGCAGAGTCAATGACCAGGATAGTTGCTCCCGTGACCGCACTATGTTATACAAGACTCCGTCTTAGCTGACTAGCCAGAGACGCTCTTGCCCGCTTGCACGAAGTGAGCCTTCAAGTTACTAGCGGGCCACATGCCTAGTTGCTGAGACTGGCCCTCAGCTGGCAGACCACAAGCAATGGCGACCTCGTTCCTGCCTTAAAGAGCTGAATTCTGCCAACAACCAGTGAGTCTCGAGGAGAGACCCTTGAGTTCCGGATGAGACCACAGTCCAGAAATCGACATCCTGACTTCAGCCTGGTGAGACCCTATGCAGAGGTCTACCCACCTCACCTCTACCTGGACTCCTGACTCTTGGAACCATGAGATAATTAATTTGTCTAAAGCGTCTGAGTTGTGATAATTGGTTTTGCAGCAATATTAAACTGCTAATATTAAGGAGAGAATACATCAGCTATATTGATGATTGGCCTAGATGGGGGTCAGATTCAGTCATGTAAGTATTCACTCTTATGGGCCTGCATTTAAACAGCGTATGTGTATCAAATGAAGGGAGTGAGCCATTATCCGCTGTTGTAAACACAGAAGCAGTAGTATGCCAGCTTATACTTTTTTACTTATTCAGCATAAAACAACATAAAATTACATCTTCTGTGATACACATACACATATTTGCTGTTGTCTTAGCTATTATAAATTATGGGAAATAATGAGTTTGTTTTATTTCATAACCCGTCCGTCTGTCCTAAATCGCTTCAGTAGTGTCTGACTCTTTGCGATGCTATGGCTTTTAGCCTACCAGGCTCCTCCATCCATGGGAGTCTCCAGGCAAAAATATTAGAGTGGGTTGCCATTGCCTTCCTCAGGGCATCTTCCCAACCCAGGGGTCAAACCCACGTCTCTTAGGTCTCTGGCACTGGCAGGCAGGTTCTTTACCACTAACACCATCCGGGAAGCCCATTTTATAATAAAGAAAGTTTAATATAAAATGCAGCTTTTATTTTTAGCATAATGGAAATCATTGCTGGGCTATAATACTAGATTTTGTTGACATTTTCATGGTCCTGTGTGTTGGGTGTGTGTTATACCATTTTGTACATGAATAAATTAAACCATAGATTAGATGAATCAGTGATTGGCCATGTTAGATTATGAACTCTGCTTTTCTGATTCCTGAGTTCAAGATTATTTTGATCATAGCACACCTGCAAAAGTAAAACAAAAGAATGCAAAAATAAGCACAATAGAAAAAGCTGAAGATGTTTTCCACAGTAGCTCAGATAACAACAAAAGAATTCTCTGGTTAGAAGCAAAGATATTCGTGAATGAGGTAACTAATCTGGTTTTCTCCATAACATGGGAGCCTTAGGTGCTTGGGATTGACTTTCGAAGCGGAGTCCCATGGCTCCAACCCCTGGTCATTCTCCAGAATAGATGTTTTTGACCTGTTTTGATTTTATTTGCAGGCCTTGCTTCTTAGGGGTTTTTAGCCTTCTGCTCACCTTTGAATCTTTGAGTGGGTATTTAAGGCTGTTCTTGGTATTTCTGAGTCTGTCCTTACATGTGTCCATGTCTTTTTTTTTTTTTTCTTTTTTGTTGGACCATACTGTGTGCCCTGAATCCTCCTGGAGGGTGCCAAGTTCCTCTTGGGGTTTGCAATAGTCCTGTCTTGTCCAGGTCCTACTCTTCCCACTGAGAAGTGATATTTTGAACAAGATTCACTGATGATCTATGTTCAGGATTTGTCTACTGCATATAAAGTATATAAAATAGATGACTGCATGTAGAATCGCTTGCTCATGAAATATTTTCTTCCAGTTTTATTGAGACACAATTGATATACAGCACTGTATAAGCTTAAAGTTATAGCATAATGATTTGATATATCATTATGACATTATTAAATGGTTATCACAATAAGTTTAGCAAACATCTATCATCTCATATAGACACAAAATTAAAGAAAGAGAAAAGAAAGTTTTTTCTTGTGATGAGAACTCAGGATTTACTCTCCTAACTTTTGTATACAGCATTCAGCAGTATTAACTACACTCTGCTAATTAAATTTGTTAATCCATACTGAAATTTTTTTTATAAATTATGTATTTATTATGATTCCATTTGTTAAAAATAATTGAAGTAGCCTTATTATCAATCAGGTAAGAAGTATTTGTTACACAGATATTTAGCCATTATATTTTCCATATTATGAAAGAAAATATAGGTCAGAAAAAAACAGCAACACTTTTGTATTTTTCCATAAAAGAAGTGGATACTAATACAGGACACAGTGTACGCTCAAATATTTTCTTTCATAATTACTTCAAATAACTCTGGAAAAATGGATTATTCATTTGAACTGTCTGTTTGGAAAAATAAAATGAAAGTTAAAAAGATTGGAAACCTTTAAAAATTTCAATTACTAGTCACTTAAATCGGAGAAGGCAATGGCACCCCACTCCAGTACTCCTGCCTGGAAAACCCCATGGACGCAGGAGCCCGGTGGGCTGCAGTCCATGGGGTCGCAAAGAGTCGGACACGACTGAGCGACTTCACTTTCACTTTTCACTTTCCTGCATTGGAGAAGGAAGTGGCAACCCACTCCAGTGTTCTTGCCTGGAGAATCCCAGGGACAGGGGAGCCTGGTGGCTGCAGTCTGTGGGGTCGCACAGAGTCGGACACGACTGAAGCGACTTAGCAGCAGCAGCAGCAGTCACTTAAATTTACTTTATATGCAGTGATCTAACAAACATAAGCTAAAATAAAACATAATTAGGTAGGTTTTAACATTACAAGAAAATGCATTTCAAAGTACTATGCATAGATTGGTAATAACTTAAAAATTCTGATGAAGAAAAATGGGTTACTTTCCTACTTTTCTGTATGTCTAAATTATTTCACAAGGAAAATGTGTATTCCAGTCATAGATAATTAAAAAAATAATGTTCTAACATTTATAAATTGTAGGTAAATATAAAATAAGAGATTTTGAAAGTTGTTAATGTGGGATGTGTTCTCCACAAACAGTGCCTGGATTCTAAGTCAGTGAGTTTCTGACTTCTTTATTTATTTTTCAGCCTTTGCCTTCAACCATATTCTTTTGTAATATATCTTTATTTTATTTTATAATTGAAGTATAGTTCTTTTACATGTTATAGATATAATTCAAATGCCCAATATAGTGACTCAGTATTTTTAGAGATTATGCTCTAGTCTTTAGTTTCAAAGATATCCTGTGTCTTTTCCAAGTTCTGGCTTTGCCTCTTTAGTATTTTTATAAGCTTTTATCACTTCTCTGGTTTTTATATTGAAATGTCATTGCCCTCTTTCTTAGTAAACCCACATTTCTTAGTCTTCATCTTTAACAGCTTAGCACCGTTCTCCACTGCTAACCAACTTCTTGTTGAAACACTCTCCCTCTTGGTTCCCATGTCAACATACCCTCCTGGTTTTCTCTGTCCACTTTCTGGTCCTCATCGTCAGTTCAGTTCAGTTCAGTCACTCAGTCGTGTCTGACTCTTTATGACTCCACGGACTGCAGCACGCCAGGCCTCCCTGTCCACAGCCAACTCCTAGAGTTTACTCAAACCCAAGTCCATTGTGTCGGTGATGCCACCCAACCATCTCATCCTCTGTCGTCCACTTGTCCTCCCTCCTTCAATCCTTCCCAGCATCAGGGTCTTTTCCAGTGAGTCAACTCTTCACATGAGGTGGCCAAAGTATTGGAGTTTCAGCTTCAACATCAGTCCTTCCAATGAACACCCAGGACTGATCTCCTTTAGGATGGACTGGTTGGATCTCCTTGCAGTCCAAGGGACTCTCAAGAGTCTTGTCCAACACCACAGTTCAAAATCATCAATTCTTCGGCACTCAGATTGCTTTACAGTCCAACTCTCATATCCATATATGACCTCTGGAAAAACCATAGCTTTGACAGATGGACCTTGTTGGCAAAGTAATGTCTCTGCTTTTTAATATGCTGTCTAGGTTGGTCATAACTTTTCTTCCAAGGAGCAAGTGTCTTTTAATTTCATGGCTGCAGTCACCATCTGTAGTGATTTTGGAGCCCCCCAAAATAAAGTCTGTCACTATTTCCATTGTTTCCCCATCTATTTGCCATGAAGTGATGGGACCAGATGCCATGATCTTAGTTTTCTGAATGTTGAGTTCTCCTCTTTCACTTTCATCAAGAGGCTCTTTAGTTCTTCTTTGCTTTCTGCCTTGAAGGTGGTGTCCTCTATATATCAGAGGTGATTGATATTCTTCCCAGCAACCTTGATTCCAGCTTATGCTTCATCCCATCCAATGTTTCTCATAATGTACTCTGCATGTAATTTAAATAAGCAGGATGACAATATACAGCCTTGACATACTCCTTTTCCTATTTGGAACCAGTCTGTTGTTCCATGTCCAATTCTAACTGTTGCTTCCTGTCCTGCATACAGATTTCTCAAGAGGCAGATCAGATGGTCTGGTATTCCCATCTCTTCCAGAATTTGTTGTGGTGCACACACTCAAAGGCTTTGGCATAGTCAATAAAGCAGAAGTAGATATTTTTCTGGAACTCTCTTGCTTTTTTGATGATCCAGCAATTGTTGGCAACTTGATCTCTGGTTCCTCTGCCTTTTCTAAATCCAGGTTGAAAATCTAGAAGTTCACAGTTCAGTTATTTCATCAGTTATTTGTCTCATTTTCTTTTTATTTATTAAATTTATGTTTTCCTTCAGACTCTCACCTAAGCTCTTTACTTAATAAATACCCTATGATATCCTCCTGACCATTCGCAAGACTTTAGTACCTAAATGTTGTCAAAACCCAAGTTTTTATCATTTGGGGGAACCCATGACTTTTCTCATTAGCTCCAGACACACATAGATGGACCCCTCAAGACCAGGATGTCAAAAAGAGAACTCTTCATCTTTTCTTCCACTCCTGATCATCTTCTTCTGTTCTGTATGCAGAAAATAGAACTATCTTCTACCCTGTTGATTGCTTTGGATAGAAACTTGGGAATCCTGTGTAGCTCCCTCCCCTCACTCTTCTCCCATGTTCTATCAATTATCAAAAGGTATTAATTCTAGCTTTTAAGTCATCCTGGAATCTGCCCACTTGTAATTCTCTTCATCAGGCCCTTCATGGTTTCACCCAACTTCAGCTCTTTCCTCACCTAGTACAAAATTGGTCTCCCCACACCTACCCTTGATCTCCTCAATCTATAATTTACACTACAGCAGTACTTATCTTTGTAAACACATACAGTATGGAAACAGATTTCTATCGTCCTGAAACAAATTCTCACCAGAACCTACAAGGCTCTTTATCTAGCCCCTGTGTAGTTTTTCTGTTTCATTAGCGTATCTCCTCTTCTGCTCATATAAGTCACATCAGACTTTTTGCCTCAGGGTCTTTGCATCATACTTCTCCCTTATACTCCTCTTGTTTTGTTTCTTAGTTTAATGTTTATTCTTATTTTAGTTCTCAGTTTTTGTATGTCACTTATCCTAGAATCTCTACATTGATCCATACTTACCCTCAGACTAGGTCAGCTTGCCTTTGCTTTCTTTTAAACTTCAGTAGGATGTGCTAGATCATCAATATCTGTCATCTCCTCTTAACTAGAGATTTAAGGCGAGCAAGAGCCTTGCTTGCTGTGTTTGCCCCCAGAACTGACAGAAAGAGTGCAGCTATTACAGTAGTGTGGTCGAAGTGCAGACACCCAATGCGTGTGAAAGCCGCTCAGTCGTGTCCGACTCTTTGCGACCCCATGAACTATACAGCCCATGAAATTCTCCAGGTGAGAATACTGGAGTGGGTAGCCATTCCCCTCTCCAGGGGATCTTCCCAACCCAGGGATCAAACCCAGGTCTCCCGCACTGCAGGTAGATTCTTTACCAACTGAACCACCAGGGAAGCCCTACCCAATACATATGAGTCAGTTAAGTCATGAATGGGGCTGCATTGGTTCCTGTGTATCAGCTCTCTCTCTGCATGTGTCCAACTATTTGTAAACCTGAGTCTTGCCTACTTACAAAAGAATATAGAGAATAGAAGAAAAATAGCGTTCTATTCTTCTTTGTCCTGACATGCCCTGGACCTTGCTTTTTTTATAAGCTGATGAGCCACACTCATTTTGTGTGAGGAACAGAGTAGTTATTCTCACCACTCCAAGAAGATGTTGCTTTCTCTGTCTTCAAGAAGAGCATAGGCATGAGTGTGTAATTGCTGGCTCTGATCCTAATCAGAAGCTTGAAGAACCAAAAACCCATGACATATTGCTTGTCTTCTGTCTGAGAATTTTCTCATTGACATCAATCAGTGGTCAGCTGAAGAGCTGCAGACTGTGCGGAGTGGGGCTGGGAATGGAAGAAGGAATGTTCATGCTTCATCCAAAGCAAATTTCTCAATTGTTTGACAGTTGTTAAGCAATAAGAAAAGATGCAGTCAATTTGGATTTTTTTCTTTCTTCACTTGTGACCCAATGTCTTTGGCAACCCACCACCCCAGTCAAGAGTGATAGAAGAAACACGGTTACAGTTTCTTTTGTAAAGTTTTAGAGTCTAGGGAGCATACCCATAAGACACAAAGGTAACATAAGATAAGGCATGTTGTTAATATTTAGGTGTATCTCTACTTATATGCTAATGTAAAGCTACAAGACAGAATACTGAGCTGATTGTGAAACAACGTCCCAAAGATTATTGTTAAATGTTGAACATAATGCAAAATATATTTTTGCATTTTTAATTTTTCAGGATTTTTTATTCCCCCAAGTGTAGCCTCAAACATCATGGCATTTTGAAGATATAGTTCACTCCCAGAGAGAGTCAAGATCATCTGGCTTATGCTATAGGCCTATTCTGTCAAATTGTTTATACAACTTTCTTCTGAGAGGAAGAAACTCAGAACGATCCACAGGGTTACTCCTGGTGGAATATATATCTGTGTGTATATATATATATATATATATATATATATATATATGTGTGTGTGTGTGTGTGTGTGTGTGTGTACACACACACCATATAAACAAATTACGGGAGAAGGACTATGGAGAACTAACTGGGAGGTCTCAGAGGTGTTTTTCAAAGTAACACGCTCGCCTGCTGTGGTTTCACGTATGCTGGCACAAGACATGAGATTTCTGCCTCAGAAACAAAGGACGTCATGACTCATGGCTCAGCAGGCAACTTGGCGATCACGTCTGTGCCAGTTTCCCTTGCCTCCCAGGCCCCACAGGTAACACTGAAGGGCCCTGATGGACCTTGCACACTTAGGGGGTTTGTGTCAGAGCTGAGGAACCCCAGACTTGGGCAATCTGAATGCTGTATGAGGGGATGCAAGCATGTCTACCCTGCCTGTCAGAGGAGAGGGCTCTCTCTAACTTCCAAGGTGTGGAAGTGCAGCCCCTCTGTTCATAAGCCACACCAAAAAGTGAGCAAGCATTAGATAAGTGTCAAATAAAGGGAAGAGATTTAAAGAGGATCTTTTCTCCTTTTCTTCTGTCTTGGCTTGGACCTGTAAAGTCAAGTGAACACTTTGAAAAAAACGAGATGTTTGTGTTATTACCGTTAACATCAATGATCAGGTATTTAGGTGTGTCTGCTTTTTTTTTTTTCTTTCTGGTTTTCCTTTAACATGGCCCAGAGTAATATTTGTGCAGCCTACAGTGAGGACTTGTAACTGCTTATTACCTGTGTGGATGCTCAGGGAGATGTAAAATAAGCACTGCCATGTCTCATCTCTAAAGAAGGAGAAGGAGCCATCCACTGGCTCATCCCTACTCTGACCTCAAGCACACACCTTCAATACTGAATGCCATCCAGCTGTGGTTCAGAGATGTTGTCAAATGTAAGAAACTGCTGTTATTTTATATCTGTGTTACACTGATGAAATTAAGCAATACTGTGCAGGACCACTTATTTATGAATAGGAAGAAACACAGCTCTCTCAGAAATTCTCACGTTCTTTGTGTGTATCAGGATGCAACCTGTGAAAAGCACTTCCTTTACCTATGGGGATCTGATAGCTCATAGCCATGTGGCCTTCTCCTGCGGAGTGTGAAGATTGGTAAATAAAGAACTCTCTGATAGAAAAATGTGCTCATCCCTGTGAGGTCAATGAGTCCTTTGAAGGCACTGTGGTTCTATTCAGTGCCCTGGAAGAGTTCATTAACCCCACGCAAGCAGACCATTTACTCCTACTCAGAGGATCGTGCTAATTAAATTGCTCTGTTTACCCACCTATGTCCCAATTTTCTATAAATACATGAATGTCTTGAGTCTCATTCTCTGTTCTTTTGTGGAAGGCAGAGATGATTACAGAGTAACACTCTTTAGGAAGTGCTTGTATTTCTGCTATAGATCCTGGGCTTTGCTGAACTTTTTTCAAAACCAGTTTTTTAAAAGATTTATTTTTTGGTGTGGACCATTTTTCAAGTCTTTATTGAATTCATTGCAATATGGCTTCTGTATCATGTTTTGGATTTTTGCCTCAAGGCATGTGGGATCCTAGCTCCCAGACCAGGAATCGACCCTGCAATCCCTGCATTGGAAGGAGGAGTGCCAACCAGTGGACCATCTGGAAAGGCCCTCAAAACCAATTTTGAAAAACTGATCATGGTAGTGTTATACTTAGTAAGGGTAGCTTAGCTAGAGGAATTTTAATGTTTGATAAACGGCGATAAAAGTGTGATAAATGGCTATAAGAGTTAACTATGGACAAGTTTTGTTACTCTTTCCTTTCCTTCTTGCAGAAATTCAAAATGGTCAGTCCTCGAACCTAAAGCTAATTTCTACATCTGTGCCACTGACTTCATCCTCAGGAACCTGGAGTTACAAGCAAGCCATCTCTCTGTTATGTATTTGACTACTTCTTCTCTCTCTCTCAATACTGGAACTTTTCCATTGGCTTTTTAAAATTTTTTTTATGCTTCTTTTAAAAAAATTATTGTATTTATTTTAATTGGAGGCTAATTACTTTACAATATTGAGGTGGCTTTCATTATACAGCGACACAAATCAGCCACAGGTATCCACATGTCCCCCATCCTGAACCCCCTCCCACCTCCCTCCCCATCCCATCCCTCAGGGTCATCCCAGTGCACCAGCCCTGAGCACCCTGTCTCATGCATCCAATCTGGACTGGTGATCTGTTTCACATATGGTAACACACATGTTTCAATGCTACTCTCCCAAGTCATTCCACCCTCACCTTCTCCCACAGAGTCCAAAGGTCTGTTCTTTATCTCTGTATCTCTTTTGCTGTTTCACCTATAGGGTCATCGTTACCATCTTTCTAAATTCCATATATATGCGTTAGTATACTGTATTGGTGTGTCTCTTTCTGACTTACTTCACTCTGTATAATAGGTTCCAGTTTTATCCATCTCATTAGAACTGATTCAAATGCATTCTTTTTAATAGCTGAGTAATATTCCATTGTGTATATGTACCACAGCTTTCTTATCCACTCATCTGCCGATGGACATCTAGGTTGCTTCCATGTCCTGGCTATTGTAAACAGTGCTGCTATGAACATTGGGGTACATGTCTCTTTCAATTCTGGTTTCCTCAGTGTATATGCCCAAAAGTAGGATTGCTGGATCACATGGCAGTTCTATTTCTAGTTTTTTAAGGAATCTCTACACTGTTCTCCATAGTGGCTGTACTAGTTTGCGCTCCCACCAACAGTGTAAGAGGGTTCCCTTTTCTCCACACCCTCTCCAGCATTTGTTTATAGACCTTTTGACAGCAACCATTCTGATCAGCATGAGATGGTACCTCACTGTGGTTTTGATTTGCATTTCTCTGATAATGAGTGATGTTGAGCATCTCACTGGCTTTTAAATGTGCTCTTGGCTCCTTCATAAGACATCCACAGTAACAGATAATTTCTAGGATCTCATCTCCTTCTAGTAACCTCCCTCTCTATTTTTTCCACTTTGTGGCCAAACTTCTTGAAAACATTTCTTTGTCATTGTCTCTACTTCCTCACTTTATTCCAGGATAAATCTGTCTATTTTATGCACTATTAAAATAATTTTCATTAAAGTTAATACTTATTCCTGTTTACAGAATGTAAGAGTAATTTCCAGTCATATTTGTACAAGTCCCCTCAACTGCAAAGTTTTGACAATTAAAAATTTTTTTTCTTCCCTAACTATCATCAGGTTTCACTTCCTACTTTTCTGCTTCTCATTTCTATCTTCTTTTCAGAATCAACCTCATCTACTTTGGACACAGCATACTGACCCTAAGTATTCTCTTATTCTTAGTGTGTATTTTCTTTTTTATTGATCTCAAGAATATCTGTGGTTTGAAGCAACATATTTATAGGTGACTGACAAATATATGACTCTAGCCCAGATAGCCTCTGTTTTCTGGGTTCATATATATATATACATATATATATATATATACATACATACATACACAACTATTATTTTATTTCAGAGACTCAAAAGCATCTAAAGCTAAAATTATCCAATTAGAATTCTTTTGTATCCCCTTGACCCCCTACTCCATGCTCCTCCTCCAAAATATACCATCTATTTTATTATCCAAGCCAGAAATCTTGAGTCATCTTTGATACCTTCTTTTCCTATATTCATCATTTTGTTTACTGTCCTCTACAAAGGGCTTTGAGCACAATATATCAGTTTATTGTCACAATCACCCAGTAAGACAGGTAATATCACTGTGAACTTGGATTAGGAAACTTAAATGCAAAAAGACCAGCTGACCTGCCCAATATCACTGTCTGTGAGTGGAATATGGAGCAGGAACATGAACAAATATTTTACTCAAAGTTCAGTTTTTTCAAACAGCAACTGGAGAGGAATTTTTAGGAAGAAAAGAAGTTTAAGCATTCCTAAACATTAGAAGGAAAAAAGCTAAATTACTAGTTTAATGAAGAAAGGAAGATATTAAGAATTCAATAAGATCTTATTAATGACTGCATATTTTTGTGACAACTTTAGGATTAAAAGAACAAATAAAAATAAGCTCTGTTTTTATCATAATTATTATCATCCTATACTAATTTTTCTGTTCTTGAGGCAATTTCTTAGAATTGTTAATTAATTCTAATAAGAAGCAGATATTAATTGTCTGGGAAGGACAAACACACATACACAAAAAGCCATGTGAGACTTTCCTAACAATACGTCTGTTGTTACTAGGGAATGGCTGAGAGTCTAATAGCTATGAGAAGACTATATTATTCCTAGAAAACATATAGTGTCTTAATTAATGAACTTAGACAAAGTTGAAAATTCCAAGTTAGGTTGAATTAGTGTTAGTCATGCAGTCAGGTCAGACTCTGTGACCCCACGGACTGTAGCCCTCCAGGCTCCTCTGTCCATGGGATTCTCCAGGCAAGAAGACTGTGGTGGGTTGCCATGCCCTCCTCCAGGGAACCATCCTGACCCAGGGATTGAACCCAGGTCTCCTGCATTGCAGGCAGATTCTTTACCATCAGGTGAGGTTATTAATTGTCAAGTTAGTTTTGGAGAAACATCTAGTTCTTAAACTTTGAAAATGATTTGGAAGTTTCAGTTTTTCAGGAGAAAGGAGAAAAGAGAGGAGAGATAAAGACAGGGATGCACACTTTCAGAACCTCTATTTGATAAAATTTGTTCCATGACATTAAAACCAATGGCAATCCAAGAATTTTCCTTTACTGCTGTTATCCTAATGATGATATGTTAGAAACAATTTTTAAAACTAGATAGGAAGAGACTAAAGGAGAAAAAGAAACACTAAAATTTTAGTGGGAAATGGTATTCTTTTTGCTCTTAATATATTATTTCGACCTCCTTATTATCTACTTGAATTAATGTGCTTTATCCCAGCCATATTTCTCACACACTGGCATTATCAATGAGTTTCCCTGATTAGAAAAAGTGTAATTCTCCCTGAATGAGGGCTTGCAAATCCATTAACTCAAAACTAGAGAAATCTTTGAAAAGGTCCACTATGAGGTGATAGGAGGAAAGGAACAACTCCTAACTTGAATATTCTCTTTTAAAAAAAAGTGAGTTTCAAACCTGAGTGCATGTGATACCCATCTCCCATCCTTCCTCTCTTTATTGATAAAAGGAATCCATCCTAGAAAGCAAACCTATGTTGAAAAAGTGACATTAGATGAAATGAAAATGAAGAATCTGTGTTAAAACGGCAGAAGCAAAGCGTCACCAAGGTATGCTGGAAATCAGACAGATATCCTGCTTCTTACCAATTAGACTCTCAAAATCAATGTTCCCTCGTCTTCCTAAGATTATTTTAAACTGTGGCTTCCTTGACTACAAACTGTGCTCTGTCTAGACATTAGTGATGCCTCTATGGAATTTATTTCCCTTTGGAGACAGGACAGTGCCATGGTTGAGAACCCACAGTTACAAACAGAACAGGACCAGGCAGGCATCCTCAGGCAACCAGTTCAAACAAATGCCTTAGGCAACTGTTTCATTCTCTCTGATCCCCAGAGGCACATGCACATCATATAGGAACCCTGAGCATATTAAACGAGATAAAATGCAGAAAACTCTCAAACTTTAGTTGCTGGTTAGTCCTGTTGAATTTTCAAAAATAGTAGCTCTTATTAAGAAGAAGAAAGGCTGGGGGGGTGGGGGAGTGAGTTCCTTCATCAGAAACAATGTCGGGTGAATCACAGTGGCCTTGGATAAGGCATCCTGTGAGTCCGCCATGGTCGTAATGGCAGAAGGATGGTGCAATCAACCCATCGACGATTCCAGTAAGAGCAGACTGTCGCTCCCTCCATGACGAAGTGGGTCAGTGGAATCAAATTGCCCTCAGTTAGGGGGCTGATCCTCCAGGTGAATGGTGCAAGCCGGAGCGCTCCGCGCTGGTCTCTGACACAGCCGGCTCTTAGCAGCGGCTGCAGCCAGTTCTGCCTCGGTCAGGCCCTCGGTCCGCCCAGGTAAATGGCTGGGTGGACCGCCTGCACTTCTGCCCACTGGGAGGAGCTTCCTCTACCGCTGACCTTGAAGAGTGTCCGAGGAAGGGGCTTTAGTACTCTCCATGTTTGTGGACTGCCTCAAATCTTGCCAGAACGATTGATAACCAGGATGGGTTTTCTCTTCCTTCATCACTTACTTGGTTGTAGGGAAATCTTGTGAAGCCATAAATGCAGGCGGGGAGACAGGAGACAGTCTAGCGGTTATGGGAACCATGGGCATTTGAGCCACTTCCTCTTGCAGCTCATCTGTGCCTTTGGGCCAGTGGTTCTTAAAGAAGGACCCACAAAATGTGAAAATTCTACCAGAAATTGCTGGAAAGACAAGAATTGCTGAGAGGAGGCTTGCTGTCAAATTATAAGAAATCGCACTGGAGGACTGATTATGAATAAAAATAATCCTTTTCATACTTATTCATCTCACCATCTTCCTGGGTATCCTTTTTCTTTGAGATCAAAGGCTGACCTTTGATCTCAAGGTCAGCCTACAATGTTGACCAAGCCCATGTATCTAGTCCCATCTCCTGGGACAAATAGAGGATTTTTTTTTTCCTACTAAAGAGCACCATGAGAGATGTTTTCCATTTAGAGCTGAAAATATCTATTTAACTTCAATTTTTTCTGTCTTCTAAACATGGGCCAAACCACTCTTGTGGTTTAGAAATTGGCTCAATACTTTATTAATATCAGGCAGTAAAAAGGAAGTGTGAATATAATTAGAAACTTTCTTTCAATTTTTGTTTGCAAAAACTGTATGCCTTGAATAATCAGTAACTTTTTTTTTCCTCCATCCATGCATTTAGTAACTAATGATTCCCAAGTTAGCTCAGGGATATTTGTGTTTTCTATTCCAAGCATGTAAAAAGCTGTATATATTTAATGTATACAACACAGTGTGTTTGAGGATAAGTATATACTCCTGAAAGCATCACCACTGTCAAAGTTGTAAATGTATCCATCACCTCCCAAACTTCCGTCCTGCCCTCTTTATCATTTTTATTAGTAGTATTTGTTCGGTGTGTGTGCAAGCGAGCGAGTGCTCAGTCATATGCGACTCTTTGCAGTCACACAGCCTCTAGCCCACAAGGCTCCTCTGTCCATGGGGTTTTCCCAACAAGAGTACCAGAGTGGGTTGCCATTTCCTTCTCCAGGGGATCTACCTGACTAAGGGATCGAAACCTCATCTCCTGTGTCTCCTGCACTGCAAACAGATACTTTACCACAGAGCCTCTGAGGACCTACCCTCTTAATCTTTTTTAAGTGTACAGTACAGTGTGTTAGCCATTGGTACCATGCTGTGGAGTAGGTATCCAGAACTTACTTATCTTACATCTTACATAGTTGAAACTTTGTACTCTTTGACCATTACTTTCACATTTCCCCCTCCTATCTGCCCTTAGCAGCCACCATCCTCTGATTCTATGAGTTTGACTAATTTTTAGTATTATAGTCTGTACCATGTGCTTTGTATTGGAAAGGTATACATCCTCCAATTTTTTTTAAATTATTTTTTGCTATTCTGAGTATTTTGCATTTCCACATAGTTATTAGAATCACTTTGTCAGTTTCTACAAAAAGCCTAGTTGGATGTTAAGGATTTCAGAGAACCTCTAGATCAAGTTCGGGAAAATTACTGTCTTGACAATATTGAGTCTTCCTCAACATAAGATGTCTCTCTTTTATTTAAATCTTATTTAGATATTCTTTAATTTTTCCATCAGTGTGGCGAAGCCTTGCACATTTTTGTTAAATTTACTCTTAGGTGTGTTAACCTTTATTATTATTGTGAATTAAATTGTTTTCTTAATTTCATTCTCATACTCTTCATTGCTTGTACATAGAAATACAGATTTTTTCTTATACTGATCTTGTGTATCTTGCTGAACTCATTTATTAGTTCCAACAGATATTTTGAGGGGAGGAAGGTAGTGAGAGAGGCTGTTTCTTGAGATTTTTCTATATGTAGAATCAAGTTATCTACAAATAAAAACAGTTCTGCTTCTTCTTTCCTATATGGATTTTTAAATTTACTTTTCAGGTCTGATTGCGCTGACCATAACTTCTAGCATAGGATTAAATACATACACGAGAATGGACATGCTTCTTTTGTTCCTGATTTGGGGAAAAGTTCATTTAGTAGCTTGCAATTATATATTTTATTAGCTGTAGGGTTTCTTTGTAGATGCCCTTTGTTAGATTTGGAGAAAGAAACGGCTACCCACTCCAGTACTCTGGAGAACTCCATGGAGTCAGACACAAATGAGCGACTTTCATTTTCACTTTATCAGATTGAGGAAATTCCCTTCTTGTCTTCTTTTGTGAAAGTTTTTTTTCTTAATGAATGGATATGGGATTTGTGTGTGTGGCTGTTGTAACATCCATGGTGGTTTTTATCATTTATTTTATTAATAGAATATATATTAATAGAATGTACTATGTCCATTGGGATTTTTATATTAAACTATTATATTAAATTATTTTTATATATTCATTTCTGATATGAATCACACTTTGTCAAGGATTATATTCCTTTTTTTTAATTTAGTTTTTTTTATTAGTTTTGCCATACAATGACATGATATCACCATGGGTTTACATATGCTCCCCCTCCAGAACCCCCCTCCCTCCTCCCTCCCCCCGGGAAATCTCGATGCACCAGCCCCGAGCATCAATCCTGGGCTGGCGATTGATTAGACATATGATAATTAACATGTTTCAATGCCATTCTCCCATATCATCCCACCCTTACCCTCATCCACATAGTCCACGAGTCTATTCTATATTCCTTTTTAATATTCCTAATTTTTTTGAGATGTTTTGTACCTATACTCATGAGACACACTGGGTCATAATTTGTAATTTGTTTGTTTATCTCTAGTGTCAGAGTAATACTAATCTCACAGAATGAAATGGAAAGTCTTCTATTTTCCTCTATTTTTCCGAAAGAGTTTGTGATGAAATGTCATCTTTCTATTAACTATTTGACAGAACTTAGTGGTGAAACCATCTGAACTTGATTTTTTATTCTTTGTAGGCAGACATTTTTACTACTAATCCATTTTAAATTTATGTCTATTCATATCTCTTGTTTTTTCTTGAATCAATTTTAGTAGACTGTATCTTTCTAAGAATTTGTCATTCTGTTCTAACTTGACTAATTTATTGGTATAATGTTGATTTTAGTGATCTCTTATGATTTTTTAAATTTCTATAAGATCTGTAGGAATGTTTGGGCTTCCAAAGTATCATTAGTGGTATAGTGGTTTTTCATTCCTGATTTTGGTAGTTTGTGTATTATCTTTTTATTTTCCTTGAGTAATCTAGCTAAAGTCATTTTTATTGATCTTGTTGATGAATCAACTCTTGGTTTCTTTAATTTTTTCTACTGCTTTTCTGCCTTCTATCTCATTGGTATTTGCTCTAATCTTTATTATTCCCTTCCTTCTGAATGTTTTAGATTTAGTTTTCTATTCTGTTTTGATTTTTAAATTTCTTAAAGTAAAAGGGTACTTTTCCAATATATGTGTTTAAAGCTATAAATTTCGCTCTAAGTACTACTTTAGCTTCATCCCATAAGTATTTATATATTTTTGGTGCTTTTTGTTGTTCAATTAAAATTATTTTTCTAATTTTCTTTGTAATCTTTGTTGACTCTTGGATTGTCTAGAAGTGTATTGCTTAATTTACAAATATTGCCTAATATTCGTGAATATCCAAAATTACATTCTCTTGTTGTTTTCTAATTTAATTTTTTTGAGGTTGTAGAATGTGCATTCAATTATTTCAATTCTATTAAATTTATTGCTGCTCTTTCATAGCCTAAAATAGTATGGCAGCTAATCCTTATAGCCTGAACCAATGCACCAATGGAGCTAGGCCAGTGGAAGTGGAACCTCCCCAGTAACACTCTAACCTGCTCATATCTCTAGTAGAGGCATTATCTGTTCACTACTTAAATGAAGGATGAACTCTTTGTAGCTGAAGATCTTTGGTTAATCTAAAAATTGTAGTCCAGTAAATATTATTACAAAGAAACATTCTGGCTGAAAATAATTATGTTGTCAGAAAATATCTAGAGGAGAATATTTTGATTTAATTATTTTAAAAATGCATCCTCTTAGTTATAGAATCGGATGTGAGAACCGATTGTAAAGAAGGCTGAGTGATGAAGAATGACTGATGCCTTTGAACTGTGGTGCTCGAGAAGATTTTTAAAAGTCCCTTGGACTGCAAGGAGATCCAGCCAGTCCATCCTAAAGGAAATCAGTCCTGGGTGTTCATTGGAAGTACTGATGCTGAAGCAGAAGCTCCAAAACTTTGCCACTGATGTGAAGAGCCAACTCATTGGAAAAGACCCTGATGCTGGGAAAGATTAAGGGCAGGAGGAGAAGGGGGTGACAGAGGATGAGATGGTTGGATGGCATCACTGACTGAATGGACATGAATTTGAGCCAACACTGGGAGAGAGTGGACAGGGAAGCCTGGTGTGCTGCTGTCCATGGGATCGCAAAGTCAGACACTACTTAGCAATTGAACAACAAGTTATAGAATCAGAAATTCTCTTTGATTCTTACGCAGGAATAAAATCTGTATATATTGACTTTGAAAAGAAAATCTTGAAATGAATGGTTTAATCCAAACAAGATGCAATGAGTCCTGACCTGCATCCGGCTCTATGCCAGATATTGGATCCGAATACCAGGGAGCTCAGGGCCCATTGAATAGTATCTTATTTGAATAATACTAGAACATCAAATATCACAAGGATATTTAAAAAAATATTTTATAAATCAAGCTGTTACATTTTATCTAATTTTCTCCTACATATACCAGGAATATAAGATACCAAAAAGTGAAAACAAAAACCCCTTCAGAAAGTATTAATAGCTGAGATGGGATGTCTTACTAGTTTATTTGATTAAAAAAAGAAAAGAAAGAAATTGAGTGAATAAATAACCAAAGAACACTGGCACTGTCTTCCCCATTTACCACCACCAAAATGTGAGCAAATAAAAATAGTCTTCTGTATTAAAATCAAACCTAAAGCCAGGAGTTTTCTATTCCCAGCAGAAGACAACAATAACACCGCTCCCTCTAATTGGCTCCTTTCCTCCTTTTCTCTTCCCCTCCTCCCACACTTCCTTTCTTCTTTCCCTCTCTTTTTCTTTATTTCCTCTTCCTTCTGTTTGATTCCTCCTCCCCCAAACTCCCCCCTCACCTTTGCCTTCTCCTTGCTCCTCCTCTTTCTCCTTCTCCTCCCTTCTTTTTCTTCTCTCTTCTGATCCCTTTTGCATTCCTCATTCTAACATGAAAATAGAATACTGATACCTTGAAGTGTAGTACCTAGACTTTAAATAAATGTAGTGGCTCGAAACTAATATCAGAGTTAAGAGATTCAAGACAAGATATTCACAGACTTTGACACTGAATCTAGCCCAGCACACAGGATTGAGACTATCAGACTATCTTATTTTTAAGTTTAGAATTATAAATTATGATTTCCATGTTAAATAAAATTCAAAATAAGGTTTTATGAAAATGAAGCAATGAAAGTGAAAGAGGTATTTCAATAAATCTTAGGTTTAAACAGATATAACAGTAAATATTAGATGTAAATATTTCAACTTCTCTCCACTTTATTGTTTGATTAAAATTTTCTAAGTTTCACTAAAGTGATCTATAAAAAAAAAAAAGACAAATCTTGAGTTTACACATATGCTATCCATCTGACATAATACTATGTGTTGGGACAGGAGCAACATGTATAGGCTTAGTGGCCTGACATATAGGAGCTAATGAGAAGGTGAAGTGTCACTGCGTGTGGCAAAACAAATACTGGACAGCGTGGGAAGAAGCAAGTAACTACAAAAAGTAGTGATAAATCATAGATAGATGAATTTCTTTCCATTTGAGATGGCTGGAAATATTTACAGCTTGAAACAATAAAAAAATTTTTTTTGCATTCATTGTAAATGATGCTATTTTATGTTATTTTACTGTTCCCTCTTGTAAGGTAGGGGTGGGAATACTTGATACTCATGCCTTGACTTCTTGGTGTCTCTGATTCCATATGTACAATTTAGCATCATTAATGTACATTTTTAAGCTTTCTAATTTTAGAATGTATTGAATTATTAGTCAAGCTTTGGTTTGATATCCTAGCAAATGCATGTTTTCTGAAATTAAATTTTTATTTAGTTTTGAAACCAGAGTGCAATTTTAAGGAAAAATTAACCCATATGCTTGGATTGATCAACTCATATTGTTAAAGTACACTGTTGTTTTTAATGGATATTTTATGTTCTAAAGAAGTCTTTTGAGCTATTTCAATGACATTTTTATTTTCATTGTAAAACAAAGTGATTAATTTTTAGCCAGGACATTACATAACTGTCTGGAAGGAAAAATATCTTTTCAGATCTTGCTTCTTTGCACGTCCACTCTCTAGAGTGCATTATTCCTGTAGGCCTCAGACCCTAAGTACAGCAGCATAGGGTAAGAAAGAGAGGAGAGTGGGACACAAACCAGTAAGGGCATTTGTGGAATGCTTCCTTTTCCAGTTACGAACAAAGAGCACATTCCAGTTTATGATCAAGTCAAGCAGAAGTGTACAAAATCACCAGGGGTCTTCTGCGTCTATGGGGACTCCAGTGCGATTACTTGAGATGCATTTAGTGATGAAACCATGCCAAAACAAAGTTATTAAAAGAGGAAGAGCTCCATTTAGCAAACTTGTGAGAGTGGCTGAACGAGATGAGAACGTTGACGGTAACACCCTTGTTTCCTTAGTCAAAAGAAGCCGGCTCAGAGCAGGTCAGTGGCAGTCCCAGGGCGTTCTGACTGAATCTTGAAGCAGCATCCTGCATCTATCTAATCTCCCATGACTGCTTAGCCCAAAGCAACCATAGGTGTAGAAAAGAAAAGGGAGAAAAGAACCAGATACGACACGCCTGTGAAATAGATAGTAGCTAGTGACATCAGAGCATCCTTACCCCGAGACTCTTTTTTCATACAGCCTGTCACTGAAATCTGAAAATCCAAATTTAGGGATTTGCTTCTTTGGCTAAAAGAGTTGTTCTCTAAAACAATTCTAATCATCCCTTGAAAGGACATGTAATAGTCCTTCTCAACCACTGAACATCAGTAATCAAGCTTATTAGATTCTTATCAGGGATTATAAATTTTGATGGAAGAATATCGATTTTGGCTTTTTTCCAGAGTTTTGATTAGACTAGATACATTTGTAAGTGATTTTAAGGATGCACTTAATTTACCCAAGAACCCCTTGCATAGATTAACAGAGACACAGTAGGAAGAAATTTTCTACCAGGCTCCTTGTCAATACCAAAGGCAATCTGTTAGAATTCTGGGGTTGGTTGAGTTATTTATAATCTAATAAAAAGTCACACAATATATTCTGGCAGGGTTCTTCTGATGTGTGTTTTCATGAGTAAATTTCATGATTGATTTTTTTCCTCTGTTGAAAGGCAAAAGAACCAGGCAGCAGCTGGATTTTGATTCAGCTCTACTGAGATGGGTCAGTAGGATACAAAAAGAGACCAAGTTTTCTGCCAAAGTTTTAAAATTATTAAAAAACTCCTAGAGGTGGAGTTCTAATCTACAGAAAGTATATGTAGCAAGCCCCAACTCTGGCTCATGCTAAATGTATTGTAGTAATAATTCCTGTTTTGTTTTGTTTTTTAATTTTGAGATCTTTTCAAACATTGTACTGTACTTCTATACTCTCTCATTTAATTATCACATCTGCATAAAGATGTTATTATCAACAATTTTTGCAGAAGTAATATCTGAGTCTTGGGTAATTAAGTGAAAAGTCAGATCTTCAAAGGAAGGGCAAGTGTCTGGTTCTATTTGATGATACTCTAATTTTCTTCAGTCAGGCAACTGTTTTTCTTCTTTCTACACTGTGAGAATTATAGAGATCATTCAAAGTTTCCTTTAAGAAGATATTTCCATGCTTTTCATAATAAAGTATCTGAAGTCCATTCTAGGGCCAGGTACAAGGTCAAACTTGGGATATTTAAAACTATTCATGGTCTCTCACATCTGAGTAAGCTGATAAAGTCCCTTCTGCCCTTCTTTCTTACTGCAGTGGAAATGAACCAAAGTTGTAATTCTTGGTGAGTTTTTGGAATGGTAAATGCAGTTCAGACCTGGGTGCTCACCGCTCTCTGCATGTTAAAAGGTAATTGAATAGTAGCAAGGTTAAGTGCAACGGGTATGTAGGCTAGAGGCACTAAGTTGCAGCTTCAAAGAGGTCACACTGAAATGAATTTTTTAAAAGAGCTATAAAATTGCATCTAAGATAGATGGGGAGCAAAAGCAATATTTAAATGAAATTGTTATGGATATAAGTCACTTTCCAGGCATTATAACTATTTCTAACATAAAATATGTTTTCACTTCATATATAAAACATTGTTATTATTCACATCTTATGACATGTTAACATATTAAAACTTAAATGTTTAATGCATATATTAAAATTTTGTGTCATCATTAACCCAGCTGATGAATTCTCTTTGGAAGAAAATAATGGGAAAGATATATCAAGAGAGATAATTTTTACAATTAGAATAAAAATATGTAACTTGAAGTGTGGTGAGATAAAAATGTCTACATCTGAGTTCCAAATCCCACTTTTTTTCTTTTTGCTCATGGGAATCATACTGCCATTTGTTTTCCTATTAAATGACATTTCAAATACTTTATTATAAACATAAATCACATCTCCTTTCAAGAAGGCAAATGACAAACTAAATTTGAGATCTGGCTTGCATTTCTATATCCTACCCAAGACTAAATAGATGAACAGTTGCTTTATAGATTGTATCTGAAGGATAAACAAAGAGAGACAGTAGATTACAGGAAGCATGTCACTTGAAACTGACATCTGCCCTTTAATTCACAAGCATCATCCTCAGCCCTGTCACTCTGGTTGACATCTGTTACACATCCTGATGCACACGTTTCTGGAAAAGTGCAATTTTATCTGCAGTCAGTTCAGAAAAATGTGTATATACATCTATGTTTATGTGTGTACATATTTTAAAATGTCTCAATATGTCTATAGATATGACTTCACCTTTGTTAGTCTTTTAAAATGCCGTAAGAATGCTGTTGTTCACCAGCTGATCCACCAGATTTAATAGTGGCTGCTGTTGGACACAGTGAAAGTGTGCCTAAACTATACCTCTGTCCACCATTAATTTGACTCCTTTGAATTAAATCATCTCAAGGAGACCCGTGTTAGGTGTGTGCATATTATTAATACCTGAGATGAGTAAACCATGAATGTGTTTACACTCATTATCATTGTTTATCACAATAATGGGGAAAATGTCCTTTGAAGTAAAGAGGAACTATGGCATAATGGAACAATGAATGGAAGACATGCAGAGCTCTGCTCTAGTCCTTCCCTGCTCACCGTGTGGTCAACCGACAGAGCATCAGCAGCACCCGGGGGGTTGTTAGAAACACATGGTCTCAGGTGCCACCAACCCACAAACTAAGCTAGAGCACCCTGGGGTCAGGGCCCAGGATCTGAATTATAACAGACTCTTGTGGTGATTCCAGTGAGAGTGCTAAAGACATTTGTCAAGCACTAGTCTACTGCCAGGCTGGATGAAGCACAAGCTGGAATCACGATTGCCAGGAGAAACATCAGTAACCTCAGATATGCAGATGACACCACCCTTATGACAGAAAACGAAGAAGAACTAAAGAGCCTTTTGATGAAAGTGAAAGACGGGAATGAAAAAGTTGGCTTAAAACTCAATATTCAGAAAACTAAGATCATGGCATCTGGCCCCATCACTTCATGGCAAATAGATGGGGAAACAATGGAAATAGTGACAGACTGTATTTTGGGGGGCTCCAAAATCACTGCAGATGGTGACTGCAGCCATGAAATTAGAAGATGCTTGTTCCTTGGAAGAAAAGCTATGACCAACCTAGACAGCATATTAAAAAGCAGAGATATTACTTTGTTGGGGATGGGGGTTGGGGGGTGAGTGATGTACAAAACAAAAGCAAACAGTTAAAAAAACTCTCTACATGTGTATTAATTATTTCTCTCATATGTGAATAACAACATGAACATAGCAATAATTTATTCACCAATTGTTGAGGTGTTTTTAGGCTGTTTCACTCTTTGACTACTTCAGGGGTGCTCCTAGAATACGCTTGCCTATGTCTATAAGGAGAACATATGTATATATGTTTGCTGACAATACTTAGGAGTGGAATTGTTGAATCACAGGGTACACATATGCTCAGCTTTCGTAAATGCTATCAACAAGTGATCCGATGTGACTATAGACATTTTGACTCCTGTCAGCAGTGTAGGTCTGTCATTTTTATGTGAGTTATCCTGGGTAGTGGCGTCTGACTGTGCATGTGTGCGTGTTGTAGTATGATGATTCAGGAAGTTGATGCTTACCTTTGGGGACTTTCTCTACTGAGGATTCATTTTAAATTTTATTATCTTATCTTACTTCTGCTGTCCCTGGATGTAGTGTGTGCTCTTTCTCTATCCACCCTTTTGAAAAGGGAAGTTGGATCATTTATTTTTAAACTTTATTCTTTTTTGAAATATGAATTTAAGGCTATAAATTTCCTTGTAAGGATTATTAGCTGCATTCCCAAAGGTTGGATATTTTATATTTTCCTTGTTGTTTAGTTAAAATGTTTTCTAATTTCTATTCTTTTAAAAAAAATGCATGGATTACTTAAAAGTTCATTGTTTAATTACCAAGCAGTTGGGGGGAATTTCTAGTTTTTTTCTTTTTTATTTATTTCTAACTTAATTTTACTGTGGTCAGAAAATATACTTTGAATGTCTTAAGGCCTTTGAAATTTGTTGAGGTCTGCTTTATGATCCAATATGTGGTCAATTTTGGTAACTATGCCTTGTACATTCTGTTGTCATTGGGTGAAGTATTTTGATGTCAATAAGATCAGTTGGTTAATTGTGTTTGTGAAGGATATAGTCAAAGATGGCCTATGATTATCCTTGCCTTCAGATAATCAAACCCTTATGTTATCCTCTTCCCTGGTATTGGTAGGTCCCATGAGTTGCTTCTAACCAGTAGAGCATGATGGTTATATTACATAAGGTTGTACCATCAGCCTTGTTGGGAGAATTTCTCTTGCTGTTTTTGATCAATAAGCAGCACGAGGAAGCCCCACATGACAAGAAACTGGGACTCTGATAACCAGCTGCAAAGTAAGAGTGATCTCTAGACGGTAGGTGGCAAACGCTTGGGGTCCTTGGTCCAACTGACTGCAAGAAACAAAACGGGGCTAAGAAATTTGTGATCTTGAAAGCAGAGCCTTCTAGGTCACACCTTGAACTGAGAATGCAGTGCCAGGCAGCACCTTGATTGCAGCTTTCACTGGAGACTCTGAGACAGAGAAGACTCAATAAATTGTGCCTGGACCCTTGACCCACAGAAACGTTGAGATTAAGGTTGTATCGTTTAAGTGACTCTGTGGTAATGTGTTACGCAGTAACAGATAACTAATCCAGTGAATTGCGACTCTATGTGCTGTGCTGAGTCGTGTCCGACTCTGTGACCTCATGGCCTGTGGCCCAGGGGGCTTCTCTGTCTATGGGATTTACCATGGACAAGAATATAGGGGTGGGTTGCTATTTCCTTTTCCTGGCGATATCTCTGACCCAGGGATCAAACCCACGTCTCTTGCATCTCCTGAAATGCCAGGCAGATTCTTTACCACTGCACCACCTGGGAAGTCATAGACTACCCAAATTTATCTTGGATTTTTTAATATAAGGAAGTATAGAAATCATCCTAATCAGTTCAATTCAGTTCAGTCGCCCAGTCGTATCCAACTCTTTGTGACCCCATGCACTGCAGCACACCAGCCTTCCCTGTCCATCACCAACTCCCGGAGCTTGCTCAAACTCATGTCCATCGAGTCAGTGATGCCATCCAACCATGCCATTCTCCATCACCCCCTTCTCCTGCCTTCAGTCTTTCCCAGCATCAGGGTCTTTTCCAATGAGTCAGTTCTTCCCATCAAGTGGCCAAAGTATCAGAGTTTCAGCTTTAGTGTCAGTCCTTCCCATGAATATTTAGGACTAAATTCCTTTAGGATAGACTGATTGGATCTCCTTGCAATCCAAGGGACTCTCAAGAGTCTTCTCCAACACCACAGCTCAAAAGCATCAATTCTTTGGTGCTCAGCTTTCTTTATAGTCCAACTCTCACATACATACATGACAACTAGAAAAAACAGATTTGACAGACAGACCTTTGTTGGCCAAGTAATATCTCTGCTTTTTAATATGCTGTCTAGGATGGTCATAGCTTTTCTTCCTAATAGCTGTATTTTAACCTCCTATGTATGCTTAATTAAATTTGACTCTTTTTATTTTAGCTGATTATTTTTCCCTTAAACTTTACTGTCTTATCCTTAACCCAGATTTCATTTCACATTTGCCTTTAAAAATTTTCCCTGTCATTGATATTCAACTCAGTAAATTTGGCTTTCTGATGCATCTTTTGGGGAAACAATGTTACACTTTGTGAATCTTTGTCTAAGTGGGAAAGTCTAGATCATTTATATTCTTTGCCACTTCTGTTATATATTTTTCCTAATATTGTGCTTCCTTGCTTTTTTCCATTTCCATAGTTTTGCTCTACATAAATATCTTTTTCTGTAGTCATCTTAAAGGCACCTATATAATGTTAAATTCATATACCTAGTTATCGATTTTACATTTTGGTGTTTTTTTTCCTATGAACCATTTACCATATCAATGTGAAGAATGAAGGGAAATTGACAGAATGGCATATCCCACCTTTATCATTTTCTTGTTTCTTTTTATATAAACTGGGTTTACTTAGACATTTGGGCATTATTATAATCACTGATATTATATTTTTGTACAGCTCATTTTCATTTCATTCCTCTGCATTTGGTGATTTTCACAGATTTGTCCTCCATGTCCATAACTCACGACACACCAGTATCAATTCTATGGTTTACCCCTTCTTTTTACCCAGTCTTACTTTCCATATTTCCTTGAGGTCATTTATTACCTACTTCACTCTCCTCATTTTACTCCCCCAAACTGACTCCACCTATAATTTCTATGTGGCTTCCACTTTTTGCATTTCTTTGAAATACCAAGCAAGTACACTATAATTGCTTTTTATTTTTCTCATTCTGATATTTTCATCCGACTTTTGAAAATGCACTCTTTCCTTGGTTCTTTGGGATCTTTTTTTTTTAATTGCTCCAGCATTTTTTAACAAAACCTCATTCTGTCATCATTTTTTCTCCATAGTCTAGCACCATTCTAATGTAGCTTGAATTCCTTAACCATACTCATTATTCAAAACTCACATTAAATAATGCTTTCTGTCACTACCCTCAGACAATTGTAACCATTTTTTCCTCTGTTTTCCTACAGTATTTTGCACATATCATATCAAATCTTAAAAGTTTGTTTTGTTTTCTTTTCTTTTAACATTTCTTTTGTTCCTTTAGATTTTGACATTCTTGAGGGCAAGACCTTTGCCTTGCTCTTTGTGCCAGCAGCAACCAATATACTACCTAAAGCACTGTGGGCAAAACATAAAAATATAAATGATCTGATGCTTCCGAGTCAGTATAAATCCATCATCACTTCAGAAAAAATGCCTAGGGTATATCCTTCAGATAGTGGGAAACAAATTTATCTTTCTATATAAGAGAAAAATAAAACTTTGTGGAGAATATTAAATATCTTGTTCGACTGAGGTATTTATGGGGTTTTTGAATTGAATTGAAATCCCTCTCTCTGTATAAATCCTAGATACAAGTCAAGTGTTCTTAGGGGACTGATACTAGAAAAAGAAACAAAAAGGAAACCAAACATTAGGTTTTAGTCTAAGAATTTGAGTGCTTTTTTAGACCCACCAAATATAATCGGATTTATATTTATTTTTACAGAAATGTTTGCTCAGCTAATGCATTCCTAATCAAATACTGGGTGTTCTGTGATGGAAATTTCAAATAAAGTTCTTAAGGCTGTCAAAAAGTAAATAAGCTCACTAGAATTAAATTTCTTTGTTTCCCAGTGGGTCTCATAAATGCTTAGGAAGGGATATGGTGTGCTTAGAAACCAGCCAGTTAGATACTCAAATACCAGTACTGTCAACATATTCTTCTCCATCCTTCACCCCCAACCAAGGATTTCACACTTACCTCCTGATGAGATATGTCCATTTATAAGTGACTAGCTATGAGACTTGCAAACGATCTGCCATAAAACAGTAACAGGATACAATTTTAAAGAATCCACAATTTGATTAACTAATCTACTTTGCATAAAAATATAGTGCTTTTTGTATCTTTTCATCAACTTCATGTTGTTATGGCCCCACATGAACTTTACCTGCATTAGAGTCAATGAAGTCTGATGAATTTTTTAACTTATCTTTAGGTACACACAGAAACAATGTATATTGTTTAAATGTAACTTTAGATTATTTTGAGTCTGATTTTTGAGTTTCCTTCTTGAATCTTCTGGAAGGCTTTGACATGATACATTCTATCCACAAGGATTTTCCAACTCATATAAGCGCTTCTATTTTAACCCCTGTGACATGGGAATCACAGAAAACATAGTCAAGCACTCCTCTTGAAGCAGACGTAGAGCACAGACTTATGGCCACAGTTGGGGAAGGAGAGGGTGGGACAAACTGAGAGAGTAGCACGGAACATATACGTTACCCCATGTGAAATCAGATGGTGGAGATTTGCTGTGTGGCTTAGGCAGCTCAGACCTGGTGCTCTGTGACAGCCTAAGGGGTGGGCATGGGGTGGGGTGTGGGGAGGAGCTTCAGGAGGGAGGGGCCATATGTCCACCAATGGAGGGTTCATGTTGATGGAGGGCAGAGACCAGCACGATACTGGATAGCAATCATCCTCCAATTAAAAATAAATAAATGCAAATTTAAAAACTAAAGCACTCCTCTTGAATACCCAAGATTAGACACCGTAAACAACAGTCTATTATCCATGAGATATTCATGGAAAAACATGACTTTATTTTCAGTTTTGTGGTTTATAAGACGTAAGTGATTAAATCAAATTTTATGAGACATCGTCTTGAAAGGTTTGGTTAAAATAGACTTGGAAGCATTGTAAAATGACAAAAGTTCAGAGTGTCTGTGTTTACTCTTGTTTGAAACATCTCTCGATGGCAAGAGTGAGAGCAGAGGGCTACAGGTTCAAGTTCTGTGAGGCTGGGAATTGATTTTATTTGAAAAGAATTTGGTTCACACGGTGTAAGACACTTGGAGAAAAATGTGACTGCTGCCCTCTAGGCTCGTTAAACGTTAGGGAAATTGGCCATGGAAGGAAACAGTCAACAGGACAGGTCTTAGGTTTTCATACTGTCCAAGACAGAAAAGCTTTCAGGATGCTTAAGAAACCTCTGAGTTCTAAAAAAGTTAAGATACATGTGCATGTATATATATGGCTTTCCAGGTGGTGCTAGTGGTAAAGAATCTGCTTGCTAGTGCAGGAGACATAAGAGACCTGGGTTTGACCCCTGGGTCAGGAAGATCCCCTGGAGCAGGAAATGGCAACCATTCCAGTCTTCTTGCCTGGGAAATCCCATGGACAGAGGAGCCTGCCAGGCTGCAGTCCACGGGGTCACAAAGAGTCGGACATGACTGAGTGACAGAACACACACACACACACACACACACACACACACACACACACACACACGCATAATAAATAGGGAAGAAAAAGTTATCTAAGACAGTCCTTATACTTACTAGTCTTGAGTTTACAAAAGCTCCAGTAAAATGCATTTCTCGGACTAGTCACACTTGACCTGATTGTTTTTCAGGAGTATTAGCAAGAACATTACCAAGGACCTAAACTTACTTTCAAGGAGCATTAGCTCAGTGACAGTACCTGCCTTCAGACCCTACCTCTCACATTCTAGTTCCCAAGATAGACTCCTTATTTTATGTCATCCTAACAAGAGATCCAAAAGCCCTTATTTTTCAAGGAAGAGAACTGAGGGATTTGTTTACAGCTGCCTTGCTGGGGATCAGAAGAGGTGAAATGTGATTTCAGGTCCAAAGCCTTTGACGTTCTTGGGTACAAAAAGAAAATATTTTTAAGCTACCTTCTTCTTTTATACAGAAAAAATATAGGAACTCACAGGACTGAAGTGGACAGGAACCAGCAGCTCTCTGGAGTGTGGACATCTGAGTCAGCAGAAGCTGGCTGAGGCATCTTTGACTCCAGGACAGGCGTCCACCTGGCTGGAGGGCACCGATGGGACAGCACCTCCCCTGGCCGAGCTGAACCATGGTGGGCTCCTGTGATGGATCCTCAGCTAACCCTCCACCTCTGGTCATAGGCCTCAGGCTCAGTGAGCCGAGACTTAGGCCCATGGTCATGTCACAGCTGTCAAAATGTGGGAGAGGTAGTATATTGGCTTCCCTGGTGGCTTAGCTGGTAATGAATATGCCTGCAATGCAGGAGACAGGAGTTCGACACCTGGGTCCAGCAGATCCCCTGGAGGAGGAACTGGCAACCCACTCCAGTATTCTTGCCTGGGAAGTCTCATGGGCAGAGGAGCCTGGCAGGCTACACTTCATGGGGTTGCAAGAGTTGGACACGACTTAGTGACTAAATCACCACCAAGAACCATTAACTCAGGTATGGCCGAAAAGGGCTTATTACATATTAAAAAAGATATTTCTATTGCTCCGGAGATTCCAGAAGTTTCTTAAAGCTCTGTGTCAGGAATGGGGACAAAGACCAGATATATTCTTTATTACAGTACAAGTGCTTAATAAAATTTTACCATATCCTGTAAGAACAGAGTCTACGTTTGAGGAGAGAACAATTGTAATAGCAAAGATAGGAAATATTGAGACAGAGTGTGAAATGGCTGCACATTAGTGCAACAAAATATGGATGCAAGTAGGGAAATTGTATAAGAGGAATTATCAAAGAGGAGAAGTATACATATTTCTGATAGGTACTTGCTCATAACAAATAAATCCACAATATTATTATCCCAACATATTAACAACATATCTGGGTTGGTAGTAGAAATCTCATTGGAATTATTCATCTCACATTGATATTTAGTTTAAACACCCTTGGAGAAAAAATTTAATCTTTAGGTGGAGTGAATTTAGGTTTTTCTGAATTTTTCTTATAATAGCAGCTGTTCATATATATTTGCCTATTCCCCAGAGAAATCTTCTCAGTAAATTCAGTAAGAATTGTATTATTGAGAAACCCTGTTCTCATTTTATTATTTGTAAGTGACAATTGTCAGGATGTTGCTATCTATGATCATACATACATACATGTGATCATATCTGTGTTCTACTCTGTATATCACAGATGTCATAGAAGAGTTACAGGAAGCTGACATGAGCAGCCAATGGTCAAGGTCATGTCCCTAGACGTGATGGTAATTTAACATGTCATTACATGGCAACCCCCTAGCCTGTGTGAATTCAAATTTCCTCATTTGTTGGGTAAGTAGATACGCTAGATTCAAGGCTTAATATTCTTGGGCAAGAATCATTTGTTTGTATCAAGTCCTAAAGGAATCTCTCAGTTGGTCAAGCACTAGGAGCCTCTGTGGGCATCTATGAACTTTGCCTCATTCTTGATTCTCCTTCCTCAAGACCCTGTGATGGAAATCTCACTGTGAGAAGAGGAGAATCCACCCCCATTTTATGTTGCCCAAAGATGAGGATTGAAAAGTTCAGAGTCCCCTCATTTCCATGGAGCACAGCTCAGTTTTCCATCTTCCTAGTTCTCATCCTCTGGGAAGACACCTTCCATCATGCGGTCATAGACTGACTTGGACAGTGGAAGGCAGTCAGAGATTGTCTTTAAGAAGCCCAGTACATGGTCTTTATTTTTTTAATTAGTTAAAAGTTTGAGAATTAAACAAAAAGAATTGCTAGATTATTTTGCTGGCATAAATAGGGGGAAGGAAACAAAAGCTCTGTGCTAGATCAACTACCCTTGTATTTCAAAATGGGAAATTCTTTGCCACGAGTCATCAATTTTCCCTTTTTTGAGATTTCCCTGTGTACTTTCCTAAAGGTCTGAATTTGGAGATCCAAATACATCAGGGACTAAATTATTTAGAAATTACCCTGAATACCAGATTAGCGAAATTATCTAAAAATAACTGAGGTAATGTAAAGCAGGAGGTGACTAATGACCTGTAAATGCAGGTTCCTCTATAACTCTCCCTTCAGGGACTAGTTAATGTTTCTCAAATGGCTTCTATGGGAACTGGATGGTTCAGAGGAATTGGGAGTAAGAGATGACACAGTGATTTTGCCATTATGTCCTGACGTGAGCGAGATATAACCAAACCATCTTTCTAAACAAATATATTCATAAATGCTTAAGAAATGAATCAAATGCTGAAAACAGCCTGGAAATCTGCACTTTTAATCAGACTTCTCGGGCTTACTTGTCAGAATCTATTTTACAGAACACACAGCGTTATTCCTTTGTTTTTCTACAGCAATAAGCTATGCTCTCACTCTAGTGTAAAACTTCCATTGCAAACGAAAAGTTAATCAGGGGTTCTCTCTTCATTTGTACTTATTCCAGTTGGCCATAATCAAGGCATTTAGGGATTAGCACAGAGAATGGAAGACCATAGGGTAAAGGAGTCTTCACTATAAAGGGTAAGGAGAAAAGCACAAGAGGGGAAAAATAGCCCTGAAATGGAATTTGTCATTATTTATTGCCAAGTTCTTTATTTCATAGATGTGCAAAATGAAGCAGAGATGGGCAAATTGACTTGTTCCAAGTAAAGCACCTAAGAAACAGCAGTGGCTCAGGTCTTACCCCCTCGCCTGTTGAGGTTTCTTTCCTCTAGAGCACAGGACCTTCCCTCAAAAGGCATTAGGAAATAGGCCACCAGATCGTGCTGCAAATTGCTGAGACAGAGGATTTGATGAAAGCAAGCAGAAAAATCACTACAATGCAGGTAGTAACTGAGGTTTTCTTTAAAAATAGACTAAGGCAGCCCCATTGTTTGGACCCATCACTATATGACAGTAACTTAGAATTGAAAAATTACAATCACCGTCTCAATATTGTTTATTTTATCCAAGACTGTGAGGAAAAGAAAATGAGGAGAAAAGGAAAATGGCATTTCTAGCTAAAAATTCGATTATACTTGCCAATCAAACTGCTGTTCCATCATTTTGTCATTGTAGAAGTTTTAAGAGACATATCTGAATATATTATCAGATAGATAAGTTATGTGAATAAAAACTAAAGAGCAAGGCCAATGGGTACGTGTAGGACAGAAACTGTTACTGTCCCAAAGAAAAGCGTCCTGTGTTGTAGAGAAAGCATAGGCTTTGCAGCCATGTGACCCTTGAACTCTACCTTTTGCTACCTACACACTTCAACTCATCTGACTCAAGTATTCCCAGGCAGAAGATGGGACACATTAATTAATACCATCCTACTCACTGTCAGCATTCAATAAAGTCATATACTTAAAATTAGTGGCATAAAATAAATGTAGAGTAAAAGGCAATTATGATTATTTTCACATATTTTAAGAAGGAAATTTCAAATCTGTATAAACTATAGTTTAATGTATACCTATGAACCTACCACTCAGCTTCAGTGATGGAAAATGTACAGTCAATCTTGTTTGTTCCAAATCTATATCTCTTCCACCTCCTGTATCATTTGGAAGCAAATCCCAGACGTTACTTTCCATCTTTGTTGTCGTTCAGTTGCTAACTCGTGTCTGAATCTTTGCGATTCCATGGACTGCAGCACGCCAGGCTTCCTTGTCCTTCGCTATCTCCCAGAGTTTGCTCAAACTCATATTCATTGAGTTGGTGATGGCATCCAACCATCTTGTCCTCTGTCACCGCCTTCTCCTCCTGCCCTCCATCTTTCTCAGCATCAGGGTCATTTCCAGTGAGTTGGCTTTTTGAATCAGGTGGCCGAAATATTGGAGCCTGGGCTTCAGCATTAGTCCTTCTAATGAGTATTCAGGATTGATTTCCTACAGGATGGACTGGCTTGCTCTCCTTGCTGTCCAAAGGACTCTCAAGAATCTTATCCAACACCACGGTTCGAAAGCATCAATTTTATGGCACTCAGACTTTATGGTCCAACTCTCACATCCAAATGTGACTAAATACAGGAGACCCTGGGTTTGATCCCTGGGTCTGGAAGATCCCCTGGAGAAGAGAATGGCAACCCATTCCAATATTCTTGCCTGAAGAATTCCATGGGCAGAGGAGGCTGGCAGGGGTCGCAAAGAGTCAGATACAGCTGAGTGACTAACAATTTGAATATGAGGACCTTTGTCAGCAAAGTAATGTCTCTGCTTTTCAATGTGCTACCTAGCTTTGTCATAGCTTTCCTTCCAAGGAGAAAACATCTTTTAATTTCATGGCTGCAGTCACCATCTGCAGTGATTGTTCAATATGTGCTCTAAAAAATAAGGATTCTTTTATATTCATAAATTATTACCATGCCTCCCAAGTAGTAATAATCCTTGTTATCAAATATCAAGTCAGTGTTCAGACTTTCAAGCCATCTTGTCAATACTATGCAGGTGTTTTTTTTTCTCTTAGCTTATTTGAGTCAGGATCTTGATAAGTTTGGTTGATGGGTAATCCCTGTGATAATGATGAAAAGAGTTGCTGACAGGAAGTCATATGATTTTGGAATGGAAATAAACTTCATAAGTAATACTAGTCCTTGCTACAGGAGATTAAAGAAGGTGCAAGAATATAATATATGACTCATAGATCAAGTCAAACCTCTCCTTTTTCTTACACTTACTTCAAAGGGAGAATTAACTCAGTTGTCCTGGCCAATAGATGAATGGAGAAAACATCCCTTGTTATTTCTGTATTATGCTATAAGTCATTAATCTGAACTTGTCTACAAATAGAATTCTTGAATATTTGCAATAGATCATGGATTAAAACTTCAGTTCCTTAAGAATAATAAGTATTATATGTGCTTAAATTAATGAAACCACCATGCAATTATGTTCCAGTTTCACTGAAGTTGATCCAGACCTGGTTGAATTAGGCTGTACATAAGGCATTATTTAGGTCACACAATAGTTCAAACAAAGCTGAAAAGGATGGTTGTTCTCTTACACTTTGTCTAACTGCAGTAAATCACACATTTTTTAAAGGGAAGTGATCAACTTTGGATACAAATGTATTACCATACAATAATAATTTAATCATGGGGTTAAATGACTTTCATTTGGAAAATAAGCAGAATAATCAAATCTGAGGAAAGTCCTGCTAGAATAAGAATTTAATCTTTTTTTTTTAATATATAGAGTAGTTTCTAGTATATGGTGCTCAATAACCATTCTGTCATGAATATACAAATTATTGAAGCCATGATCTTTCCTGACAAAAATGGGCTTCCATCAGCTGACCAGGGTTCTGGAGAATCGAACAAACAGGCCTCTAATTTGGCAAGAGAAAACTGAAAAATCACCTGGAAAGACTTTCTCTCCCTCATTCCATACGCAACTCATCATGCAGGTCACACCTGGCACGTTGCCTGAGAGTTTTCTCACTGTCCGGTTTTGGGTTCTGTGGTTGTGGTTTAGTCACTAAGTCCTGTCCAGCTCTTTTGCGACCCCATGGACTAGAGACCCCCAGGCTCCTCTATCCGTGGGGTTTTCCAGGTAAGAATACTGGAGTGAGTTGTGGTTTCCTTCTCCAGGGGATCTTCCTGACCCAGGGATCGAACCCGGGTGTCCTACATTGCAGGCAGATTCTTTACCGCCAGGTCACTTCAGTTGTGTCTGACTCTGTATGACCCCACAGACTGTAGCCCACCAGGCTCCTCTGTCCATGGGATTCTCCAGGCGAGAATACTGGAGCGGGTTGCCACACCCTCCTCCGGGGGATCTTCCCAACCTGGGGATTGAACCTGCATCTCTCGTGTCTCCTACATTGGCAGGCAGGCAGGTTCTTTACCACTAGTGCCACCTGGGAAATCCTCCAGTTGGGCGTGTGAGTGTAAATCATTTGGATGAGTGGCTCCCAGAGATGCTGGTTTCAAACACTTAGTTTTCACCCTTTGCCTTCATTAATTCACTAGAAAATTCAGCTAAATTCATCTGTTGATGTATATGATTTGGTATCTGACCCAGATAAGAAATTGTTTGCTCTCTCTCTCTTCTTGGAGGTGTCTATCTTTTACTACATTTTAAGTTAGTCCTTTGCTCTGTAATTCCATATCTTACAGTAATTTGTGATTTTTTTTAATTATCTGTGTCTTCTTGTTGTAATCTTGGAAGCAAAGCTTTTCCAGCTTTCTACATCTTAAGTAGAAGCTATAAAGTCCCTGACATGTGATTTTACTTAAAAATATAGGCATAGAACAAGTTTAATGATATCAGAAGACTTTATAAGCAAGTATACATGTAAATTAGTGATTATCAGTGAAATAAGAAGAAAGGCTACACATTATTAGGCAGGATCTGAGAATCTACATGATTTGAATGTATGAACAACTTATGTTCATCTCCTAAACAGCAAGCATATTTTGTTAAAAATGGAATGCATAGTAGTCTGTTGTTTAACTGTTAGTTTCAACATCTAAAAGCATGTTTGAGCAATAATAACCAGCAACACTGTGTTAAACTAGGCCACACATGTTTTTCCTTTCTTGTCCTTCAAAATAAAAGCAGCAATGAAAAATGACTAGGAAGACAGGGTGAAGAAGACAGAATAAAAAGACTGCCATCCTCACAAATGCTGATTCATTAAGGATATGGTAGACAGTGAGCTGTACTACTAAAAGTGTTTCTGGAGAAGGAGTCTCAATCAGAAATGTGGCTGCTGCTATTCATTTGCAGAACATATACTGAACATTTCTAGACATTCCAATATTGAGTACCAAACAATGGTCATTTGGGTAAGCAAAAAGTTTTGCCTTTGTTAAAGAGTTTCAAAGTCCTAAGTCAAGAATGAACTATAATTCATCATTCAGTTCCAGAAGCTCAAAACATGTGGAAAAGGGAGAGACCTAGCAAGCGAGTTATCTAGCTTTCTCTTCCTATGAGCAAGAAGCCAGTTATCAGAAATTCCATATTGGCAAAATTCTTATTTCCCTGTAGGTCAGTCCAGAAGAAAGAAAACATCTATCTACAAAGGAGTCTATGTTGGTGTCAGATGGAAGCACATTAAATTGTTCAAAAAATCCACATCCTGGCATGTGAGTATTTCTCAAAGCTAACTATTCATAAAATGTTGACATACCATTCCTCTAACTGTCAACAGACACGTATACTGGTATGATCACATGAGGTTCTCTTCTCAAGGAGATCAGCTATCACAAGACTACCCTGGGAATTTTTAGAATGGCTAATACTCAAAATAAGGAAATGGTCAGATTTATCTAAATTTATCTAGATTTATCCAAATGTATAAAAATATGATAAAAAATAACAGTTTCAAAAGGAGAAATTGTGAAATAGTTACAAAGTCAGAGATTCAAATAGTATTAGAGGGGGCCTATTAATTATATTTACCAAGCTTAGTAAAGCATACGGCTTTGGAGATGATTACACAGGGAGCAATTCTTTTTTAAATGTGATAAGTTTATATAAACTTTGACTGAATTAATCATGATTCAGCATTATGATATGCAAGGTTCTTTGATGATCTTGACATATGAAGCTTTGCCCAGTTGATTTATTCCATATTAAGGTAGAGATTTTAATGTTTGTTCTTAGATACTTTCAGGGAATTTAACTGGATGAAGGGCGTAAATTATAGAAATAAATCCCCGCTGACTGTTATCAAGTGAAGGATTAGAAAAAAATATTTAACTCAATACATTGAAATATTTTCTTAAATATCTTCAACTAACTTCAAATGTCTTGTAATAAAAATTATCAAATATTTTAAAAATAAAGTATTGACTGGATTAGATTAACAAGAGACTAAAGATAGCAAAAGAAAAGGTCACTGAATGTAAAGATGCATGAATTAGGTTCAGTCCCAGTTGAGTCACTCAGTCGTGTCTGACCCTTTGCAACCCCATGGACTGCAGCATGCCAGGCCTCCCTGTCCATCACCAACTCCCAGAGCTTACTCAGACTCATGTCCATCGCGTTGGTGATGTCATCCAACCATCTCATCCTCTGTCGTCCCAAACTCCTCCTGCCTTCAGTCTTCCCCAGAATCAGGGTCCTTTCCAGTGAGTCAATTCTTCACATCAGGTGACCAAAGTTTTGGAGTTTCAGCTTCAGCATCAGTCTTTTCAATGAATATTGAGGACCAATTTCCTTTAGGATTGGCTGGTTTGATCTCCTTACAGTTCAAGGGACTCTCAAGAGTCTTGAATAAGGTACCCAATATGAAAATACAGATTTAAAAATGTTAAAATGTAGACTGTGTAACAGTTGTTTAATTCCAAAAGGATAAGAGAGAGAGTTAAGGATGCCTATTGTGATATCAAGAGCAACAACTTAAAAAATAAATATAAAAAGAAACACCTAGAAGTGAAGCAGAGAAGTAAAAACTGAATGCTATTTTTTTTGTTTATCCTAAAATAAGGAGGTAGAAATAGAGAAGCAACATAACAACATGGGGCAAATAAAAGCCCCACAGAAAAATATTATAGATTTAAATTAAAAATATCAATTTATCATCTGTAAATGGATTTCCAGAAATAAAGATTGCTCAGTATTAGTACAGTCATTACTATAGCAGGCATTTTGATACATTTAAAGAGAAAAAAATCATATGACTGTATGTAAAAAATGGAAAACCCTTGACAAATTTCAAGATATGCTGATGAAATTTTTTAATTAAAAGCATTTTCTGAATATATATATATAGATAGATATTTTTTAAAGTTTCCTCCAAAATGAATTTATTCATAATTACCTGGAGTATTCCTTGGAATGATTTCTGATTTTTATTTATGCTTACTCTCTGGACAGTTTCCTTCCAACTGAAGCCATCCCATTAGAACTGATGATACAAGATCTGTCCTTGAATTTAAATGATATGTTCAATGATACCATCCATCCTTGCAAGGCAAATAGGTCAGCCTCTACTCAAAGGTTGTGAGTTTTTATGGATTATAGCATTGGCCCAGAATTCCTCCTTGTTGTCAAAGTAGAGTCTGTGAAGTTGCTAATACATCTTTCTTAATTTGGTTTAATTCTTTGGGTCAAGTGGTAAAGTCAGAGCAAATATGTAAAAAAAAACCCACCTGCCTATCTGAGGTAGACTCTGTTGGTTTATAGAATTTGTTCAGTTAACTGGATCTGAAACTCTACAGGAAGTGGCTAAAGTCAATGCTACGGTTTGCCCTCAACCTGCTGCTTGGAGTTCTGTTTCTTGTAGTCTTAATTAAATATTGCATGAGACAAACTGAATGGAGTTGTTCCTAGCTTCTGTTGATCAGATTAATCAGAGAGGCTGATGGAGTGGTGTACTCATGTGTAAATTTTTCAGAAGGCAAAACAGAGCAAAGTTCAGGTAGGGGAATTTTGGTAGTGGACCATTAGGGGAAAAAGAACAAGCAAAATCTTCCAGTTCTTTAAGCTCAGAATTCCTCACTTGTGATGGAAACCTATATGCAAAATTAACTGAGTCCCTCTGCGTGGCCTCCACGAGACTTGGGATGATCCTCATGCTTCTTGCTTTGCTGTAAGAAATGAATAACTTTCTTAAGAACTGAGATTCATGTGTCTTCTGCTACCACGCATGAAACGATGGCAAGATAATTTACTGTCTTGTAAGTGGGGCAGAATGTCAGATGCATCACAGTTACTGATGCCAGGATACGGGGAAAATCCTAAAATTGTATACAGACACAATGAACTGAACCGTATATCAAATGGATAATATTGCTACAGTTAAGGGATTGGGGAAGAACTACCCCAAGTAACTTTACAACACAACATTTGGACTATGTCTTTAGGCTAAAAGCAAAAAATAATTATTTTGTTTTTCTTTTCATAGAGGCAAGATTTGGCATTTCTGAAACTGTTTTCTGTGTATTTTATGATATATTATACATATATTATGGATAATGAGAGCCAAATTTCTGACTGTCAAAATAAGGATTTAAAAATTAAATGGGGAGTTGTTGAAATGGGGAGTGTGAACTCATGGGTTTTAATATACAGATAATAGATAAATAGATATATACACACATAGATACATAAATGAATATAGATATGAGTGCTGACATATGTGGATATGTAGATATTTATGCACTTGTACATGTGTTGTACCTTTCATGCCACAGATCAGTCCAGTGAGAGGACCGGGACACAGTGATATCCCAATAGCAGTGAACATACTAGAACCCAGAGGTTGGTTTCTAAATGTACTTCTCCAAATTAAGACACAGGGATCCACAATGCAATAACTAATGCAAATTAATACATGTTGCCATAAATAGGGAGATTTTCTTCATTTTTATGGCTGAATTATATATTATGCCTATTATATGTGTGTGTATATAGATATATACTCCACTGTGTGGACTACATCACACATATGTCATATTTTTTACCTATCCACCCATCGACGAATATTAGGTTGCATCTCTGCTGCTGTAAATAATGCTGCTGCAAACACAGAGGTGCACACATCTTTTTGAGTTAGTGTTTGCATTTTCTTTCATTAGATACCCATACCCAGAAGTGGAGCTGCCGGATCACATAGTAATTCTGTTTGTAATTTTGTGAGAAGCTGCCATGTGGTTTTGCATAGTGGCAGCACCAATTTACCTTGCCACCAACAGGGTATGTTGCTGCTGTTGTTCAGTCGCTCAGTCGTGTCTGACTCTTTGCGACCCCATGGACTACAGCACCCCAAGCCTCCTTGTCCTTCACCATCTCCCAGAGTCTGCTCAAACTCAGGTCAGTGACGCCACCCAACCATTTCCCTTTTCTACACATGCTCACCAACGCTTGCTATTGCTTGTGTTTTTGCTGATAGCCAGTCTAACAGGTGTGAGACGATTTGTCACTGTGGTTGGGATTTGCCTTTCCTTCATGATTAGTGGTGTTGAGTGCCTTTTCACATACCTTTAATCATGCACGCTGGTCTCCTCCTCCTTGTTTCAGTGAGTCTGTCACCTCAGTCTGCTGGTGCTTAATTCTCTCTGATCTACTTTTTTTCTGCCGCCTCTCTACTATATTAGTACTTGGAGTTGTCTTTAGTTTTCTATCCTCCAATTAGTTTACTGCTGAAATGATAGAGGTCATCTTTCTCATTTTCTTTCTCTTGAGGATCACCATCCCGTATTGCCAGCTATCCATTGTTTAAAATCCATGGTTTCACATACTTGCCCAGTTTAGCTTGTTGCTCAAAGTTAGCAGGGAAATCAGTCCCTGTTATTTCATATTGGTTGGAACAGAAAGTATGGTACAACTACTATTGAAAAAATTTTCTCAGCTAAGCTAAGTTTATTGAAACACTACAGCTAAGCCAAGTTTATTGAAACACTATGATCCAGCAGTTTTACTCCTAGCTGTTTTATTGAGATAATTGAAAACATATGCTCACAAAAAGACTTCTAGGAGAATTTTTATGGCAGATTCATCCATAGTAACCAAAAACTGAAAACAATGCAAATTCTGAATGACATGAAAATGTGCAAGCAGATTGTGGCATATCCATATGAGAAATATTACTCAGCAATAAAGAGGAATAGCTTGCTGATATACACAACAACATAGATTTCTCTCATAGGCATCATGCTCCCTTAAAGCCAAAGTGAAAGTCGCTCAGTTGTGTCTGACTCTTTGTGATCCCATGAACCAAAGCTTGTCAGGCTCCTCTGTCCATAGGATTTTCTGGCAAGAATACTGGAGTGGGTAGATGCATAGAAAGCCTTTAGCAAAATTCAATATCCATTTTTAATAAAAAAAAAATCTCCAGAAATCAGGCATATAAGGAACATATCTCAACATAATAAAACCCATATATGATAAACCCATAACAAACATCATCCTCAATGGTGAAAAATTGAAAGCATTTCCCCTAAAGTCAGGAACAAGACAAGGGTGCCCACTCTCACCACTACTATTCAACATAGTTTTGGAAGTTTTAGCCACAGCAATCAGAGAAGGAAAAAAAAAAGAAATCCAGATTGGAAAAGAAGTAAAACTCTCACTGTTTGCAGATGACATGATCCTCTACATAGAAAACCCTAAAGACACCACTAGAAAATTACTAGAGCTAATCAATGAATATAGTAAAGTTGCAGGATATAAAATTAACACACAGAAATCCCTTGTATTCCTATACACTAACAATGAGAAAACAGAAGGAGAAATTAAGGAAACAATTCCATTCACCATTGCAACATAAAGAATAAAATACTTAGGAATAAATCTACCTAAAGAAACAAAAGACCTATATATATAAACCTGTAAAAAACTGATGAAGAAATCAAAGATGATACAAATAGATGGAGAAATATACTATGTACATGAATCAGAAGAATCAACAGTTAAAATGATTATACTACCCAAAGCAATCTGTAGATCCAATGCAATCCCGATCAAGCTACTAATGGTATTTTTCACAGAACTAGAACAAATAATTTCACAATTTTTATGGAAATACAAAAAAAAAAACTCAAATAGCCAAAGCAATCTTGAGAAAGAAGAATGGAACTGGAGGAATCAACCTGCATGACTTCAGACTATACTACAAAGCTACAGTCATCAAGATAGTATGGTACTGGAACAAAGAAATATAGATCAATGGAACAAAATAGAAAAGGCAGAGATAAATTCATGTACCTATGGACACCTTATCTTTGACAAAAGAGGCAAGAATATACCATGGAGAAAAGACAATCTCTTTAACAAGTGGTGCTGGGAAAATTGGTCAACCACTTGTAAAAGAATGAAGCTAGAATACTTTCTAACACCATACACAAAAATAAACTCAAAATGGATTAAAAATCTAAATGTAAGACCAGAAACTATGGAACTCCTAGAGGAAAACATAAGCAAAACTCTCTCTGACATAAATCACAGCAGGATCCTCTATGACCCACCTCCCAGAGTAATGGAAATAAAAGCGAAAATAAACAAATGGGACCTAATTAAACTTAAACGTTTTTTCACAAAGAAGGAAACCATAAACTAGGTGAAAAGACAGCCTTCAGAATGGGAGAAAATAATAGCAAAAAAAGCAACCAAAAAAGAATTTATCTCAAAAATATATATGCAGCTCATGCAGCTCAATACCAGAAAAATAAATGACCCAATCAAAAAATGGGCCAAAGAACTAAACAAACATTTCTCCAAAGAAGACATACAATACAAATGGCTAACAAACAAATGAAAAGATGCTTAACATCACTCATTATCACAGAAATGCAAATCAAACCCACAAAGAGGTACCATCCCATGCCAGTCAGAATGGCTGCTATCAAAAAGTCTACAAAATATAAATGCTGGAAAGGGTGCAGAGAAAAGGGAACCCTCTTACAGTGTTGTTGGGAATGCAAATTAGTACAGCCACTATGGACAACAGTGTGGAGATTCATTAAAAACATGGAAATAGAACTTCCATGTGACCCAGAAATCCCACTGCTGGGCATACACACATAAAGAATATGGCAGATTCTTTACCAGCAACACCATAAGGGAAGCCCAAGAATACTGGAGTGGGTAGCCTATCCCTTCTCCAGCAGATCTTCCTGACCTAGGAATCAAACCAGGGCCTCCTGCATTGCAGGAGGATTGTTTGCCAACTGAGCTATGAGGGAAGCAGGGGAAAATTCTTGCTTATGTTGAAGTTTAAGTAATAAATACAAAAGAAATGATGGAGGAGAAAACAATTAGTGGACGCTGAAGCCGGTGAGGAAGGGCCTAACAAGGAGCTGTACACAATCTCAAATACTCTACAAATTACGTATTCATTATGTGTGAAGAATAATGACTTCACAGTAGAAAGTCCTAATGGATATCATTTTAAACAGTCAGTCTTAATATCTGCAGAATTGGGGCAAACTGACATCATAGGCCTCTGTTAGGATGCTCTATGGAGGACCAAGATTTCATCTCTGTCATACCTCTGTATCAGTTTGAGATCTCCAGAGAAACAGAACCAATGGGATGTATTTACGGACAGAGAGAGATTTTAAGGAATTGGCTCATTCGGTTCTGGGGATGTTATTACTGTTGTTTAATCACTAAGCTTTGTCCAGTTCTTTTGTTTCCGCATGGACTGTAGCCCCCCAAGTGCCTCTGTCCATGGGATTTCGCAGGTAAGAATGCTAGAGTGGGTTTCCATTTCCTACTCCAAGGGATCTTCCTGACCCAGGGATCGAACCCACATCTTGTGTCTCCTTCGTTGGCTGGCAGATTCCTTACCATTGAGCCACCAGGGAAGCTCCAGTTGTGGGAATGAGTCCAAAATCTACAAGATAGGCCATCAGCCTAGAAACTCAGGCAGTATTTCTTCTATATTACAGTTTTGAGGAAGAATTCCTTCTTATCCACGAAAACAAAGTTTTGTTCTTAAGGCCTTTGATTGATGAGATGAAGCCCACTCACATTATCAAGGATAATAACCTTTATTTAAAATTAACTGAGTGTGGATGTCAGTCACATCTACTGGATACGTTCATAGCAACATCTAGATTAGTGTGTAACCAAACAACTGGGCACCATAGCCTAGCCAAGAGGCCACATAAAGTTTAATCATTGCATCTGCCAGAAATTCATAATCTGAACCCAGTCATGGAAAACTAGATAAATACAAATGGAGGTACAAACTAGATAAAGTAACAGGACTATAGAATCCAAAATACATCAAGTAAAGGACAGAAAAGAAGAAAGGCTAAGGAACTGATTTTGATTATGTTGACCAAAGACACATGACAATTATATTTAAACTGGGCTCTTGATGTCATGTGGTATTGCATGAAGAACATTGCTGGAGCAATTTGTGAAATTAGGTTTCAGAGTGTGGATTAGACAGTTTTCTTATTTTGATAATTTTGTTGTGACTATATAAGAGAAATTCCTTCTTCTTAGGAAGTCCATGTGGAAATGTCAGAGATAGGGTACACACTCTCTATATTTTATTCTCTACACTAGGCAGAATAATGATCCTCAAACGATGTCTGAATCCCAGCACCTGTAAAATATGGTTCCATTTTTTGTTGTTGTTTTTCTTTGGGAAGCACTCGTGCTAATGCTTAGTCACTCAATCATGTCTGACACTTTATGATTCCATGGACTGTAGCCCACCAGACTCTTCAGTCCATAGAATTCTCCAGGCAAGAATACTATAGTGGATTGCCATTTTTCTCCTCCTGGGATCGTCCAGACCTAGAGATCAAACCGAGTCTCCTCTGTCTCCTGCATTGCAAGTGGATTCTTTACCCTCTGAGCCACTGGAGAAGGCGAATATATTTCCTCACAGGACAAAAAGGCCCTTGCATGTGTGATTAAGTTAAGGATCTTGCGATGAGGAGATTCTCCTGGATTATCACAGTGAGCCCAGTGTAATCACAAGTGTCTTGTAAGTGAAAGAAGTTGGCAAGGGAATCAGAATGTGAGGAGGAGCGGGTAAGACAGATGTAGGGCTCAGAATGACACAACTGCTAAGTAGCTTTAAAAGTGGAGGAATTCCACAAGCCAAGGAGTACAGGCAGCCCTCTAGAGGCTGGAAGACTTAGGGTAGCCTGTAGACGCCAGAGAAGTCAAGGGCGATTCTCACAAGACCCTCAAGAAGACTCTGCTGACATTCTGCTTTTACTTCCAGAAGATCCATCCTGACCTCGGAAGTCCAGAACCATAAGAAAATCAATCTGCGTTGTTTCAAAGAACTGACCTTATGGTGCTGTGTTGTGTGCTAAGTCATTTCTGTTGTGTCTGACTCTTTGTGACCCCGTGGACTGTAGCCCACCAGGCTCCTCTGTCCTTGGGATTCTCCTGGCATGAATACTGGAGTGAGTTGTCATTTCCTTCTCCAGGGGATCTTCCAGACCCAGGGACCTATTATGTCTCCTGCATTCACAGGCAGTTTCTTTATTACTAATGAATGTGTTATAATAGCCAAAGAAAGCTAATATACCTTCAAGTAATTTAGAAAAACTCTGCATTTATTTGAAACTATGTACAGAGATGACACATAATAAAACATTAGCAAATTTTGGTTAAGAATCTCTAGCAGTTTTTTGTATTACTGTTGGAAATTCTTTTGAAGTTTGAAACAAAACTTAAGTTTGAAATGAAACTTAAATGAAATGAAAAGGAGCAATAAAGTCACTGGATTTAAAAGATATTTAAATACTATAAAATACTTACAGTTAAATGGCTGTATAGAATTTGCTTCAAATAAAACAGGGAGGAGGCAAGTGTGTAGGGAATGAATAGGGCAGTGTTTACTGTGGATGAACGCTTGTTAGGAACGGGCAATGTGGAGAAAGTTTGTACTCTTTTGTCTGCTTTTGCATGTGTTTCGAATTATTTTTAAAAAGTTAAAAAATAGGACTGTGTTATCTAAAAATCTATGGAAGGGAAAATGATGCAATGCAAACATTCATGTATCAATCAGTCCATCTGGGGAGTAGCAGCTTCGGTTGGAAAAATTTTTTTAAAAAAAAGCTTAATATATTTTATTTACTTGAACATAAAGCAGGATAAAGCAGGAAACAGAGGCTTTTCTCTGAGTATGTCAGCCAGTCGCCATTAACCTTTCTCTGCCATAGTGTGCTACTCTCGGCAGCTTCTACAGTTTGTTTTGCTTTTTGTAATAACTGCAGACACTACCGTGAGAGTTTAGTATGCTGCTGAAAATAGCAGTAGTCTAAGAAACTGGATGTCAGTTAGGATATGGTCCTTGGATAAACACCACCCGCCCCTGGCCTTCTCACAAAATGGGGGAGCCCTGGGTCTCTTTTTGGCCACCAAAGCCACTTTTGTTTTCTTGGAGCCTTCTAGTTAGCAGGTAGTTGAGGAGAACGTGGAAAGGGACAGACAACCTACATTGAATTACTGACTTCCTGGCCTTTACTTGTCCCATCTTTTTGAGCAAATAACAAAAATATAAAAGCAATAAGGATATTAAAAAAAAAAAAAAGTGAAAGTGTTAGTCAGTCATGTCTGACTTTTTGAGACCAACCCTATGGAATGTAGCCTGCCAGGATCCTCTGTTCATAGAAGTTTTCAGGCAAGAATACTGGAGTGGGTTTTCATTCCCTTCTCCAGAGAATCCTCTTGACCCAGGGATTGAACCTGGGTCTCCTGCATTGCAAGTAGATTCTTTACCATCTGAGCCACCATATTTGCATGCAGTTGGGCTTCCCAGGTGGTGCTAGTGGTAAAGAACCTGCCTGCCAATGCAGGACACAAGAGACTCCTGGATCCCTGGGTCAGGAAGATACCCTGGAGCGGGGCACAGCACCCCACTTCAATATTCTTGCCTGGGAAACCCCATGGACAGTGGAGCCTGGGGGGCTACAGTTCATGGGGTAGCAAAGAGTCAGACAGGATTGAAGTGACTTAGCACAGCAGACAGCAAAAAAGAGAAAACTAAAACAGTTCAAATGGGGAACCTAACTTTTTGCCCTTTCCCCAATGAGAGAAACAAATGAGAGTGTGCATTTCTTGGCCAGATTCAATTAATTTAAATTCTCCATTAGCATATAATAGCTTTAGGTTTATAAATCCCTTTGAGTGTGGGAATCACTGAGGGAAAACAAAACACACCACTCTGCAAGTCATGGCTCAAAGAAGCTCATACTGTTATTTTAGAATACACTGTGCCTATCAAGAGAAACATAATCTGTTCGACGAGTGTCGATTTTTTTTTTTTTTAAATAGCAAGATTTTTTAAAAAGCCACTTCAATCTCCGAGAGAGTGAATGACCATGTTTGATGACAAGCCAGATGGCAGCCGCTCTCTGGACCCGGTGCCAAGAAGCTTGACAGGGGCTGCAATTTACCTTCCGCGGTGAGCTGGCCGCCGAGCACACACAGCTGCGGGCGCGCGGGCGGCTGCCGGAGGTGCGGGCGCAGTTGGTTCCCTCCCAGTCTGGATGCAGCAGGTAAGGGGCTGAATCGGTACCCGGCAATTATGGAGTTGGCATGCGCTGCATTGTTTACTCACAGTAATATTCCTACTGGACTTTATTAAAACACCATCTGTTGTCAGGGCAGACAAAGAATTCAAACACAAATCCAGAGCAAGGCGCAGGCGGGGAGGGAAAGGGGGGGCGCCCGTGTGTGCCAGTCACGCCGCAGGATAGGGTTGCGTTTCCAGGCGGCCACCCTTGACCCCGAAGGTCATCTTGAACGAGCCGTGCCCCCCTCCCCCAGATTTCTGTGTGTCGGTCTCCCCCTATTTGCCGTCCAGATGAAGCTGGCCCGTGTGAGTCAGGCTGGAATAGAAGGCAGTGAGAGCATGCGTCCGGGGGATGGGGGGGGAATCCCAGTCACATTAGCACGACTGCAAATTAAAGCCAAAATGAGGGAACGCAAAGTCGTCCCCGTGAACGATGCTCAGAGTACATCTCAGTTAATGTTCGGAATGTAGGCTGAGTAATAAGGGATATCTGCCAATCATAATACCTCCAGGGCACGAGGAAAAGTGACTGTGTTTTACAATCAGCTGTTTTCTCTCACGTTTTCGAGTCCTGCAGATGGGGATCAGATATTTCTAATACACAGCTGGTCTCTACAAATGGCCAAGTGTAATTTTTCTTCCACCAGCCTACAATTCCAGGTGAAATTAATTAGTCAGAATTCCTCATCGGATAATATACTAATAAAATGTGATGCAAGTAATTAAATATGCAAATATGAGAGAGACAGCATTAAAACTCTGATGTGTCATTTCAACTTCACAAAAAGACATCTGTCTGTTTGGATGCTGAGTGCAGAAAAAAAAAAACTCACCAAACCTTAAAATAAAAGGGTAAACAAGCTCCAATTCATGTGGCAAAGTGAAACCTGCAGGGAAAAAAATGATCCTAAAGCAGGCACTGACTACCTTCTGGGTAAAAGAGTTGGCTCACTGAAAATATAAATTCACATATTATGGAGCAAATGAATTTGGAGCATTTGGGGGAAGCCAAAGGGAATGCTCACACACTGGATGATGTCATGGTCTGCTTTGCCTAACACTCAGACCCTTGATATTCTCTCCAGGATAGGAGCAGTCATTTTAATTTACAGAAATGCTGTTTACCACTTTGTAAGCCGTACCAATATTTACAGAGAATTCAATGAATGAATGAAAAGAAACATCTGGGACGCCTTCCACCTCATTGCCCACTTCATCTCTAACTCTCCTCCTCGAAACTGTCTTATTTATAGTCATTTGTTGAGCAATGGATTGGACTGGCAACATTCAACACGCCAATGCAAGTTCACTAAATACTTCACAATTTCTACTATGAATTTTCCCTTTCCTAAGTGTATTCTGCAGAGAATGCTGTGATTGACTATACTCTGGTTTGATATTTTTAATAGGCTTTAAAAATGTGTGAATATGCCAGATATATATTGTTTTTCTAAAACTGCTTTTAAGATGGTTTTAAGTTTGTCTCAAATATCATGGTTTTCTATTAACAATATTTTGCCCTTTGGTAATATACGTATGCCATAGTATCAGTTACTGTAGAGGATGTTTTAAAGAGTACAAAAAGATACAATTCTTACCTTCTGGAATCTTAAATTTTAGTTGGGGAGATGAGATATTAATGCATGTTGAATCAATAGAAAACAGTATCAAGTTACATAAGATGAACAGGCTATGTAAATAATTGAAGGCCCAGTTGACCAGGAAAGAATGAATTAGTGACTTGATTGTAACAACTGCAAAATATGGTTAAGAAAATGCTGCAGAATCTAAGCGCCCTTGTACATTTGTTCCTGCTATGTGGGAAGAATTTTGTTTAGATGCTACACCAGTAACTGGATCAAACCAAGTGAGGCTTCATATTTGATGGTTACTGTGCCCCTAAACTGGGCTTCCCAGGTGGCTCTGGTGGTAAAGACCCCGCCTGCTGGTGCAGGAGACTTAAGCGATGCAGGGTCAGTCCCTGGGTCGGGAAGATCCCCTGGAGGAGGACATGGCAACCCACTCCGGTATTCTTTCCTGGAGAATCCCATGGACAGAGGAGCCTGGTGGGCTACTGTCCATAAGGTCACAAAGAGTCAGACACGACTTGGTATACATGTGCGTGACCTAAGCTAGAGCAGGTGGGCTCTTTACCAGGATAGCAGACTGGTAGATATTGAGCTTGAGCCATGCTTGAAAGGAGGGAGTCTAAGGTCAAAGACGAAATAACTGTCCGTAGCATCGGGTCTGAGGATGAGATCTAACCACACAGAGTGACAGTGTTGCAGGGTCTGGAGACAGGAAAAGCTGGGATAGGTCAAGAGCTGGCATGTGAGTGGACTGAGAACAGAGGCCAGGATGATTGTGTGGTAATCAGAGCCTTAAACCTAGCTGGTACGAAGTAGGGACCCATACAAATGTGCTGCTGTTTTATCCCATGGTATGTGTTTAATACAGTCTTCTTTTTCATACTGATGGAAAATGATCCTACTTAAAAGCATTGGATCACTGTCTTTGAATTATTATTCATTAAATCACTTCATTAGCATGAGAAGTTGACAAATACATACCCATCTACACAGAACCTAGACAGTGTATTAAAAAGCAGAGATGTCACCACTGACAAAGGCCCATCTAGTCAAAGCAATGGTTTTTCCAGTAGTCATGTATGGATGTGAGAGTTGGATCATAATGAAGGCCAAATGCCAAAGAATTGTTGCTTTAAAACTATGGTGCTGGAGAAGACTCTTGAGAGTCACTTGGACTACAAAAAGATCAAACCAGTCAACTCTAAAGAAAATTAACCCTGACTATTCGTTGGAAGGACTGATATTGAAACTGAAGCTCCAATACTTTGGATACTTGATGCAAAGTGCCGACTCATTGGAAAAGACCCTGATGCTGGGAAAGACTGAAGGCAAAAGGAGAAGGGAGTGGCAGAGGATAAGATGATTAGATAGCATCACGGACTTAATGGACATGAATTTGAGCAGACTCTGTGAGATAGTGGAGAGCAGGTAAGCCTGGTGTGCTGCAGTCCATGGGGTTGCAAAGAGTCGGACACAACTGAGCGACTGAACAACAACTACACCAAATGACTAGAAAGATTGAAAGAGACTTTTTGATAAAGTATTACAAAAGAGTTCTTCCTATATGATCACATTTAACCTGTCCCCTCACTTTTATTTTCACCAGCACTCACTCTTTCTAATGTTTCTCCCTGATGGGAGTCATTTCTAGCTTAGGGATAACACAGTCATTCTCTTGCTCACCAGACGGATTTAGTTTGAAAACTTCAGAGGGATGACAAGGCGGATTCTTAACAACTGGACCACCAGGGAGGCCCCCGAGATGGCACTTTTTAAAAAGAGAGATTGATGGTGGTTATAAAGAATGTGACACAGGAAGGATGAAAGGGGCTGGAAGGAAAAATTTGACTTGGACCATTTAGCAGATATAAGTATCTTTCGAAACAGTTCATTAATATATAATGACATAAGCAACAACGTTAGGACTTGATGTTACCAAGGAGTGAATGAAAGTCACTCAGTCGTGTCTGACTCTTTGCAACACCATGGGATGGACCGTAAACTCTCGGGTTCCTCTGTCCATGGATTCTCCAGGCTAGAATACTGGAGTGGGTAGCCATTCCCTTCTCCAGGAGATCTTCTCAAGCCAGGGGTCGAATCCAGGTTACCCACATTGCAGGCATATTCTTTACTATCTGAGCCATCAGGAAGCCCTGATGTTACCAGGCGAGCAGTTATTCATGGTGTTTGGAGACTCCCTGTTAAGAAGTATGAACTGAGTCTATGTTTAACAACGTGGCTAATCCAGAAGTAAACTGAGTCACTGGGGCAGTCCTGATAGGCAGTCATCTTCAACGTGATAAAACACTTCTTACATTTGGTAAGTTATAGAGGAATCTTCCATGTTATCTCTAGCCACTTAGAAGTGCAGGTTAGAAAACCCAAATTTGTTTAAGCAACTTCAAATGGGCTATTGTGAATTGGGAAAGAAAAGGGAAAAGGATGTGGAAATCAACCACTAACTATGAAGGTGTTATCAAAGAACGGAACTCATTTTTTTGGATTATGCCAGAATGATTGATTCTTGGCAAGGCCAAAGAGTAAGGCTAGGAAGAGAATGGCCAGACCAAAGGACTTTTAAACTGAAAATATAAGAAAAATATTCTTGAGACAACTTTAAGGCAAAGAAGTGTGGAGAAGATATTCAGAATTTTGTAGAAGCTACAAAAAGCTTCTACATGAATGCACAGAGAATAAATAATTGGGCTTTAACTTCAATGAAAAGAATTAAAGAAGACTCCAGAATTCAAAAGATAGCGGCTGAGGAAAGGAGGGGGGAATAGGAATGGAGGGTGGGGAAACACCTTATTTGAAAAATTAAATAAGCAGACCTAGAAATAGAATAAATCTCATTGTCATCTTGCTTACACTTCCTTGAGTCAGTAATAAGGGAAATTTTATTTTGAATTTAGTTCTAACCATCACTTAATTTGAAGCAATGGGAAAGTTGGAGGAGAGTGTCCATGTCATTTTCATTTGTAGTTATTAGGAAATAAACTAATGGTGGAGATTGTCACAGAAAATTCAGATATGATCAAGTTGGGGTAGAATAATATGCCATGGATTTTGACAAAAGATAAATCTGATTTTAAGCCTCCTGGGTTCAACTATTTTCTATCTAAATGACCTTGGCCAAGTCAACACTTTTAATTTTTTTCTAATGAGTAGTTTACATATATCCAGAATACAATTTTATTACTGTATGTTGCACTAGACCAGAAAATTTAACTTCAGAAATTCTGTATTTCTTATACCAATAATGTCACTGAGTTAGAAAATTACTGTAATAATTCAAAATCTGGCAATTAACTATGTCTGCATATGGGAAGAGGGAAAATGGTCATACTGAGCTAGTTACTAAGCAACCACTTTGTAGTGCCCCATCTCTCCAGGCTGGGGAGAGAATAAAGAAATAATGCTTTCCTATGAGGCCCTATTAATCCCCTTTAAAGGGGCACAGAATCAGTGCAAAGATGACAACTCATTTCTCTAACAACTTGTTGGTAAATGAGGCTTTGCATTTCTATGATTCTTCTTCCCATTTTCTGGTATTAAATTTTAACATTTCTTGGGACATAGGCCACTTTGGGAATCATGAAATCTACAAAAAATGAATGAATGAATGAATATATAAAAAGCCCAACATATAACTATGCACATATTATGATCTTGATGGCTACTCATGGATCATGAGGTAAAACTAAACAGAAGCATATTATTATTGATTTTTTTAAAATATCCACTAAAAGTCTAAAAATATTTATGTATTAAAATATAAAGCACATATCAAAAGCCTAGGAAAATATGAATGTTTACCAAAAACAAAGACACAAAATATTCCAAAAACTATTATGGGAAGGAATATAGTAATTGCCAAGACCTAATGGAGATATGGCGATTATCCAGAACAGCATATTATTTTTGCCTGCTTCTGTTTGAGAAGTAAATTAGACCTGCGATTTCAGAAAATATTAACTACAATTCCTAGGTGAGGGTCAACATATATTTTATAACTGAAAAGGAAAAAAAAATCTCTGCTTTAGAAGATCTATGGCTGTTTTTCTTAAATGTTAATCTACAGCTACCTCATCAGAATTACCCAGGGCACTTTTTGAAACATGGATTCTAGACTTTTTATCATATCTATGAATCAGATGTCCGTGAATGTTTGCTTTTTGACAAGCAACTTAGGTGATTCTTAGGCAGACTAAAGTTTGAGAACTGTTTTGCAGAGTCTTAAAAGTCTTCATTAAGGGGTTTTTTGGTATTTGCCCAAAGCTACAAAGAAATATGAGCTTCCCTTGTATCCCAGTCCATAAAGAATCTGCCTGCAATGCAGGAGACTGTATTCGATTCCTGAGTCAGGAAGATCCCCTGGAGGAGGAAATGGCAACCTATTCCATTGTTCTTGCCTGGAGAATCTTATGAGCAGAGGAGCCTGGCCGCTTCAGCCCATGGGGTCTCACGAGTTAGAAACAAATTAGCAACTAAACCACCACAAAGAATGTAATTGACACTAGTGCTAAAAAAAATCCACCTGCAGTGCAGGAGAGCCAGGTTCAGTCCTTGGGTGGCGAAGATCCCCTAGAGAAGGAAATGGCAACCTACTCCAGTGTTCTTGCCTGGAGGATCCCATGGACAAAGGAGCCTGGTGGGCTACAGTCCAGAGTGTCACAAAGTGTCAGACGTGACTGAATGACTAAGTGCACACACACACACACACACACACACACAAAGCTACAATCCTACAATGATGTGAAATTTCACTTTGTTAAAGGAAACATATTTCTGACCTGATTGCCTTGTTTTGGGTGCAGAGACTTTTTTATAGTTTTGACTGTATCGTCCACAGGAAGTTAAAAGTGCTACAACCCAAAAGGGCATAAAACTATGCCTGTCTGTGATTGTCATCTTGTTCAGCTAATAAGATATATTACCAATCATATCATCTTGGGAAGTGATGTGAAATGTGGTGACCATATTCACGTTGAGAGTTAGCAGTAGGACCTCCAGAGATTATTTTCTGAGAAAAGCATAACACCCAAAGCTGAGTATTATTCAAACTTAATTGTTTTTTCATAACCATAAGTGCTGCATAAGTCCAACAAAGTTTGAGATGCACCTTTCATTCGGTTCTGATTCTGCAATGTGTCAATGAGTGGAATAGAGCACAATATGCTTTTTCTTTTCTATATCACTTTAACTTTCCAGGTTTGCATTCTTTTACTTTCTTTCCAGAGACAGAATAACATGTGGAGGGGAGGTTTGAGAAAATGGAGCAAACACGATGAAGCTGCCAACTGTTCCAGAAAGGAATGTTTCTATGGTACAGGAGCCCGTTAGGGATCCAACAGAGGCAAGTCAACTAATCATGAGATGCTAAACTGCCCTCCACCCCTAAGGACTGACCTGCTTAAGAGATAAACCCCGAACACATTCATTATCACAGAGGGCAGTGCTCTCTCTGTACTAAAACAATCCCCAAATCTGTTGGCACTGACGTCTTTTCCCGTGCCACCTATGTGGGAGCATCAGCGCACCTGAGAACAGGTCCATCACACTGGGCAATGCAAACACGCTGAAGCTGTATAGCATTTGTGCCAGAACTTTCACATCCTTATAAATCATTCCCCAGCTCTTGCTGGGGCAATGAAAAAGAAATTGCTGGCATATAAATGTAAATCATTGCATGTCCTCTGGAATAGAATAATAATCAAGTTGATTTACCAGCTATGCACAGTTCCCTGAGAAAGTTTGAGAGTGAGGAATGGCTTTAATGGGGTGGACGGGTTGGCTTTTACAGAACTATGTGCATATAATTCAAATCATAAGCAATCAGCGTTATCTATCACCACTTCTGGGTAGAAACTTCCATCAATCCCTGGAAGTAGTCTGGAGTGAAAAGGGGGTAGAGAATGAATTCCCTACCCCATGTTGGTTTGATGTGTCTTCACGTCCTGTTGTGGCCTGAATCAAAGTGTGTGATCTATGGCAGCAGAGCAGGCATCGGACACTAGCAGCGGTGTGCTCACTTATTCTGTTCTATTTGTGGGAGTGGGGCAAGGGATAATGATGGGAAAAGCTCACTGTCTTGAGAAATGATGGTGTGAGGCTCAGATGAAGAGAAATGCATCTCTAAAAGTGAACACTTTCTCCATAATGTTGGGACTCGTACAGATCTAAATGTTTCTCGTTCTTTCTGCTTCTCTTCCTTACACCCTCCTTCCTTTCCTAATTCTTCTTCCTCTTCCTCTTCTCCTTCCCCTTCTTCTGTTTGTCTCCAGGACTGTGCTTTCTGTTCAGTTCAGTTCTAATGAGGAAAAGGTAAATAATTCGGGAACGGGAACCACTGGGCCTCCTTCGGTATTAGGACAGCTCTGTCGATAGCACAGTGACAGATGTGATCATTCCAGAAAGCACTAATCTGAACATGAATTCCATCAACTAGGGAACAAGGGAACTACAAAATCCTGACTATCCCAGAAATTATAAGTTAAGGCTCGTCATTTGACAAGCAACATTGGAATGGAAGGTGCAAACATGAAGTTTATCCACAGTTTCCTAAAACCTAGTGGAAATTCTAATTGATTTCTTTTCCAGAGGAGAGAAAAAGGGGGATATCATTTTTATAGGTCAATGAATAAAATTATTTTATGAATAAAAAAGCAATCTGACAGAATTAGTCTTATAAACAGGATGTAATGTTTATAATTATGCCCAGAAATCTACATTTTATACTCCCTTCCTAGAAATATATACATATATATATATACTTATTTAGTTCCTAAAATTCAGTCATCAGCTCAACAAAGTAGTAAAAATAATTTGTAGGCTTTATAGTTGTTTGAAGGACCTGTGACTAATTTATCCCCAAACTCAAACATTTTGCTTAAGTGTATCATCTTTAACAAGTTAGGTGAATTCACTTTTTTAAAAACCTTTTCTCCTAAGTATATTCTCTGGAATTTTTAGTAATACTCATGGATTTTATCTATCTATCCACATATATGCATCAGTTCAGTTCAGTTCAGTTCAGTCGTTCAGTCGTGTCCGACTCTTTGCGACCCCAGGAAATGCAGCAGACCAGGCCTCCCTGTCCATCACAAAATCCCGAAGTCCACCAAAATCCATGTCCATTGAGTCAGTGATTCCATTCAACCATCTCATCCTCTGTCGTCCCCTTCTCCTCCTGCCCTCATTCTTTCCCAGCATCAGGGTCTTTTCCAATGAGTCAGCTCTTTGCATCAGGTTGCCCAAGTATTGAAGTTTCAGCTTCAACATCAGTCCTTCCAATGAACACCAAGGGCTGATGTCCTTTAGGATGGACTGGTTGGATCTCCTTGCAGTCCAAGGGACTCTCAAGAATCTTCTCTCAACACCACAGATAAAAAACACCAATTCTTTAGTGCTCAGCCTTTTTCACTGTCCAACTCTCACATCCATACATGACTACTGGAAAAACCATAGCCTTGACTAAACAGACCTTTGTTGACAAAGTAATGTCTCTGCTTTTTAATATTCTGTCTAGGTTGCTCATAGCTTTTCTTCCAAGGGGCAAGGCATCTTTTAATTTCATGGCTGCCATCACCATCCTCAGTGATTTTGGAGGCCAGAAAAATAAAGTTTGCCACTGTTTCCCCATCTATTTGCCATGAAGTGATGGGACCAGATGCCATGATCCTAGTTTTCAGAATGTTGAGCTTTAAGCCAACTTTTGCACTCTCCTCTTTTACTTTCATCAAGAGGCTCTTTAGTTCTTCTGCCATAAGGGTGGTGTTATCTGCATATCTGAGGTTATTGACATTTCTCCTGGCAATCTGGATTCCAGCTTGTGCTTCCTCCAGCCCAGCGTTTCTCATGATGTACTCTATATACAAGTTAAATAAGCAGGGTGACAATATACAGCCTTGATGTACTCCTTTTCCTATTTGGAACCAGTCTGTTGTTCCATGTCCAGTTCTAACTGTTGCTTCCTGTTGCATACAGGTTTCTTAAGAGGCAGGTCAGGTGGTCTGGTATTCCCATTTCTTTAAGAATTTTCCACAGTTTATTGTAATCCACACAATCAAAGGCTTTGGCATAGTCAATAAAGCAGAAATAGATGTTTTTCTGGAACTCTCTTGCTTTTTCGATGTTCCAGCACATGTTGGCAATTTGATCTCTGGTTCCTCTGCCTTTTCTAAAACCAGCTTGAACATCTGGAAATTCATAGTTCACATATATGCATACACATATATAAATCTTTCCATGTACATATAAACATGTTTTATTACCTTTATTATTATTATTATACATTCTTAAATGCAATCGACTGTTATAATTGAGAAGCATTTATTAGAGTTAGTTGACACTTAGCATTTCTGTTGTTTCCCTGCACAAATACAAGCATACAGTAGCATTGTCCATGAAAATTGATTTCTGTGTAATTAGATTATGTATAATTAGATGAAGTGGCATACTTCCTGAATGAGCAATCAGTTAAACTTTTTGGAGAGCAGATATTTACTATGTCTGATCATGGCTCTAGAAATATCTGCTGAAGTTGTTTCTTAGATAATTTCCCTTCAGATAGCTGCTATGGTATGTAGCAAATATTATAATAGCTCCACTTTGCACAGTTTTTCATGAGGAAAAATTGAAAAATATTAAAATAGTCCATGCAAAACGCATTCACCACAGTATCATTTTCAATAATGGAAATTTTGAAACTGTCTAAATACTCAACAATGGAGGGAAATAATCGTGACATCATATTCAATAACTATACAACCTCTAACAGAGTTTCACAATACTAATTTTGAGGACTAGATAGTAACTGGGAAAAGAAAGATGGTGATATAACAGTTAAAAATAAGAGCAACAAGTGAAAGTATATTTTTGCTGCATCACGCATGCTTGTAGTCACCAAGTGCACAAACGGCAGGGAAAGTAGATGCAGTGTGTTCGCTCAGTGGCTTCAGTCGTGTCTGACTCTGCAATGTTATGGCCTGTAGCCCACCAGGCTCCTCAGTCCATGGAATTCTCCAGGCAGGAATACTGGAGTGGGTTGCCGTGCCCTCCTCCGGAGGTTCCTCCCGACCCGGAGATCAAACCCACATCTCCTGCATCTCCTACATCGTGGGCAGATTCTTTACCACTGGGTGGTTTACACAACTTTTAACTCCATTATTTTTCATTATATACAAATACATATATAATTATACATTATATGCATGTATAGAGATATGTAATGGGGCTTCCCAGGTGACTGAGTGGTAAAGAATCTGGCTGCTGATGCGGGACATGCAGGAGACATGAGTTTGGTTCCTGGGTCAGGAAGATCCCTTAGAGTAGGAAATGGCAATCCACTCCAGTGTTTTTGCCTAAAAAATCCTATGGACAGAGGAGCCTGGTGGGCTACAGTCCATGGGGTTGCAAAGAGTTGGACATGACTAAGCACACAGCATAGCGCGTGCACACACACACATATACAATACATATAATAAAACTATTGTATATTACATATGTTATAATACACATAAACATTGCATTATATAATTTATTAGAGTATAATAAAACTACTTATCTTTTATTCATATATATATATATAAAACTATTTCTGAATATTAGGACATTCCTTTTTGTAGTATGGTATAGCACAGTTATGCAGCCTTATGGCAGAAAGTGAAGAAAAACTAAAGAGCCTCTTGATGAAAGTGAAAGAGAAGAGTGAAAAAGTTGGCTTAAAACTCAACATTCAGAAAACAAAGATCATGGCATCTGGTCCCATCACTTATGGCAAATAGATGGGGAAACAGTGGAAACAGTGGCAGACTTTATTTTTTTGAGCTCCTAAATCACTGCAGATGGTGATTGCAGCCTTGAAATTAAAAGGCGCTTGCTCCTTGGAAGAAAAGTCATGACCAACCTAGACAGCATATTAAAAAGCAGAGACATTACTTTGCCAACAAGGGTTCATCTAGTCAAAGCTATATTTTTTCCAGTAGTCACGTATGGATGTGAGAGTTGAACTGTAAAGAAAGCTGAGTGCCAAAGAATTGATTGTTTTGAACTGTGGTGTTGGAGAAGACTCTTGAGAGTCCCTTGGACTGCAAGGAGATCCAACCAGTCCATCCTAAAGGAGATCAGTCCTGAGTGTTCATTGGAAGGACTGATGTTGAAGCTGAAACTCTGGTACTTTGGCCACATGATTCGAAGAGCTGACTCACTGGAAAAGACCCTGATACTGGGAAAGATTGAAGGCAGGAGTAGAAGGGGCTGACAGAGGATGAGATGGCTGGATGGCATCACCGACTCAATGGACAAGAGTTTGAGTGAGCTCTGGGAGTTGGTGATGGACAGGGAGGCCTGGGATGCTGCAGTTAGTGGGGTTGCAGAGTCGGACACGACTGAGTGACTGAACTGACTGAACTTATAGCAGCATCATGTCATTCCTTTAGCATCCTTCAGAGGCCATTATCTTCCCAAGTTAGTACAGTTTTTTACCTCAAATACAGTTTTAATAGATGAAGTTGCACTTTCTTTTCCTTCTCTGCTCTGCTCTTTATCCTTAGTAGCAGATTCCTTCTGTTTGGAGAGTTTCAAAGTACCACTTCTTCACCCCTTCGCCCCCCTCCACCCACAGTGGTGTCCTGTGTAGTTGGTAAAAGAAAAATAACCTGCCTCAACCAGTGCTTCACACTGGCATTAGCATCCTCGTTGCTATATAAGAACCTACTGCACGCTGAGGGGCTTCGAACACACATCTTCAGCACCTCACAGCTTCCTGAGTTCTGGAGTCTGGGCCTGGGTTAAACGGCCTTCAGTCCAGGGTCTCTTCAGGTTGAAATCAAGGTGTGCAGCAGGGCCGCCCTCTCATCTGAGGCTCACAGTCCTCTTTCGAGACCACTCAGATTGCTGGAAGCTTCCAGATTTGCAGTTGTCAAACTAAAGCTGTACTTTCTTGTCAGGCCTTGGCCTGAGGCCATTTTTAGCTCCATTACTGCCCCCACCCCTGATTACCATTCCCTAGCCCTCACTTCAAGACCTGTAAGAGGAGTTCTTCCCGCTCCCCACTGAGTCTTATATACCATAATGCCAGGAGAGTAACCATCCCACCCCCTTGCTCATAGAAGGTAACCTCATAATAAGGGGATTCATGGGGACTAATCCACCAGCAGGTGGGAATCTGGGGCTTTCAGGATTCTGCTTACCACAGTACTCCTACCTAGGCTGGAAACCAAGCAAAGACATTAAGAACTTTTATTTGTAAGAGAAAGAAACAAACTATCACATAAGATCTGAAATTTATAAATCTGAAAATTAAATAGTCTCTTGGGTTCCACAGAGCAAAGAGGAGCAGAAGTGTAGAATAGTTTTAATGAGAAAGTGCAACATCTTTCTGTGATTTGTGGGGGGACTGTGCACCCCTAGTGGAAAAGTAAGTCATGGCAGATTTCACTTTTATGAAGAATTTTCTTTCTTTAATTAAAGTAGAATTTATTTACAATGTTGGTTATTTTCAGGTGTACAGTAAAGTAATTCAATTATATAGATTATATGTGTATAAGATATATACAGATATTCTTTTTATATTCTTTTCTGTTATGGTTTATTACAGGATATTGGCTATTGTTCCCATGATATACAGTAGGAGCTTGTTGTTTATCCATTCTGTTTAACAGTTTGCATCTGCTAACCTCAAATTCCCAGTCCATCCCTACCATTAATCCTCACTGTGACACCCACAAGTCTGTTCTCTATGTCTGTGACTGTTTCGTAGATAAATTCACTTGTGTTATAGTTTAGATTGCATGTATAAGTGATATCGTACGATATTATTCCTTCACTGTCTGACTTACTTCTCTTCTCATGATAATCCCAAGGTCCACCCAAACAGCTGCAAATGGCATTATTTCATTCTTTTTATGGCTGAGTAATAGTCCATTTTATATACATCATATCTTCTTTATCCAAATAATACTTTTTTATTAAAGACATTAGATAGCTAAAAGGATGATATCTTAAAAAAGATGCATATGTATACCCATGACGGATTCATGTCAATGTATGGCAAAACCAACACAATGAAGTATAGAAAATCTAAAAAAAAAAAAAAAAAAGCACTGCTATTCTCCAACTTCAGTACCTTAGGCTGTGATCTGCTTGCCTTTCCTCATGGGCAAGTATTCTGAATCAAGCTTATCCCCAGCTATATTTTGTATCTGAAAAATACAGCAGGTGTGACATCCACATAAAAAATGCATCGTGCCTCCCTTCAGATCTACTCTAGATACAGCACTTGTTAATATTTCTGTGCTAGCCCATTTACTCTTGAAGCACACCAGGTTAATCAACCCCGTGGGGTCAGCCATCAACAGGTAGTTCTCTTTCCTCCACTGTGCAGGTGAAGTCAGGAAAACTGATACATCCACTGCATTTCCTGAGGCTTCATGACTAACCAGTGATGTAACTGGGGTTATAATTTGGCCTATAACCCTTCTCTGGTGTGTCCACAGCCCCTATAAAGGAGAAGTTGAGCACTGGACTATAAGTTTGAGTTATCAAAGGAATCTGAAAAAAAAAAAAAAAAGCTGAAGCCACAATATAAACTTCTCACTTAATTTCCCCAATAGTGTTGTTATACCATCAACTTGCCTTCAATAAATTTACCAAGTCTTTAGACGCAAATGGGCTTCCTTGGTGGCTCAGATGGTAAAGAATCCATGCACAGTGCAGGAGACCTGGATTCAACCCCTGGATTGAGAAGATCCCCTGGAGAAGAGAATGGCTACCCGAGCCAGTTTTCTTGCCTGGAAAATTCCATGGACAGAGAAACCTGGTGGGCTATAGTCCATGAGGTTGCAAAGAGTCGGACACGACTGAGACTTTCACACTCAGCCACAGACACAGACCCGTGGAGGCTTAATGCTCCCAGCTCTCAAGTTTGCTGTTTCAATTTCCATCAAGAAACGTGATTTTGCAAGTTCATTCTAGAATCAACTATAAAAGCTTTTCCAAGTTGACCTCTTCTAGAGACAGTAGATCAATATCTGTACCCTTCAAGCAATGCAACTATCATTTAGGGTAATTACTTACTTTCCTATGACTTCATAACAGCACCCTACACACTGAAATACCAAAAGCTTCAAACCCTTTCAGCTCATCTCTCTGCTAATGAAAATTTTAATCTGATGCCAGTAGACTAACACTGAATAAATACTTTTGGAAGTTTTCATTTATTCATTTATTTTTGCTTCACTTTGTAAAGTTTTCCTTGTTTGGCAGATATTTATATTTTCCAAATTCAAATTAAAGTGGGATTCCATTGAATAAAGGGAAATAAGCATTTCCTCTCAAGAGTTAACCCACACTTTCTCAAAATGTTTTTTCTGCAAGATAAGTGCTGTTCATCTTTTTATTGCCACTGTTCTCTTCATGCTGCTGATTTTAGATGGTAGGTAACTGTGCTTTTATTTTTTTCATTAGTTCATCTTCTCCTTCCTGCTCGTAAGCTCTTTCAAAACATCTCTAGAGAAATGTCTAATATCTTGGCATATAGAGGTAGATCTTGGCATATAATTATTTTCAACCATGATTAAATAACAACACCAAGTCAAATTGTTATATAAATTAAAGCCAGTATGAAATATTGTGTTAAGAAAGATTCTGGGAATGTAGATTAAAAATAACATGTTCAGCTCATCTATACCTAATTAATGGCTTAGGCTTCAGCTTGTCAAGCATCAGAGAGATGAGCTAGGTCCTTAGCTCACAAACCTGGGTGACCATTTCCGTTGTCCGTAGACTGCGCTGTAGCACTGACTTCTCCATCTCTGGCCACCCTGAGACCTAGGTTCAATAGGTCTGAAAGTTTCATGAGCCTCATAAATTCTGGGCATCACTGGGTAGAATGAATTTTTTCACTGTTTTCATCTGTGACAACATCTATGGAGATTTTTATTTCAAATGTTTTTCTTTTTGATGTATATTTTATGGAGAATGGAGAAATTAGCAAAGATTTACTATTATATTCTATAAACAAAAGAATCAGCATTAGTGTGCAGACCCTAATTAGTATTATTTATTCCATTTCAGTAACATTTCTCAAGAGAAAATAGAAACTCTACAAGCTCCGACTACCAATGGCACTTAAGCAAGTATGTTTTTAGCCTATCATCTGCGTATCTACCCATCTAGTTAGTCTATATGCCTAAAATTTGATTCGGATAATCTTTCCAATAATGCTTATTTTTAAAAGGACATGTAAACCCATATTTTTCTTTGATTTATAGATTTCCTAAAATCAGAAAAATACCATCAGCAGTCCATCAATGTGGATTTCTTACCCTCAGCATTACCCAAGTCATAGGAGTTCCTTTTAATTATAAAGAGTGTAAGTTTGGTGACCTCACCCAGACTAATCATTTCATCTTAGAACAAGCACTTTTCAAGAGAAACGCACTCAACATGCACACACACACACATAATAGCAGAAATTCTCTCAGCCACCTATGCAAACTAGTGTTTACAATGGTGTGATACAATGCTTGTCTCTGCGGGTGATACAGCTTTGGAGGTGAATCTCCTTAGATATGAAAACAAGGAAATGGGTAAGAAGTATTTCAGAGGGCATGTTATCTATTCCATGCTAGGGCTTCATACTAAGTATGTATGGAGTAATTATGATTTCTGTTCAGGGTTTTATTAATAGGCATTACTCAGATACACATAATTGACTGAAAGTCTGACCTTGTTCACCCTAGTGAACTTGCTCTCCAGAGAAGAAAACTGATAACAGGCTTCTTTGTCATCAAAGGGTGAAGAAATGTGACAATCTGGGAACTGGTTTTAGGGCCCCATCTGCTAAACCAGAGAGAAATCAAGATTTTACAGTTCTATAAATATTTTAGTGTATCCCATCATTTATGAACTGTGGCAGCTATCATAAAACGTCTCTGACTTTTGTTACAACTGCATATAAGGCCAGAAAATTGCATCTCGTGGTAAACCATAAAAACCTAAGTAAAAGCACCATTCCTTTCAGTATATTCTAAAAATATACAACCTCCCTGTCAGTACATGGCAGAGTAGTTACCATCCCAGGATGCCTGTTTCTTTCTCATTTTTTTATCTGATCTTACTTTGGTCTTTTCAAGCCCTTTTGTATTTCAGTATCTTTTTATGTTTCATAAATAATAGCCATCACCATATAACAGCTGAAATAGATTTTGGTTTGTCACAATATACTATAAGCAAGAGGCACTCGATCATGATAATTCTGTCGTCCTGTAAGCTTTCATTCTTGATCCAGTGTTTAATTGCTCCGGCTGTCATTCCTCTTTTGTCTCCACTGAGTCTCTTTAGGTCACGATCAGAAGAGCTTAATTAAGAAATGGTCAGCAGATTTTGAAGAAGCGGCTACTCCTAAGGAACTATACAGGTAAAACAGAAATAAGACCAACTTGGCAGTGGGATTCAAATAGCAATTTGTGCTTTGCTCCATCCCTCTTTTCTGCACACTCTTGTTCTCTGACTTTTAAAAATGTTTTATGATACACTTCACCATATTTTATCTCTTGAATATGTTTTGACTCTTCTGATGGCCCCTCAAATACGTAACTGCTCTGAGGATCGTGTGACATTCCAAGGAGGACAGGCTGTCCAAATTGGCATCATTTGATCAGATACCAGAATGTTCCTCTTCTTACTGGACTATAAGACTAATGTTCCTATCTTACTGGATAGCCTCACTAACATCAATAAGGTAGTAGATGCTAGAGTTTGCAGTCATTTGTGGGCATCTGAGAGCTCTCACTGTATTCTGACATACATCTGATTCTTTATGGATTATATCTGGGGTGGCTGGGTAATAATATTACTTTTTGTTCTTTATTTCTTCCATACAAGTGAACGTGTGAGTCTCAATGTCCATGTCTGCCTGAACATTTATCATATAAGTCAAATCATTCCCAGCTTATATTTTAATGCTATTTCCACCCCCTTAAAATCCATCTTTCCACTCTAGCTTTCCTCCCTATAAATAAGCCATTTTCATTTGCAGTGAACAACGCCAGGCTGATACCTGGGATGGGGATGTGAGTTTGAGACAACGTGAAGGTGATTTATGGACCATGAATATGGTCTGGGCACCGAGGTCCGTGATAGACTGCCCTGTGCGCCTGTGCTCTCAGATATGAGTGGTGAAAATTAGGTCATATCCTGGACCGTTCTCCTATACGCTATAGATTCCACTTCTGACCTGGGAGAAAACACTCAGACACAGGCAATCTGAGCAAAGGAAGAATGGACAGGACTCCAGCAAACCTCTGGAGGAGTCTGCAGGACCTCTGTAGAAAGATTATTGCCTTGCTGGTAACGTCGGAGACCCCACTGCCTAGTGCTGGAGCTCCCTGCTGGCACTACAAGACTCCACCCAACAACAACAAGCATGAGAAGATGTCGTAGGAGTCTTTAATGGCAGTGACAAGGGGAGGCAGTGAAAATTGTGACCGAGAAGTTGGTTTTTTGGAACATTTAATCCAGAGCTTCCAGGATGCACTGACTTGTAAACCTGCCATAGAATAAAATGCAAAAGTAAGAGAAAAATTAGGGCTGAAAACCATGGTGTGAGAAGGGCTTATCCTGACTGTAAAGTTAACACACACACAGCAGTCTTGCGAAACAGCCCTGAAAGCTTTGCCACTTGCTATCCAAGGTGAGTTGATTTAATATCTCAAATCCTCAATTTTCTCTTCTGTGAAATGGGCTTCCTTGAGCTCCTAGGATAGTATGCTGACAGGACCATAGTACTTGTTAAATATTTTGAATAACATCCCTGTCTACTCATAGTTATTATGAGAATCAAAGTGTATAAGATGACCCACCTCAGTGCCTGAAGCAAGAGATAAATACTCAGTTAGTAACTGAGCTCTTGTTAATATCACTATTTCAGTGTGTCTGACCCATAGTAGATGCTCTGCAGATTTTGGCTGAATTGAATTAAGTTGGACAGAGACGTATAGAAGTGATAGGTAGGGATACATTTCTACTCGTTAAAAATAGTCTTGGATGGGAGTATTTCCACTTACACTAAAATAGGAATAAGTGAACTAAATGAATATCTAGTTATGCCAGTGGTACTAAGCACTGTGCAGTATTTGCTTCATAAAATTAGCATTAAAATGCGGTAAGTTAGACATTTTTCCACTTCAGTGGTAAGGACATTACATTTCAGAGGTGGAAAGTAACTTCCTTACGGTCACACGACCACGTGGCAAAGCCAGGATTTGAATTCAGGTTCTCTGGCTCAAAACCGAAAGACAAAGAGGCAAGACAATAGCAGACTGGAGATACTGAAAAGCTCCAGAGTCAGCTCTCTGTCAGGACAGAAAACCAACATTGAAATGCTGAGTAATTTAAGCAATGTGGTTGCTGTTTGGTTGCTAAGTTATGCCCGATCCTTTTGTGGCCCCACGGACTGTAGCCCTCCAGTCTCCTCTGTCCATGGCATTTCCCAGGCAAGCATACTGGAGTGGGTTTGCCATTTCCTTCTCCAGGGGATCTTCCCAATCCAGGGAACAAACCCACGTCTGCTATGTCGGCAGGTGGATTCTTTGCCCAAAAGACACCAGGGAAGCCCAATTAAAACAAGACACATGTTAATATTTTACCTAAAAATCTCTTAAAGTGCTATGACTTGTGAATCCTATAGTAAGCTTTGTCATCTTAAAAAGTAACTTCTATCATTAGAGATCAGCAATTAGTGAGTGCCCTGACACCAAGTCCTGGTGGGGATGGGGCATTTGGTTGTGGGGTCAGTGTAAGATTCCCCTGCGTTCCAGGGAGAGCATTCTCACCTGCTCCCACACATATGAACAGAAGGATCTTTCTGGAGTATTCCACTAGGGCCTTCTTTAATTTGTCACAGAGGAACTGAACATTACATAAGACCTTATTTATTGGTGATGTGTTGTTGCTGCTGCTGTTGTTTCACTAGAATTAAGACCAGTGAGAAGACACTATAAGGAAGTAGATTTAAGTTCTATAAAATAAAGAATTTTTCCAATCATTAGAGCAACTGTCAAGTGCCATCTACTCTAGAGATTTTAGTCGGGTGCAGAAATTCAACAGATGATGTCTAAGCTGCCTTTTGACCAGAAATGCTGTGATTCTATGGGAGAAGTGAGTGAAGTGAAAGTCGCTCAGTCATGTCCGACTCTTGGCGACCCCATGGACCCCATGGAATTCTCCAGGCCAGAATACTGCAGTGGGTAGCCTTTCCCTTCTCCAGGGGATCTTTCTCAACCCAGGGATCGAACCCAGGTCTCCCACGTTGCAGGCGGATTCTTTACCAGCTGAGCCACAAGGGAAGCCCATACTTTGGCCGAAGCCCTCTTTATTTGTATGGATGCCAATCCTTAACTAAAGTCTGATCTGACAAACATAAGGTATCTTGAAAGCAGATGTTTTTCCTTATTTGATAATCTTTCATTGTTTAGTTGATAATCACATTTTAAACAGAGAATATGAAGTCTTCCTCTATGGCAGCCTGGGACCTGTTAGTTGCATTATATGGGATCTAGTCCCCTGAACAGGGATCAAACCCAGGCTCCCTGCATTGGGAGCATGGAGTCTTAGTCACTGGACCACCAGGGAAATCCTGAAAATGAAGTCTTTTTAAAGAAAGACTTTTAAAGTAAAATGGAGAAGCCTGGTCGCAGATAAATTTATTTAATCCTGTAATCTGGACTCATTGAGTACACTGTGTGTTTTGATGAAGGCAAATGTGGTTCCAGCCTTGTGAACCACACAGAACAGTGTGATCTAGTTGTTGACAATGATCCTGGTAGACTCCAACTGTATATACAAATAAGTGTCTGAAAATTTTGAAAGTTAAAGCATTCCAGGCCTGCAAGAGAGGGCTGAAATTTCCATCAAGGAAGACTCTGACATGTTTCCGAGGTCCTTTCATACACTGTGCCTTTTGTCATCATTCTTGGTTGGATGCAGTTGTCCGGTCTGAGTGCTGGCTGACAAGACGGCTCTTAAGGGCTCCAAGTTCCATGTCCAAGCTGCCCATGTGTATCCAAAAGTACAAACCCTCCTTTCTTTCGTCAGTTATGCGTTTACGATGGCCCCGATAGGGCAACTGTAGGACTGTGGGAACTCATTTCCGAAGCAGGAAGTGAGACCAGGAGGAAGCCCAACAAAGCCAGTGCGTATCTGTCGTGGTAACTGAATCCACGTCTGGGTTTAATCAGAGGGCAGTGGTGAGTCAGGACGTGGAGAGCAGGGGTCTTCGTAGCTCTAATCAGCAGCAGACGCGGCATCAAAATGCAGCGTCCGCGCTTGACTTCCTGCTCTCCATTGTTCCAGACAGACATCCTCAGAGCAGAAGGTGCAGCAGGACGGCGGATGCTTTAAGTTCTTGTTTTCGCGTTTCACAGCTTTCACAGGAGTGCATGCCTCCAAGCCAGAGACAGGCCAACACAATAGTATTTACCCCGGGAGCGATGACCGTGTTGGATCTGGATTCCCGGTATCGATGCTTGTCTGCAGCCCCCTGCTCCAGCAGCTCTGTGATTGGACCTACAGCAGGTGCCACGTCCCCCTCTTGTCCATGCTGGTGATCTTGCATGGCTAAGGGGGTGTCCCTCCCTCGTGTGAGTTATCTCTCTCCCCAAGATCTCAAGGGGACTCCAAGGCAACTTCGCCCGGGGCTTTGTGCTTTGAAAGTCTGCCCCTAGAAAACGTTATCTTTCTGCAGCACATGGGCCTCTGTGGGAAGTGTTCTTCTAGGAAAGCAAATCATTCTAATTCATCACCGAGGGCTGCCTCACACGCAGACTAGGAAGTGCATTGCAGGCAAATTACTGTACATAGAGTTACAGAAGGAGGCTTAAAGCTCACATTCTGAGGCTGCAAGCAGAAGGCTACATCTAGTGTTACTGTTCTTTTAGAAAAATAACGTAAGTGGAACAGAGGCTAGAAAGATCACCATGTTAACTTCTAGGCCATTTTCCTATTCCATGAACTATATCTATAATCAACATCAGTTTACACTCAGCAAGTACAAACTGATACTCAGTATACTCAGCAACTCAGCAAGTTAGAGAAGATTCATGAGAGTCCCTTTGACTGTGAGGAGATCAAACCAGTCAATCATAAAAGAAATCAGTCCCCAATATTCATTGGAAGGACTAATGCTGAAGCTAAAACTCCCTCCAAACTTTGGCTATCTGATGCGAAGAGCTGACTCATTGAAAAAGACCCTGTTGCTGGGCAAGGTTGAAGGCAGGAGGAGAAAGGGACAACAGAGGATGAGATGGTTGAATGGTACCACCTACTCAATGGACATGAGTTTGACAAGCTCCGGGAGGTGGTGATGAACAGGGAAGCCAGGTGTGCTGCAGTCCATGGGGTCACAAAGAGTTGGACACGACTGAGCAAGTGAGCTGACTGATAATTAGCAAGTTTGGGTATTTGGAATAATATTATTTTTGCAAATAGCAAAATTGTTATTATTGCAAGTAGTGATAGGTTGTCATGTCCTTACTCAAAATGAAGATTTTGTACCACTTTTGAATTCTACCATGAATTTTAAATTATTTCTTTCATTACTTCATTTGGGATTTGAAATTTGAGTTATTAGAGCTTTAAAATCTATTTAAATGTAAATATATCTGACTTTTCCCTTTATTTTTCATGACCATTTATACTTCAGTAGTCTTCTATAATCAGAAAAAAAATCATTGTGCCTTGGTTAAATTGTAATTTTATTTTGCATTTCCTAATAAATAAAAATTAATACATAGCATTTTTTTAAAAATTTTTCTTTACTTTATTGTGTTGGTTTTGCCATACATTGACATGAATCTTCCATGGGTACACATATGCTCCCCCTCCAGAACCCCCCTCCTTCCTCCCTCCCCCCTGGGTCATCCCGGTGCACCAGCCCTGAGGATCAAACCTGGGCTGGCGATTGATTTCACATATGATAATTAACATGTTTCAATGCCATTCTCCCATATCATCCCACCCTTGCCCTCTTCCACAGAGTCCATGAGTCTGTTCTATACATCTGCGTTTCTTTTGCTGTCCCGCATACAGGGTTCTCGTTACCATCTTTCTAAATTCCATATATATGCGTTAGTATACTGTATTTTTGTTTTTCCTTCTGGCTTACTTCACTCTGGATAATAGGCTCCAGTTCCGTCCACCTGAGTAGAACTGATTCAAATGAATTCTTTTTTAATGCTGAGTAATATTCCATTGTGTATATGTACCACAGCTTTCTTATCCATTTGTCAGTTGATGGGCATCTAGGTTGCTTCCATGTCCTGGCTATTGTAGACAATGCAGCGATGAACATTGGGGTGCATGTGTCTCTTTCAATTCTGGTTTCCTCGGTGTGTATGCCCAGCAGTGGGATTGCTGGGTCATATGGCAGTTCTATTTTAATAAACATTTAGCCAAGAGGGTCTGAAATTCTCTACCCCCAGTATAACAGAATGGACTGAAGGAGGCCTTTCTTTTCTTCACTATGAGACAAAATGCATTCCCTCATCATTAATAGAAAGATTTGTACAAGAAATCTAAAAGTTAACTCTTCATCAAATTCACATGTGAGGAGAATTCACCCTTGAAATGACTAGTGACTTGGTGATGAGTCACTTAGCGATCTTCAGCTCAATGAGCAGTTTTGTTCATAATTTAGAGCAGAAGTTCCATTCTTCTTAGGGGACTTTCATTTCTGGAAGAAGAGTGTCTTGTCAATGCAGGACCTGAGGAGGAGTCATTACAGACTTTTTGTGAAATGTTACGCTTGTATAACAAACAGGATCATCCTATGGATAGAGAAAGTTATTCTGAACGGATGTATCTCCTGGACATTTGAAAGACGGCAACTTTTCTACTCTATGCACTTTTCATAAGCTCCTTGACATAGAGATGTTGGCAGAACTGTTTGCTTTTTCCTGGTTATATTATTTCTTGTGGGGCTCAACTTGTTGACTTGAGGAAAGCAACCTGATCTCGTAATTGCAACCAGAGCAAATACTCCTGGGACTCCCTAGGCTGCCAGGAGTTTACAGCATCCAGTTTTCACTACCTCTAGGAGGACCACCTTACTTCAAAGGGAAATGGAGAATGTTTTACTTTGGATACAGTCTCAAAACAAGACTTGGTGTAGCAACAGAAAGGAGAGACAGTGAGGGAATATGAAAAAGTTCCCATTGTCTGTTCCCTTTTGTTCTCAACTTTCAGTTCCCTGTTTCACTACAGATGTAAGCAACACAGTAGAAAATGGTGCTGCTCTCCCACGAAACTAGAAGAATAGTTTTAGGTTAAGGAATTGATTTTGCCATGGCAGAAAAACAAAACAAAAAAAGTTTTGTGTTCAGTAAACTTCTGTTCTTGCCCATAATGCTGTCAGTGGTCCCTCATGCTCTTTTTAATGTCCCAGGGAACAATCACGGGGTGGCAGTGAGCATCATTAACCTAATGACTTGGAGTGCTTTGCCCTGGGCCACAATTTCCATTCTTACTTTCTCAGGACATAATTTGGTTTAGCTAGGACTTAATTTCTTTAGAGGCTTGAGCCCAGGGGCCTCCACAATAATTTCCATGTCCACAGCACCATGTTGTTTGGTAGAAAAACATCCAGAAATAACCAATAGGCATGCTATACTTGATTAATAAAATTTTAGACTGAGTGCCACTGACATTTTTATTCCACAACTGCTCCTTCCAGTAGGTATTTCTACACTTAATAATTAGAGTTGTCATTGAAATCTAAAATAAATAAATAGCTGATAGGTAGATCCCTGGTAACTCAGTGGTACAGAATCTGCCTGCAATGAAGGAGACACAGGAGACTTGGGTTCGATCCCTGAGTCAAGAAGATCCCCTGGAAGAGGAAATGGCAACCCACTCCAGGATTCTTGTTGGGATAGTCCCATGCAGAGGAGTCCCGCAGGCTACAGTCCATGGGGTCACAAAGAGTTGAACCCAACTGAGCACACGCACGCACAAGCAATAACAGTTTTACCATCTAATTTTTGTGTTGGAGATGCTGTATAAGAAAAAAACTTCACAGTCATAAATATCTACATTTTGAAGTAACTCACAGAAGAGTTTCTTATGCGCCACTAAAGCGCAGGCAGTAACACTCTCTGTGTTTTTATTTTATGTTATACAGTTCAAGTTCAGCTTATCTTTTTATCAGGGCTTTGGCCTGAGAGTAAAGGATTCCCGATCTGCGTTCCCTTAGCCTGCGCACAGGATGTCTGAGAATGGCTTTCACATTCTGACAACCTCAGAATTTTATTTAAACAAATTCTTCTCCTCCAGTTCCCTACAGAGCAGCTATTGTGCCCTTTTGTTGATTGTAGTGGACACTCTGCAGATCTCCGATTATGTCCCCGGGGACCACCCACCACAAGGCGGTTTTGTCCCCCCACCCCAGAGCAGCAGCACTGGCAGGCTTATGCCTCCTGGACTGGAGAGAGGTTTCTGTCCAGCCCTGGTCTCCACTGGCCCAGCATCTGTGCTTTTCCTGACGGATAACCTAATCAATTACCGCAAACCGCTTAGGAGTACGTACATAGCCTAACATAATAATCCTTAGGTGATGAAAAAAAAACACCGTAATGTTCTTTTGGATAGGGAAGCTGACAGCTTCCAGACAACACAGAGCTTTTGCTGGATGGGACACTGTAGTACTGGAACAATCAAGCTGCCTTTGAAAGCATGTCTGTTCGGTTACTCAGTCGTGGCTGAATCTTCTGCGACCCCACGGACTGTAGCAAACCAAGCTCTTCTGTCCATGGGATTCTCCAGGCAAGAATACTGGAGTGGGTTGCCATTTCCTCACCCAGATTTTCCTGACCCAGGAATCAACCCCGCGTATCCTGCATCTCCTTCATTGCAGGCAGATTCTTTACCCACTTAGTCACCTGAGAAGCCCTGCCTTTGAAAAGACGCAACTAAATACAATATGACAGATGATTCCAAGTTTTATCGTGAATCTCTGAGTATTTACAGTCAGCACCTTAAACCAAGCACTTCTTTTGTAATCTTCTGAAGGAGGTAACTTGATTATTAAAATATCATGTTAGTAAAGTAGCATTTGAAAATGTTCTTTGTATATCACTTGAGGCAACATATATCAAGGTAAATTGTGGGTTGAAAATGATGACATGGTTTTGGGTAAGCAATGTAGATTCTGATTCTTTGCACTAAATTCTTTTCCCAGTTAAGTCTGGTTTACATGGATATGATTTCTGGAATGATGCCTTACTCTATTCCAGTTTGTTCTTGGTATTTTTCCTGACAAAACTAAGGATACTTCCTTAAATCTGAAAAAATCAAATGCTATTTCAATTGGTATGCAAAACTACTCTGAAAATATATTCCTATTGTTATAGTTACCATTTACCAGACATTTGTAGCTCAAATTTTTTAAAAAGCAACAGCCCTTAAAATTTTATGAGTTAATAGAGTAGCAGAATAAAAAGGAAAAGAATCAAATTTAGTTTCAATTTATTAGTTTGTCTTCACAAACATTAGTCAAAATTGTTCTATTATTCAATTTTTTTATTAAAGAAATATGCATAACCCTGGATTTATGTTTTCACATAGATATGTGGAAAGAATTTTGGGTTTATATGTAAAAAAAATTTTAGCTCTTTCAAATATATTTTATTTAGTTTCTTCTAAAAATAAATAGTAAAGAGCCACAGTTAAAGGTAAATATTAAACATGTTAGCTGACTTCAACCATTTCTGCTTTTCATTATCACTCAAGAAACTTATTCCTTAATAATTGCATCATTATGAATCATACACCCACAATTAGGATGGAAAATATGAGGTTATCAAATTCATGCTTTTTTAAATTTATGGATCAGAACTAAGTATTACTATTATGCATAATAGAGACAAACTGATACCCTAATAGCTTTCCTCTGACTTTTTTGATTCTACAGTCTTGCTCACCTCCAACACTGTGCATGAATGCACACATACACACACACACACACACACACACACACACACACACACACACACACACTCCAGGATCAGTTTATGATCAAGATTGTGATTTTTTTTTTTTTTACTGTGCAGTGTTTGAAGGCATTTATTGGAACAATAAAAAAAATGCTAGTGTTTTGTAGATTGGAAAAACTGATGGTAGTAATAGACATTCATACGTACCTGCAGGTATGTATAGGAAAAGTTAGTCACTCAGTCGTGTCTGACTCTTTGGGACCCCATGGACTATAGCCCACCAGGCTCCTCTGAGATTTTCCAGACACATGCGGGTAGATTCCCAATGGCTCAACGGTAAAAGAATCTGCCTGCATTGCAGGAGACGCAGCAGACGTGGGTTCAAGCCCTGACTGGGGAAGATCCCCTGGAGGAGGAAATGGCAACCCTCTCCAGTATTCTTGTCAAGATTGCTGTTATTATAAATAAGTCTTGAATTTAATCAGTTTTTGGCATCTATTATAATGGTATTTTTCTTCTTTTCCTATTAATGTGATAAATTACCATGATTTTTTAAATGTTATGATAAACTTATCTTCCTAGAAAAAAGAAAAAAGGCTTAAATTGGACATGATGTATTGTCATTTTTGTGCATTTGACTTTCTAACATTTTAAGATTTTTGTGTCTATAATAATGAGAGAGATCTCTTTCCTCATTATAATCTGTTTGGCTCGGATAGTCAAGTTATGCTGACCTCAGAAATACTTTGAGAAGTTTCACTTTTGAGTATTTTGAGAATTAACTGTAGCAGTGATCTGGGCTCAGCTTTTGCTTTATAAGAAGGTTTTTAACTATAGATTCAACTGCTTTAATTGATGTAGAATAATTCAGATTCTCCATTTTTTCTTATGTTATTTTTGAAACCTTGCTTCTTATCTAGTACTCTTTCAGTGTGTTCTAAATTAGTAGATATACTGACCCTAAAATTCTCATGAGGTTGCTTATAACTTGATACATAGGTTACTTAGAAATATTTTGGCTCATTTTCAAAATGCTGGACATTTCCTAAAAATTGTTTTGTTATTAATTTCTAGCTTATTTCATTGTGGTCAAAAAAATATATGAATGGTTTTGGTCATTAGAAAAGCAATGAAGCTTGCATTGTTTAGTTGCTAAGTTGTGTCTGACTCTTTGAGGCCCCATGGACTGCAGTCCTGCCCCTCATGATCTCCTGGAGTTTGCTCAAACTCATGTCCATTGAGTCCATGATGCCATCCAACTATCTCATCTTCTGTTGCCCCCTTCTCCTTTTGCCCTCCATCTTTCCCAGCATCAAGGTCTCTTCCAATGAGTCAGCTCTCGGCATCAGGTAGCCAAAGTACTGGACCTTTAGTTTCAGCCTCAGTCCTTCCAATGACTGTTCAGGGTTGATTTCCTTTAGGATTGACTGGTTTGATTTCCTTGCTGTCAAGGGACTTGCAAGAGTTTTCTTCAGCATCACAATTTGAAAGCATCAATTTTTCAGCACTCAGCCTTCTTTATGGTTCAGTTCTCACATCTGTACATGACTACAGGAAAAACCATAGCTTTGACTATACATTAGTGTACATCGCCACACTGCATATGATCAGTCTGGATGAGATTCATGTGATCTTTAGATGTAAACTTTGTTTTCTCTTGTGTTCAGTTTTCTAGATATGTTATTTAGATCAAATTTGTTGATCATAATCAACTATATTCCTAATAGTATGTGTCTGCTTCTACGATCAGCCTTTGGCAGGAATTACCACATATAATTCACAAATAATCCTGTAAGGTCAGTATTTAAAGATGAGATGTTTTATGTATGGAGTTTCATTAAATTGAGTAAAAGTACCAAAGCCAATGAATGGCAAAGCTGAGACCCAGACATAAGTTTCTTGGCAAAGTTTTGTTTCTTTTTCCTTCACACAGCACTGACTCCTTGCATCACTAGGCAGATGTATTTTAGGATGTCTGTCTAGGCCGTGATACACTCTATTTTCCTGAGAAAGGCCTCTCTTCTATACGGACTAACCTATGGCAGCTGTCTGTGTTCTTAACATACTCCTGACTCGTGGGTGGTTGGGAAAGAGATGAACACTTGACCAATGCTGGGCTCCCAGAATCAGTCTCTTGGAATGTTTTGAGATAAACTGAGACTAATAGTTGGAAGTTATGTCAAAGGATAGCATAAAGGCCAATCCATGTTTGCTACCCAGGTTTCCATACTTCTTAATGTCTGTTTGCCTTTTCATTAGCTGACTTACAATGATTTGGTTTACTAGCAGCTGGATACTCTAATCTTTGCTACAACCCTGCCCTCCAGGCATTTGCCAATTTTTACCTGTGAACTGTGTCCACATAGAAATTATATAAATAATTTCTATAAGTCAATAACAACAAAAAAACCCACATTAATGGAAATACAGGCAAAAAACGAGCAGCTGATGATAGGATGATTGTATTCAGTTTCCAAAAATCTATCAAGCTACATGGGACAGCTAAGCCCATGTGCCACAATCATTGAGCCTGTGTTCCAGAGTCCACAAGTCACAACTTCTGAGCCCGCAACTACTGAAGCCCATGTGCCCTAGAGCCTGTTCTCCACAAGAGACGCCACCGCAACGAGAAGTCCACGCGCTAGAACTAGAGTTCCAGATCCAGTTCTCACTAACCGCAGCTAGAGAAAAGCCCATGCAGCAAGGAAGACCCAGGACAGTCAAAACCCAAACCAAATAACACTGCTTAAATAGTCTAATTGGAAGCTCAACGGATGTCTTGCTCCATCGCACCATCAAAATATGATTAAAGAAAAAAGTCATTTTCATCACGGAAAATGAAAGCATATATATATTAACATTCACAGTTAAACACAAAGCATATAAATACACATTTTATTTTCTCTCATCTTTTGATATCATCTTTATTGGTCAGTTGATTAAATTTCCTCATATTTTCCTGTGACCTTTTGACCCAAACCGCACTCACATTGTGTCCTTCCTAGCACCCAGTTTTTGTCTTAATTGCAGCAATGAAGAGCATGAAGACACCGCAGCTGGAGAAAAAGCACTCGTAACACTGAAGACCCAGCACAGCCAATAAATAAATAAAATCATTTTTAAAAGATCTATCAAGCTGAATCCTGTGATGTGTGTTCTTTTTTCTGTGTATTATATTTAAATATGAAAATATTCTTTATAGGTACATTCTAATGCATTTAAAATTACAGAACCATCTAACTTTCTCTTGAGTCTTTCTCTATATCAAGCTCCATATGAGATGATTTTCTTTTTCTCAGATACAACAGGTCTTTATTTTTTCTTCTTCAACAGTTCTGCCCATCTTGAAACAGTTCTGCCCATCTTGGTGCTGATACTGAAAAATAGGACATGGGTCCCTCCCAGGCATTTTAAAATGGAGGTCCCTCCCATATGCCTGTGACGTTGATGAACTGCTCTGTGAAGGAGGAGTAAAAAGTTTAGAATCAATTCCTTCGCAAGCATTACTAGTCATCTCCTGCCACAAAGAAAGTATTGAAAGATCAAAAGAAACATACTTTTACCACTCAAATGCCCCTGAGATCTTTCCCCAGTGCTGCTATTACGTATGTATTAATAATAAATTTTAAACAGAAATTGACTCTTAAATAGAAATTTAAATAGTGATGTTGTCACAAAGTGGAACAAACAAGCTTTGAAGCATTAATCACTTAGAAGAATAAATACGAGACACACAAAGAAAAGTGCATAGTTCTCCCAAACATTGACCACTAGTTAGAATTGAATTTCCAAGAGCCCTGTTTTCAATCAAGTGAACCTGAATGGTTCTTCTTTAAAAGCAAAATGAGAGGACTGAAAGGAACAAAAAAAGGACAGAAGGAAGGAAAGGAGAAAGGAAGGAAGTAGGAACAACACGACCTCTGTGTGCAAATGCACCTTACTACAATCCCAGCAGAATCTTAACAGTTTTACAACTACAGTAATAGCTGCTGATTAAATATTTTATTAATAATAGCTGGCTCTGAACACTTCTTCTTTTTTTAAATTTGAAGTATAGTTGATTTACAATGTTGCATTAGTTTCTGGTGTACAGCAAAGTGATATCTGTCTATCTATATATATATATATGTATACGAATCACTTCAACACAAAAAAAGAAATATATATACCACACACACATACAAAATGTGTGAACTTGGTATATGAATCACTTGTATATGTGAATCACTTTTCTCACACCACATTTTCTTTATCCATTCATCTGTCAATAGACATTTGGGTTGCTTCCATGTCTTGGCTATTGTAAATAGTACTGCACTGAGCACTGGGGGTGCGTGTATCTTTTCCAAATAAAGTTTTCTCCAGATACATGTACAGGAGTAGGATTGCAGGATCACATAGGTAGCTCTATTTTTTGGTTTTTTAAGGCCTCTGTACTGTTCTCTATAGTGCTTGTGCCAATTTGCATTCCCACCAAGAGTGCAGGAGGATTCATTTTTCTCCACACCCTTTCCAGCATTTATTGTCTGTAGACTTTTTGATGTCAACCATTCTGACTTTTTTGAAGTGATTCCTGTCTGTAGTTTTGATTTGCATTTACCTAATAATTGGGCTTCCCTTGTGGCTCAGCTGGTAATGTGGGATACCTGGATTCAATCCCTGGGTTGAGAAGAGCCCTTGGAGAAGGGAATGGCTACCTACTCCAGTATTCTGGCCTTCAAAAATATAAAGCACAGCCGTGCAGTGCATTAAGCTATAATTTAGAAAACTTCAAGTGGTTACTGAAAGCTGTGTTACCTGGGATGTTCCATAGAAACCACAGTGGATTCTGAAATAAACAAAAGAATATGCAAATAGACAAAATAGAAAGGTGAGGGCAAATCATTGTGTAAAAATACTTTGAGAAAGGATAAGGCAATTATGCGTAAAGCAAGACAAGTTTTGAATCACTCTATGTTAGCTTAAATTGGAAAAGGAGGAAACAATTTGCTTCTTGGTAGGAAAGAAAACCGTTTCACCGTTCTTGGAATGATCGGACTCTACGATTGTCTGGGGTCACCCTGGAGACCAGAAAGATTGGAAGAGATATGTGAACAGATACAGCCAGGCTGCAAGAGTTCACAGATAACATATAGACATGTATAGCAGTTTGCCATCAAGGGCATCTTGATCGCAAGCAGACCTTACTGAAAAACCACTAGCCACTTTTTTTTTTTTTTGGTTTAAAAAAGCAAACCAAAAAACAAACAAACAAGCACACATCACACACAAGCAAACAAAACAAAACATGGAATTACAAAGCAAGATATGACTGGGATTGAAATCTACCTTTCAGAGGGATGAAAAAGAAATACAAAGCATGACCTTTAACTACAGACTTTTCAGTTTACTAAGGAGTTTTGTGGAAGCTTGTGTGAGAAAATCAGTAATAAATTAATAACTACTTAGAAGAATAGATATGCTTAGAATACTTGAACACCTCTGATGAAGCTTTGCTGATAAAGTGGAAGAAAGCCAGTAAGTTATTTTTATGACAAAGTCTCCCTTGTGTCATCCTTGTTTCTGTAATGTCTATAACTATGAATCGAGAAAAAAAATAATAACTTTTAATTTTGGATATACATTTATTTTGTATATTTGCAACAAATTGATATTGAATTAAATTTTGTAAGGACAGGTACAGCAGAAAATGGGGACTTCCCAGGCGGCTCTAGGGGTAAAGAATCCACCTGTCAATGCAGGAGACGCAGCAGACCCGGGTTCGATCCCTGGGTCTGGAAGAGCCCTGGAGAAGGAAATGGCAACCCACCCCAGTATTCTTGCCTGGGAAGTTCCATGGACGGAGGAGCTTGGTGGGCTACAGCTCATGGAGTCTCAAAAGAGTCGGACACAGCTGAGCACACACAAGGAGTACAGCAGAGGGTAGAAAATATATGTACCTTTGAGTCAGGTTAGCCTAGATTCAAATTCTAATCCAGCTTTTGACCAGCTACATGACCTTGTACAAGAACAACCTTTCTGAGCCTCAGTTTCTTCTTCTCTAAAATGACGGAGATCACTGTTATTTGTACTTAAGGAAGCTTTGATGAAAATAGTGATCATCTTTACCAACAAGACAAGAAGAAAAATATTAGTCTCCTACCAAGAGGATTACAAAGTTTCAGATTGTTTACTGTCAGTAGTTTCTTTGTCCAGTAATTTGTTGGGAATTTTTCATTTTTTTAAAATTTTTACTAACCCTATACTTTTCCAGCCGAAGCACAACTAAACAAAGCCTAAGAAACAGTTAACTCTTTTGGAAAAAAAAGAAAAAATTGTACAAAATGTATGCACTGTTATATGTGGCGTACTTTATAGTTCTCATAACTCCTTAATTACCTTTTAGCCAGAGAATCACAGTGGAAAAAAGCTGAATTGAAATTAGACATTCATGACCCGTTTTATAATTTGAATAATAATGGCCTGTAACTGAAGCAATATAGCACTGTTCATTGGCAGTTGGTAAAAGCGAAGCTTCTTAAGTATGTCTCTGGCTTCAGTACTTGGAATTGTTGGACCGTTTTATGCATGCCCATTTTATATACAAAACAAATATTTTTCCTCTGTACTTAAAGTAATTTTTTTCCCAGGCTGTGTGATTCCACTGGCAGAATGAGCTCACTGGTAAGACTGAATGAGCTGATTTTCCTTCAGTCTGTGAAGGCAGCACTTAAGCACAGAGACTCATTTGTAAGTACGCAAACAAGGATTTCGTGTTACAGAAACGTTTTATAGATGTCTGCACCAGAGGGCCCTGATGAGATGGCATAAGCAACGGAAAAGTAGTTGGGTAGCTGGAGAAATAACCTCGATCCGGCCCCCGCTGGCCGCAGCACCCTGCATTACTCGTGTAACCACGTCTGGCCCTAGACTCCCTTCCTGACAAGGTCATGTGGACTGTGTGACCTCTCAGTGTTTCATCAGGCCCCATGTCATCTATGAGTCATGAGAGACAACCCCCAGTGACCGGAAAGAGTTCATTTCTCTTTTAAAATCCTGCCTCTGATATTTCAATCGCAAATAGCAATACCTTAACCAGTGTGGTGGTTACATGAGTGTTTGTTTTATAATTATTCACTATGACCTACATTTTTATTTAATGTACTTTCTGTGGCTATATGTTACAAATCAATCTTTACATGTTTATAAAGGCTAAATAAGTACAGGAATGTGACAGTTTAAATACATTTTTTTTCTTATAAGGCAGTGAAAAATACAAACATTTAAAAAAATTATTTGCTTTTTAATCTGGCGTCCCCTTGATAGTTTTGTGATGGTCTTTATTGTTTTTCTGAACCATCTTCCCCAAACTTAATAACAAATGCACCATTGGTGTACTATAAACTAATTAGACACAGAGATTTGAAAAGAAGTTCCATCTTCTCGAAAAGCATTGTTATCACCTCTGTATGTTGTCCAAGAGTGCTTCCTAGGTGGCTCAGTGGTAAAGAACCTGCCTGCAAGGCAGGCAACACAGATTCAAGCCATGGGTCAAGAAGATCCCCTAGAGAAGGAAATGGCAATCCGTCCCAATATTCTTGCCTGGAGAAGTCCATGGATAGAGGAGCAGCCCTTGGAGTCCCAGAGAGTCTTACCCAGCTGAGCAACTGAGCAGACACACACATACTAAGAGGCAGACTCTTACAGCTTGTGACTGAGCTTCTGCTCATTCACACTTGTGACTGAAATGTTTATTCTTATGCCTCTTCCTGTGCATAGCAACCCTTTCTCTTCGTGTTGGAAACAAGAGGACCAAAAGCCTTTTGTTACCACCCCCTCACCCGCCTTAGTGTAGGAGCAGTTTCGATCATGTTCTTCCAGGTGACTTCTTTTTGGTTGTTTCTTTGTTCTGTCTGGCTGTGGTCTCAAATCCATTTGAGTGTACATAATATTGAACCAAATCCTCCAAACACTCTAAAATCCCCCCAGTGCTCATGAACTTTAACCACTCTGTCTTCACCACACGCTTTCCCAGCAACTGTAGATGTATGCAGAGCCTAAGTTGCAAATCCTTTTATCCTTAATGAGAATCCTGGAGGCCGCTGGGGAAATCCTGAAGTTTTATGATTTGTGGAAAATAGGCAGAACCAGAAGGGGTTACTTGAGACACCAAATAATGATGTTTATGTTCTTTTTTACATTTTGTTAGCAAATTATATGCCTAAGACTTAGAAGTGGGGGATTTCTCTGTTCTTTCTACCATTTCCCTTTCCCCTTCCCATCTCCAAGCTTCTTTCCTTATGACTTTTTTTTTTCTGCACTAAACATTAAGCTCATTGATTACCCGGATGGCACCAAGCGACCTAATGACGTGTCAGTCTTAATGAGAAAAGCTAGCGGCTGCCTGTGATGTGGCTGGCTTGCCCACCCCCCACCGCGTCCCGGCATGTCAGACTCAGTCCCCTTTAGGAGAGGGGAGCATGGAAAATCAACAGAGACCCGCCCAGTGCCTCTTCACAGAATGGACATGGGCATGGCTATTTAGCCTGTAAAAGAGGGCGCATTTGCACAAATGGGAGTGAACATAAGGAGTCCTTCAGAAAAGAATGGGACCTTGGCAAATTTATAGACTCCCCTGAAAGAAAGTGATTACAGATCATTATCCAATTGAGGCAGATTGATGGGCTGGGGTCAAAGTAATATTGCAGATCTCACAGAGGGTACAATGGCTGCTTGTCACAGTGAAAGAAAAGAAAAGGGGGGGGGGCAGCCACACAGAGAGGCGAGGCTTAAGCTTTACCAACTGCTCTGAAAGGGCCTAGATGTGTATGTCGTTACTTTTCTTGAGCACCATGTTTTATTTTATGTTGCAAAGGACACACCATTGAGATCAAATTGGGCATTCAAACATACCACAATGAAGAACATACAAAGGCCCTTGAATATACACTGCAGCACTCACTTTTTTTCTTCCAAAAAACACTAACGCGACATAAATGGGGAATAGGATGGACCACATAAAAATGCTTAGTTCCTCCTTTTTCTCCCTCTTTCTCTCTCTTTCTCAAGTGGAACTATCTCATAAAATATGAATATGCAAAAATAATAATAATAGAAGGTCTTACTGTCTATAAGTGAAATACCCTTTAGCTGACAGCTAGGGAATGAGCAGATCTGACTTTGAAACTTTGCAACATCTGTTCAGGCCCAGCTTGGCAGTCCTGAAATGGCATAAAACAGGGCAAGATGTGTTCTCACTGCTTCCTTTGTATTGATTCCTGAGTGTTTAAAAGTGCTTTGCCTTCATGCGTTTTACAAAATGCGATACAAAAGATAGAAGAACAGCCAGCAAGCCTAAGTGCCTTCGCCTTTCATCTTGCGATCGGTTTTTGGGATCTAGAGATTTAGAAGTATCAGGCAAACATGCATTCAGAAGAGATCCGATTTTTGTCTACTTTGTTGGGGTCCAGTGAGTATTAGCAAGTAAAAAAGAAGAGGTTTATATTCTGAAAGTATTTTGCCAGGAAGAAAAATACAGTTTTCTGTATTTTGGTTCAATATTAAGTATTATGAGGATTTGGTTCAATATTATGTACACTCAAATGGATTTGAGACCACAGCAAATAAAAATGTATTTAAACTGTCACATTCCTGTACTTATTTAGCCTTTATAAACATGTAAAGATTGATTTATAACATATAGCCACAGAAAGTACATTAAAAAAATAGGTTTTTTTTCCACATATAGAATATTCTTAAACAATAAAATTATTTGATTTCTCTAGGATATATCCAACTAGAATTTAAGGATAGACAGATGATAGATAGAGACATAGATAAAATTGGAGGAAAAGAAAAGAAGGAAAGAGAAACCTCCACTGGGGAATTAGGAATTTTTTAGCTTTCTCCTTCATGATAAAGTTATGAATTCAATCACTTGTGTCATATTTTCTTATTAAGGCAAATAGGCTAAGATATAACAAATGGTAATATTATTATTTTTTGTTTTCATAAGTATATAAGTAGCTTACTTGCCTTTATCATTAGACATCACAGATGTGTTTCAAATTCTTGAGTTCAGAAATAATTGAGAACACTCACAAATGAAGATTACCTTCTCAATCTTTTGTTTTGTTTTGTTTTTTTCTGCTTCCCCTGATCACAGGGTCTTCACTGTTTCCTAATGAGCTCTTAATGAGCTGTCAATTGCTTATGTAAATAGAGAAGGAAACAGACACTCAGGGGTTGCTGGATATTCAGTTAAAATTTGACACTGCCCAACCTCTCAAAGTTATTAAAAATGTAGATTGTTCCAACTAGCCTTGACTCTCCCTTTCTTTTACTTCTCTACTTTCTATGAGTGTACCATGTGAAAGACTCAGAGACATCATCACTTTACTTCTAGATCACTTAGCTTTATAGTTAAAAATACTGAGTACATAGTTAAAGTTTCATGTTGAATGCACTGTAGAGATTTGGGTTAAAAGAAAAAAAATAAAAATTGTTTCATCTTATTTGTGATAATTATGCTAAAAGACTGGGACTATGTTTGCTGAATTGATAACAGCAGTTGTCTCTGCTGGGGTGAGAACTAGAAATAGAAGCTGTAGCAGGACTTTTTTTTTTTTTAATGTGTACATATTGCTTGGATAAATTTAACAGAAATTAAAGATTTAATTACAAACATTTCCCTGTTCCTAAAGATGATTTTCTGAAAATATCTGGGATTCAAGAACATTTACAAAGAAATTGAATTTTTAAGTCTATTTTCATTGTGTATTTTACTCCAGTTTTATTTCAAAGTCACTGATGTGTAAATCTGTGTTATCTTTTTTTCATAAATGTGCTGCATTCATGCACCTATTGAGTCTCTGAAGGGTTTCTAAGTAATTCCTTAGGAACTAGAGTTCCTCATCAGAGACTGGAAGGGTAACAGGCAACGTGGATTATCATACTGCAGATACGACACTTCAGAACTGATGTTCGCGGCCTTCACTTGTGCTGCAGGACAAGCTAATTGAGAGCAGTGACTGAACCGAGCATCCCAAGTTAGGAGGGGATTTGGGGGAGTGCTGAGCAGTCATGGTGCGTAATTAACTTGCTGCTGCTTCACACCGACTGGGCTGGTTTCATAGCTGTCCCAAATTCCTTCCTGCAATACCAGCCCTGGGGTCTCAGATTTATTGGCAGTTGGGAATTATAGACCCAGAATGTGACATCTTTTCCAGAATGTCCAGACACCTGCAGTTCTCAAGGGGGCCCTTATTTCATTAAGTATCTAAGGGGAGAAAAGTTCTGAGGCAATGCAGGGCAAGGAGAGATGGTGAGTGGGAGTTCCCCAAGGTAAACGGACCCACTTTTCCATTTATCTGGAATAGAGCCTACCCTGAAACCAGGGACCTGAAAGATGCTTGAAGCCCCTTCAGAGACAAAGATCTACCTGACAGATCTACAACTGTCAAGCGAGTTCACTGACATCAAAACTCACATGGACTTGATTGCTCTTTTTCTTGTTGTATAAAATGGTAATGGAGAAAATCTGAGCCACTGTCAATAGGTCTAAAACCTGTCAGGGTTCTGCGCTGTATCCAGCAGGAAGTGAGCGCAATTCAGGTTATCTTGGCCCAAAAAGATTGGCACGCTTCTTTATAGCCTTGTATCCTCTTGGCAAGATTACCTTCTTCCTATAGGGGGCCTTTTATACACTGTGAGTTTCTGTAGTAAATCCAGAAATTATGAGACTTTCTGTGAAAGGCAGGCTGAATTCAGACATTAGCAGAAAGAACTAGGAAAAGGGAACTGTGGAAAAGTCTAAAAGAGATGGGAACACCAGAGCACCTGACCTGCCTCCTGCAAAACCTGTGTGCAGGTCAGGAAGCAATAGTTAGAACTGGACATGGAATGAGGGACTGGTTACGTGAAGGCTGTATATTGTCACCCTGCTTATTTAACTTCTATGCAGAGTACATCATGGGAAATGCCAGGCTGGATGAAGCACAAGCTGGAATCAAGATTGCTGGGAGAAATATCAGTAACCTCAGATATGCAGATGATACCACGTTTATGGCAGAAAGCGAAGAGGAACTGAAGAGCCTCTTGATGAAAGTGAAAGAGGAGAGTGAAAAAGCAGGCTTAAAACTCAACATTCAGAAAACTAAGATCATGGCATCTGGTCCCATCACTTCATGACAAATAGATGGGGAAACAGTAACAGACTTTATTTTGTTGGGCTCCAAAATCACTGTGGACAATGACTGCAGCCTTGCAATTAAAAGATCCTTGATCCTTGGAAGAAAAGCTATGACCAACCTAGACAGCATATTAAAAAGCAGAGACATCACTTTGACAATCTGTATTATCAAAACTATGATTTTCCCAGTAGTGATGTATGAATGTGAGAGTTGGACAATAAAGAAGGCTGAGAGCTGAAGAATTTATGCTTTTGAACTGTGGTGTTGGAGAAGACTCTTGAGAGTCCCTTGGTCTTCAAGGATATCAAACTAGTCAATCCTAAAGGAAATCAATCCTGAATATACAATGGAAGGACTGATGCTAAGGCTGAAGATCCCATCGTTTAGCCACCTGATGTGAAGAGCCTACTCATTGGAAAAGACCCTGATGCTAGGAAAGATTGAAGGCAGGGGAGAAGGGAAAAACAGAGGACAAGATGGTTGGATGGCCTCATGGACTCAATGGCCATGAGTTTGAGCAGGCTTCAGAAGATAGTGATGGACAGCGAAGGCTGAGATGCTGAAGTCCATGGGGTTGCAAAGAGTCGAACACAACTGAGCAACTGAACAACAACAAATCAAAATATAGATAAAGTTACCAACTTGAATATAGTTTTACTTTTCTCTTGTAAAAGGTGCATATTTAAAATTGCTGTATTCATGTGTATACTATGAGAGGATACTTACAGCTTACACAGTATTCTCTAGAAATAGGCTGATTGTGAGTAGCAAATACTTTGAGAGGATTGTAGCTAGATTCTTAGAGGTAGCTTTCCATACTATGTGTGTGTTCCACTCAGTTAAGGTAACTCAGGTTTAACACTGTTTCGGTAGAATAAGTAACTGTTTTGACAAAACAAAATGCATTTATTTACATAGATATTTTCTAAAGAAATCAGAAAAATCTTTTGGGAGGCTGTGATTGCTTGTGACAAAGTAGAGAAAAGTTACAATTTTTATCAATCTGATGTATTTCTATAGCTAACCTGGATCATGCCAGTCTGTGAAGGGTATTTGGGGCCTGACTGATTTACTTTATATTTCTCCAGTTGCCTGTGATTGTCTAAAATACTGTCTAGAATGCTTTCAAGAATTTTAGAAAAATAGAAGAAAGTGAATCCCTATATTCTTCGGTTATCAATCTGAATTAAATTAGACTAAATGACATTGTTTTCATATTATAGTATTTGTTTATATGATATTGTTATCAAAATAAACTAAGAATAAAATAGATTGTCTCCCCTACACAAAGTATTTTAGGAGCATTCCAGCCCAGCCAGTTAAAATGAAATACCTTCCTAAACTGACACTTTCCTCAGCTTTAGTAGAATATTATATATGTAGGAGATAGATGATAGTATTGTGGTTAATTCTTATAAGTATTCCCAAATTCTTATCATCATAACAGCTTTATTTTAAAGTGCTATAATTTCAAATACTATTTTTGATACACTTTATTTAATCCTTGTAGAACATTATAGATGACTTCAACAGTAATAAAACATAAACAATTTCTCAACAAAATACAGATGTTAAAGGAGATATCAACATAATAGGCTTCCTTGGTGGCTCAGTGGTAAAGAAAATCTGCGGGCAATGCAGATGCCACAAGTTCCATCCCTAGATCAGGAAGATCCCCTGGAGAAGGGAATGGCTACCCACTCGAGTATTCTTGCCTGGGAAATCCCATGGACAGAGGAGCCTGGTGGGGGACAGTCCACGGTGTCGTAAAAGAGTCAGACATGACTTTGCAACTAAACAACAGCAACAACAACTTCCCACCTTACTCAAAGCCTACCTGAGTCGGCTAGATGACAACAGGCCACACACTCGAGGCGAGTTGGACACATTCCTTCTTGGGATGCCTTCTAGATTTCTAAATTCGGAAGTCTGTGTAGCTCCTCACAGTCGCTCCCAATAGTACTGCCTTTTGCAACCATCTGGTGTTCCAGAGGTCTCTAAGTTGAAAATGAAGGACCAGGGTTCAGCCTCTGGGCTCTTGTTTGCATAGCGTTAGGTGGAAACAGCATGGGAAATGTGACGGAGGCCATTCTTTTGCACTCAGAGCTTAGCCCCTCCTACTAGATTCTAGATATCCAGGCCAAATTCAACTTTGTTGAAGCCAACCGAAAGCCATTTATTGCATTTTCATTAGTCTGATAAAGCACTTCTTGAATATTAATTGTATACTTTGCATTGATAAGACAATTTTAAAGAAACTTAATAGCTTCACACACGGTTTGGCCTAAAAGAATTAATGGAACTTCCAAGAAGTGAATCATTTGTTCCATAGAAGTAGTCTGGCACCTTGAAAGATGTGCTTCACTAGCTAGTGACAGAACAAAGTAGAATTTCTCCAGCATATTTTCCACATAACATAGGTAAGTCTTACCAGTGTATAATTCTGTCCCAGTTCTCCTCATCATGAAATTCCTGTGTCTATTCACAGCTGTGGCATATTTATTCTTACATTTTAAAAATATGTCTTTTCCCAAAATTGGCCAAAACATTATTTTCCTTCCCCTCCAAAATAAGGCTTCACAATAGGGCATCAATTTTATTCAGGCAGAGTGTTATATTTTTCAGCCATGAAAATTGTTTCACTTCTTTTGAAAGTCTTACATTAAACTTCAAAGCCTAACCACAAAATCTTTCCCAATCTTGCAATACTACCAAACTTAGATTTTCCCCCAAGTTTTGCCAGAAAATAAAATTTGTTCTGTGCCATAATTGTTTTCTCTAAGAAAGAAGTCTCTCTAGAGGTTAAACAAAACAAAAAAAACAAACAAAAAAACCCAATAAACAACAACTAACCAGTTGTACCATGTAAAAGACAGCATAACCCAAGCAATATGTGTCAAAAACAACATGTACCAAAGACAAAGTATCGATTCATTGTGAAAAACTGATTATGCCATATACCATCACAAGGTAGCTGACTGTTTATCAAAATGAACAAATTAACCACACTTGGACCAGAGTAAATACATTAACTAGCCTTTCCCAGAAAGGCTTTGCTATAAACCCACCCTCAGGAGACAGTTCTCCTTGAGTTTCTTACCCTTACTAATGATGAGTTTGACCAAATGTAAATAGAATGGTCTGGGTCTGGCACCCACCAGGCTCCACTGTCCATAGAGTTTTCCAGGCAAGAATACTGCACTGGATTGCCATTTCCTCCTCCTGGAGATCTTCCCGACGCAGGGATTGAACCCACATCTCCTGTGTTTCCTGTGTTGGCAGGTGAACTCTTTATCACTGAGCCACCTGGGAAACCCACCCCAAAGTTAGGAATGGTAAGAATTTTCAGATGAGTCAGTGGTTCAGTAGGCCTGGTTGCTTCTTGGCTTGACTAAGGATGGAATCCTAAATCTTCTAGAGAGGCAGAGGTCCTCAGACTGGTGCCCTCACTGCTCTGCATCTCTCTGGAGCCTTCTGTAATGCTGAGGTCCTACATTTGGGCCCTGACTAATTGAGCTGAATTTTCTGTGATGCTGACCCTCTTTGCCCAATAGCACGTCTTTGCATTGTGCTAGCTCTGGTCAATAATTGCATCAAGTCACTCAAACATATTTCCTTGAAGCAGGAAAAATGCCTGGTTTTCCCCTTGACATTTGGTCACATCATTCACAGGGAGGTGGGCCAGGTCATTCTTAGGTGGTCATGGGCATTGAAAACTACTCTGCTTTATAAGGGATCTGTGTTATGAATCTGATGAAATTTGTCTCAAAAGATGCCTTTAGATTTTGTCTGATTAGCAACGGGAAAACAAGCAAGAGAACAAGATTTATCTAGCTTTTTTATGTAAAGACAGTTTCTACACAATGGACAGTTGATGTGTTAGGGCCCTCCTGTGGACCCAGGGCGGGTCATTCTTGATGCTCTAATTAATCTCCCTTGCTGGTGACGTCTGCTTTCTAAGGCAAGTCCGTCAAGTGTTTTCAAGCACAGAAATAGCAGCTAATGGTTGCCACTGGCACCATGAGTTAAACAAACAAACAAAAATTTTGTTTATATATTTCCACATAAGAAAAAGCTTATTTTGTCTCTTAAAAGCTTGACCTCAAGAATTATATTTTTAGATACAATAATGCTATCCAGACTTGAGATACTTTCTTTTGCTTGAGTTTTGTGAGAGGAAAAAAGTTGGGAGGGTAAAGATACATCCTTAATATCCTGAAGGAAATCTAGGCGAAGTCACTCACCCAAATTATATTGACCATAAAGACTTCACAGGCCCATTTCATTAGCTTATTAGGCAAAATTAAATAAAACGGGACCTTAAATGAATTACAACCAGCTTGTGGAATAGCAAATATATAGTGCATGAGAAAACTAGCTCCATGTGACATGCAAGGCCACCATATGTAAAAACGCCTATTATTTGTCCTGTCTCTTTGAAAATCATTTTATTGGAATGTATCAGCTAAAGCAAACCACATGACCATCTACTTGGTACATGAAAGAAACCACTGAAGCCAAGTTCCTGCCCAGCCCCCGCTCCTAGCATGTGAGCACTCTGGGAAAACAGCCCGAAGGATTTCTGTTCTTTTTCTGTTTGTTTTTTTATCAGCATCTATGTACCAGCAAGCGCATCACATGCACCCTCAGCCATTAGCTGCCTCTGTCTCAAAACAGTTTGGTCAACATTTAAGCATTGCTTCATGAAAGGCTAGCCTATTGAAAGCTCCGTTGGCCAGAGGAGCGGCGCTTGTTCATCTCTCTGACTTCCTGGATCCCTGTAAGTGATGCTTGGCGGCCCATTCATGTGATCCCTCCCAGGCTCTGGACAATAAGACAACATTGCAGAGACCAACACAATATTGTCAAGCAATGATCCTACTATTAAAAATAAACAAAAACAAAAATAAAAGAAAGAGAGAGAGAAAAAAAAAAGAATTCCAGAATTTTAGGACCTTTCATGTTTGTGTATTTGGGGCCCTGAATTGAAGTATCATCGGTGCTAACCTTTTCCACAGTAAACACACACATGTAGGTAAGCTCTTGGACACACTGCTCTCCATCTAAGAAAGAAGAGAAGCCCCTCTGGTCACCATTACCATCACCTATAGCTCCCCTCCCTCCAGGTCTGCCCCTGTGATCCCGGTCAGCTAGGGTCGGCTCTGTTATTTAATGAGATGTTGTTGTTTACCTCATGGGCATTGAAGGTCATCAAAGAAGTTGTGCCTTGGTTTCTTTGAGAGCTGCCATGAAATTGCATTTATTTAAAAAGTATTATTGCCATGTTTATCAGAATAACCAATTCTCTTTTCTCAAGTCCTGCCATTTAAAATGTCCCATTTAGGGAGGTGGTATAGTGAATAGGAACAAAGACTTCAGAAGTAGACAGTCATCTGGGACAACTAAGAATTTTGTTCATCCACATTTTTCTTAACAGCAAAATGAGATAGCAATAGTATTTATCCCATTGCTTTGTTGAGATTATTAATTGAAATTATATGCATAAAATTATTAGAATGCTAGTTACAAGTAGACAAATTATAAGTGACATATATTCGGGTTTGTTGTTATGACTTTTAACTATTAGGTTCATTAATACAAATATTATTCTTACTTATTCACTTTCTACAATAATTTAGATAGTTTAAAAATAAAAGTATTTGTCAATGAAAATAGGGAACACAAGTAAAAATACAACATTTGAGAAGATATCCCATTATTAAAGTTTAAATATGAGCAATTAATGCTAATATTTTTATACAAACTTTTAAAAATATAAAGGCTCTCCTGAATTGAATTGCTCCTTCTAGAACAGGAAAACTCTTAATTATAATTTCTTAGTGAATTAATATACCAATATAAATAAATAAGTCATTAATTTTAACAATAATATCTTTACCCATCTATAATGTATAGAGTAAGCACTTAACTAGTAACTAACATGACTCGTTAAATTATGACACATATTTCAGAAAAATCTTGATATTTTTCTTTTGTTACATGTAGCTGTCAAATCTGTTTTCAGGTTTTAGTAGCTTAATTTCTTGTAATGTTTCCATAGAAATATCATTAACTAGATGATAGAGTAGAGGCAATAACATGATATCCTTGACATGCAGTCAAATTTATCTTTATCACAAGTCGGTAATATCCTCTTACTGTGTAATGGACCCTGCTATTTGTATCTATCATACTTTTGCTCATTCATCTCCTTAGCTCCTAAAGACAGAATCCTCATCCAGACTCTGTTACAGACGCAGATTCCCACTCCTCTATGTGTTCTCCGTTGTCTGTGGTCATCTAATAAGTTGGCTCTTTATATACCAGATCAAGTGGCGTAAGCCTGGAATGCATGCCCATAAGATAATACAGAAACACCCTTCTAATAAAAGCATAAACTAGGTAGAAAGTTGAGAAGAGGCGAGAGAATGGGATGGAAGCACTGCTGTCTCCTTCGATACTCAGAACGGGAGTATCTGAGAAAGGGAACCTTGTCAAAAGCTCTCCTTTTCCCTTTCTCTTCCTTTTTGTCTTTAATCATTCACTATCTTTATTCTATCAATAGCTTTGCTCTTGGCTGGCAAAAAATGAAGAAGAAAACAGAAAGTAGATTTGCTTGCTTTCTAGAATTTAAGGGGGCTTCCCTGCGGGTTCAGAAAATAATCTGCCTGCAATGTAGGAGACCTGGGTTCAATCCCTGGGTCCAAAAGATCCCCTGGAGAAGGGAATGGCAACCCACTCCAGTATTCTAGCATGGAGAATTCCTTAAACAGAGGATCCTCCTGGTAAGATACAGTCCCTGGGATTGGAAAGAGGCAGACGTGACTGAGAGACTCACACTTTCACTGGAATTTAAGACATAAGAATTATCTAATTCTAAATTTGTCCCTAGTTGACATAAGCTTATTGTTTGTATCATTTACCCTCAATGAAACACTGTTTCTCCATCTTTCACTGAAAGAGAGAACTGGAGTCAGACATACATGAAGGACTAACAGTGCGCGAGGGATAGGGAAGTTTCTTGGAATAAAGTAACCAAAATACATAACTCCCAACCTTCCTTCTGTATGGGAAACCAGATAGAGAAATCATTTTTACTCACTAGGGGAAGAAAAGGAACAATGTTGTAAAAAGTACATTGACAGGGAATGGGTGGGTGGACAGAGTTGACCAAGGATGGCAAAACCTTGGAAACACAGGCTATATCACAGAACTTCACAGAAATTAAATTGGAGCCATAAATGAAATGGATATTTTTTGACGAACATGCAGTTTACCAAACTGACTTCAGAAGACATGGAAAGTTGAAACAGGCCAATTTCCTCCAGAAGAAATAGAGGAAGTTTACCAACTTACTTCCTCCTCCCGCCAAAAATCACCAGGAACAGCTTTTACTGTGATACAAGTCTATTCTCAGTGGTAAAGAATTTGCCTGCCAGGGAAGAGACGCAGGTTCAATCCCTGGGTCAGGAAGGTCCCCTGGAGAAGGCAAAGGCAACCCATTCCAGTATTCTTGCCTGAGAAATCCAATGGACAGAGGAGCCTGGCAGGCTACAGTTCACAGGGTCGCAAAAGAGTCAGACATGACTTAGCGACTAAAAAACAAAACAGCAAGTTTATTCTACTTATGAAAAGAGCATTCAATCTTTAGAGAATTTATTAATGCAATTTATCATCAAAAAATCTAAGAATAGTAATTATAATCGGCTTCATAGATGCTGTAGGGCACAGTGTCTGTGTTCTGCTCATCTTCCTCCATATTTTTTTCTACCATTTCCGAGCATCCTATTCACCCTCAGGGTGTTTTCAGCAACCAGGAAATGGTGTTGAAATTCACACTGCTGTCCGTAGACTGCTGGAGCCACTTTGAACAGATATACAGAGAACTGAGTTTTTTTACTCCCACTCCCAACCGTGAACCCTGTGACTATTCACCAGTGAGTGATTGTAAAGTTTGGGGTATTAAGTCCATTGCCTGCCCAGACTGGGACAACTCTGAGATGTAATTTATAGTCCAGGGTGACCCTGAAGGAAACGGCTGAAGTCTACCCTCTGCAGGACTCCTGCCTGCAATTACACTCGGGTGTGCTGTGCCCCACTCTTCTGTCCTGCTTTCCTTATTCCCTTAGTGGTCTCTCCTGGGATCATTTCCTTAATAAATGACTTACTTATATGTGCTATCCTTAAGATCAGCTTCAGGAGGACTTGTTCAAAGCAGATGCTAAAAATGTATTCAACTTTGCTTGCTTGATTTTTGCTTAAGCCAATAAAGTAGACACAAAAGGAAATTCTCTTATCCATGTAAAATACAACTACCTCAGTCAAAAGCCAGCATCATGCTTGATGGGAAATAGAAAAGCCATTTCTGCTAAAGGCAGGAATTGGACATTCATTCCTGCCCTGGTTTCCAGGTTCCACCTGTTCCTTACTACAGTAAATCCCAAGCTTGTTCCTAATAGTTATAAATTGTTCTTTAGCAAGAGCATCCAACTCAGTTGTACTATGAAATGCTGAATTTCTCAACTTATGTTGTAAAGCAAAGGCTTTCTTTTAACTGAAATACAGTTGACTTACAATGAAGTGTTAGTTTCATGTGTACAGAAAAGTGATTCAGATATATGTGTGTGTGTGTGTGTACCTTTCCAGAGTTTTTCCATTCTACTTCATTACAAGATATTGAATATAGCTCCCTGTGCTATACAGTAGGTTCTATTTTCAAAATAGTAGTGTATACCTGATGTGATCACTCACCTAGCGCAAGACATCCTGGAATTTGAAGTCAAGTGGACGTTAGGAAGCATCACTATGAACAAAGTTAGTGGAGGTGATGGAATTCCAGTTGAGCTATTTCAAATCCTAAAAGATGATGCTGTGAAAGTGCTGCACTCAATATGCCAGCAAATTTTGAAAACCCAGCAGTGGCCACAGGACTGGAAAGGGTAAGTTTTCATTCCAATCCCAAAGAAAGACAGTGCCAAAGAATGCTCAAACTACTGCACAATTGCACTTATCTCACACACTAGTAAAGTAATGCTCAAAATTCTCCAAGCCAGGCTTCAGCAATATGTGAACCGTGAACTTCCAGATGTTCAAGCTGGATTTAGAAAAGGCAGAGGAACCAGAGATCAAATTGCCAACATCTGTTGGACCATCAAAAAAGCAAGAGAGTTCCAGAAAAACATCTATTTCTGCTTTATTGACTATGCCAAAGCCTTTGATTGTGTGGACCACAGCAAACTTGGAAAATTCTTTAAGAGATGGAAATTACAGACCACCTGACCTGCCTCTTGAGAAACCTATATGCAGGTCAGGAAGCAACAGTTAGAACTGGACATGGAACTGGACTGTTTGGAACTGGACTGGTTCCAAATAGGAAAAGGAGTACGTCAAGGCTGAATATTGTCACCCTGCTTATTTAACTTCTATGCAGAGTACATCATGAGGAACGCTGGGCTGGGTGAAGCACAAGCTGGAATCAAGATTGCCTGGAGAAATATCAATAATCTCAGATATTCAGATGATACCACCCTTATGGCAGAAAGTGAAGAAGAACTAAAGAGCCTTTTGATGAAAGTGAAAGAGGAAAGTGTAAAAGTTGGCTGAAAACTCAGCATTCAAAAAACTAAGATTATGGCATCTGGTCCCATCACTTCAAGGCAAATAGATGGGGAAACAATGGATACAGTGTCAGACTTTATTTTTTTGAGCTCCAAAAATCACTGCAGACCATGACTGCTGCCATGAAATTAGAAGACTCTCCTTGGAAGAAAAGTTATGACCAACCTAGACAACATATTAAAAAAAAACAGAGACATTAATTTGCCTACAAAAGTCCATCTAGTCAAAGCTATGGTTTTTCCAGTGGTCATGTATGGATGAGGGAGTTGGACTATAAAGAAAGCTGAGCACCAAACAATTGATGATTTTGAACTGTGATGTTGGAGAAGACTCTTGAGAGTCCCTTGGACTGTAAGGAGATCCAACCAGTCCATCCTAAAGGAGATCAGTCCTGGGTGTTCATTGGAAGGACTGATGCTGAGGCTGAAACTCCAATACTTTGGTCACCTGATGTGAAGAGCTGACTCATTGGAAAAGACCCTGATGCTGGGAAGGACTGAGGGCAGGAGGAGAAGGGGACGACAGAGGATGAGATGGCTGGATGGCATCACTGACTCAGTAGATATGAGTTTGAGTAACTCCAGGAGTTGGTGATGGACAGGGAGGCCTGGCGTGCTGCAGTCCACGGGTGACAAAGAGTCGGACCCGACTGAGTGACTGAAGTGAACTGAAATGTATACCTGCTAACCCCAAAGTGCTATTTAAAGCTCCACTCCCCCGATTCCTCCTTTGGTAACTGTAAGTTTGTTTTCTATATCAGTGAGTTTATTTTTGTTTTGTAAGTAAGTTCATTTGTATCTTTTTCCAACATGTAAGTGCCATCACGGGGTGTTTGTGTTTCTATGTCTCACATATCACTTAGCATGAGAGTCTCTAGGTCTATCTACGTTGCTGCAAATGGCATTATTTCATTACCATCATGGCTGAGTAATATCTTTTATATATATATATATATATATATATATATATATATATAT
>ML664180.1:16123751-16426750 GCA_007570785.1 Antilocapra americana
CACATCTTTTTACCCAATCATCTGTTGATGGACACTTAGGTTGCCTCCATGTCTTGGCTATAGTAGATGGTGCTGCTTTGAACATTGGGATGACTGTATCTTTTTAAATTAGAGTTTCCTTCTTTTCCTGATGTATCTCCAGGAGTGGGATTATCGGATCTAGAAAAGGGTTTTTATTCAAATAAATACATGGCCCTATCTTGGGCAACCCCCTCTCCTTAGATGAGATTCTTAAAGCTTAATAAGAAAGGCCAACTATTCTGTGTTAATACTGACACTAAAAAGACTGGAAGAAACTTGTGGGTGGATATTACTGAGAAATACATTGCTACTTAAATACCTTTTAAAGAGTGTGCAAGTGACTTGTCAACACACATAAAGTGACTGGAAGAACTAAGGTCACCATTCAAACAACAAAAACTCTAAAATTTGCCTTCAAAGAAAAGATATATTTTAGGATTTTACTATTTATATTTTTAGTATTCAGTTTTTAAGCTGTCAACATATTGGATCTGCTTTCCATTTCCCTTTACTATACTATATTACTAAAAGAAACTGCTGTTCTGCTTTTTCTGAAATTGTAGTGACATCTTGAATTTCAGGTCAAATAAATTAAAGACGTTTCTTTTCACAGAAACAATTTTTGTTTGTTTGTTTTTTAAGCAGACCACCTTCAAAAAGGATCAAAAAATCCAGAGTTGTAAAACTTTTCTTTTTGGAAAGAAATTAGAACTAGTTCACTGATAAGACCTAAAACAACAGCAACAACACAGTTATTTGTGGTTGACTGTTTTTCTACATAGATGCCAAATCAGTGGATGGAGAACTTACTGGTTTTAAAAATGAAGGAGAATTAAAAATTGAATCATCTTTTTTTTTCTTAAACATCAACTTACCAAGAAGCCATACCAGGATTATATCTTCTGTGTGTAACCTTCTCTGGGGAAACTAATGGCCCTCCATTGAGGGTGCCCAAGAACAATGCATCAGGGAAATCCATCCGTAATGCAGCCAGAACTGTAAGAACTGATTTGCAGAACTGAAGCATAGTGTTTACCTCCCCACAAGCCTTCACTGTTAGTCTGGGCACGTGAATTTCTTCACTACAAAAAAAAAAAAAAAAGGTGCATCAGATAGTTAATCATGAACATTCATGATTTATTGAGGGAGAAACTATAGTGATAGAATGCATTTTTTTTTTTTTTTAAAGCAAAGCCTCAAGAAATCCAGCATCAATGGCATGGAACCGGTTTTTGAATCGAGCCCTGAGAACTCATTGTGATTTGCATTCATGTAAACACCTACATTTTTTCGTTAACTGAACTGATTTAACTGCTAATTAAAACTAGTCAGTAAGCACAATGCAAAATTAATTAAACCATTTAGCAGAGAGATGCAAATTAGGCAAAGCAATGTATTGGACACTATCAAAGTAAGCGAGACTGCTACTTGTCACCAGGCAAAATAGTTCTTAGGGTAAGTGCCTTCCTTAGGGAGCAACGTGAAGGAATTAAAAATCACCCTGTTGATTGTATGATCTTCTGTTAGGCAAACATTCTAGAAGTCAGCTTATCTTTCAAATGGAAAAATGAGAGTTTCATAGTTGTTTAATACTCACTAAGAAAATTTGTGAAATTTACTGTGAAATTTATTGTTTTTATGAGATAAAATTTTACACTGCATGATATGGGACTATTGCTTATTTCACCTAAGGAGAGAAGTTAGTCAGGCTTGAGTCCTCCGTCTTTCAACTCCAGTCTCTTATCTAGTAATACTGTAGTCTTCTAAGAGACTAGCACTTTCTTTGTGAATAAATCTATCACACTGGCACTCTGGGCATTCTCCATTTTCTTCACTTTTTTTTTTTTTTCATTTAACGTTGGATTATTTCCTTCTTTGAGTAGCTCCCCTCAATGCTTCTGGATATCAGTTAAGAGGCAAAAGAACACTTTGCTCTTAATGCTCAAAAATACATAGTGGGAGAAATTTCATGTGTCCTGCTTTCTTTTATGAATGCTGGTGACTGCCTCTATAGACATTTCTTGCATGCCGCCTTCTGCCACCTCACATGCTGAGGGCAATCACTAGTCCGTGGTTTGGGAAGCCCTCTACTGAGGTGGGCACATGCTGTGCTCAGAACTGAGATGCTGATACCCTGGTTGTACTGCTGGACTGCCACGTTATGTTACCCTGCATTCTTCGGAGATAAACCGCACGCACACTGTGATACTCTGTTGTGAGTACCATGGCTAACGTATTTCGTATGCTTCAAAACATTTTCTGATTCTTTTTCAAAAATAAACTGAAGAGGGTTTACCGTAACCAAAACAAAATGACCTTTTTTAAGATAAGTTAATCTGAATTTGGGTTCAGCAGTTTATGTTTTGTACACTTGATAAAATCTCTTGGATTAATCGAAGAAGCTTCTAAATACACTTCCGTAAAACTGGCCTTAGAATAGGCATATCACAGAGGAACTGTGGTAAAAAGAACCAAAGTCACCATAATCAACGTAATAAAAACCGAAAGAAGGAATTTTGAATCTATAACTAAAATATGTTTATCAAGAATCAACTCATTTCGTGAAATGAAACCTTGTATTTGGTTTCCCTTAGCCAGAGAAGAAAACACTCTTTGATAAGTCACAACTAAACCGCTGGTAGATTTCTTCACTGTGAAAAAATTTGGGCCATGGGAAGTTTTTCCCTCTGCATGTGGTTTCCTTTCAGACCATGAGATGGATGTTAAGCTTTTCAACTATCCAAAATAAATGTTGGCCCTGAAGTTTAATCTTCTACCATATAGCCCGGTACCTCAGCTTCTGACATATCTGATTTATACCTTCAGAATAAACCCAGAAATGTGGATTTACAGTAAGTTATAGGAACCAAGAGTGACTTTCATAGGAACCAAGAGTGACTTTCATTCCATATATACAATAACTCCTAATTGTGGAATTTTAACGGAGTTGGGTATGGGAAAGGTGAGGTCCATATGTTAGATCTGAATCTCAGCTATTCAGACAGGAACTTCTATTATATCCCCCCAAACTGCAAGGAGGTCAAACCAGTCAATCCTAAAGGAAATCAGCCCTGAATATTCATTGGAAGGACTGATGCTGAAGCTGAAGCTCCAACACTGTGGCCAGCTGATGTGAAGAGCCAACTCATTGGAATAGACCCTGATGCTGGGAAAGATGGATGGCAGGAGGAGAAGGGGACGACAGAGGATGAGATGGTTGGACAGGGAAGCCTGGCATGCTGTATTACTGTACTCTGTAAGTCATCAGCCTTCTTTTCCCTGTAGAACTATTTATCCATTCAAGGACCAGGATTCAGTTTTGGAAGAAATTAGCAATACTTCCTGGAGAAGACAATGGCACCTTCCTCCAGTACTCTTGGGGGAAAATCCCATGGACAGAGGAGCCTGGTGGGCTGCAGTTCATGGAGTCAGACACACCTGAACGATTTCACTTTCACTTTTCACTTTCATGCATCGGAAAAGGAAATGGCAACCCATTCCAGTGTTCTTGCTTGGAGAATCCCAGGGACGGGGGAGCCTGGTGGGCTGCCGTCTGTGGGTTCGCACAGAGTCGGATATGACTAAAGCGACTTAGCAGCAGCAGCAGCAGCAACAATACTTCCATGAAGCATGTACCTGACCTTACAGAGTGTGGTTTGAAACTGACTTTATCGAAAGTGGAATCTTTTTCTCAATAGAGTGATAGTTCTTTTTCTTTTACAAGTGGCAGAAAATTAGCTCAAACTACCTTAGTGGAAAGAAAAAAAAAAAAAAGGAATGCATTCATTTACTAACTAAAAAATACAGAAGCTTCCCTGCTGGATCCAAGCTCAAACAGCATAGTCAGGTGTTTATTTCCTTCCTCTTCTTTCTCCTCTTCCTCCTCTTCATCTTCTCCCCATTCCTCTTTTTCTGTGTCCGCCTTCCTCATTTCTCTCTCCTTTCCTTCCCTCATTCTAGCTATTTCAGCTCTCCTGTCCTCTTTCTCAATCAGGATCTCTGTTCTATAATCCCAACACTCACACACTCCTCAATGGCCATAATCTCCCAAAGAAGGACATCTCTCTCCAACATCAATGCCACACCCCTCAAGAGTCTTTTAACCTAGAATCCTGGGTAATGTGCCCATCTGTGTGGTGAGGAGGGCAGGGCCTCTGGACTGACAGAACACCCCCTTGCCAACTTGGAAAGGGAATTCCCCAAGCCTGGTGAAGAGCAAAGGAAGCCAGGTAAAAAAAAAACAATACATGTTCACTGCAACTGCATGAGGATTTTGATAATCAAGGAATCAAACCATTAAGGAAATGAAGAATCTGGCTTAATTCAATGCAGAGAATATAAAATAAGAGAATGAAAAAGGACTTGGATTTAGATCCTGGTTTTGAGTTATTCCACTGTGAATTGTAGCAACAAGATGTTTGTCCTCTCTGGGTCTTTGTTTCCTTAGGTTATAAATGGAAACTTTGGTAGTTTCTCACTACCAAAGCTAATGCAGTTCCATCTACATTAACTGGTATGGGTCTCTGGTGGATTCTCACTCTATGACAGTGTGTCTGATGAGGACAAAAGGAGTGAACTCCTCCTTGCTGCTCTGTTCACACTGCCTGCTCATATTCCATTCAAACTCAGGACAAACTGACTTCGTACACCTTGTACACTTCTTCTTCCTTGTAAGAAGTGGTGATCAGGATACCAACACAGAAGAGAGAAGAAATCGTGAAGGCTCAAGGAGAAGATGGCTGTCTGCAGGCTAAGGAGAGAGGCCTCGAAAGAAACTAACTCTACCAACACCTTAATCTCTGACTTCTAGCCTCCAGAACTGTGAGAAAGTGCTGCCAAACCAATACAGCCAGTCACTATAACCATGAGAAATTTTTTTTAAGATTTTGCAATTATTTTTATTCTAGTTTCACACTTGATGGCTAGTTTATTTGATTAGAGACTTCTAAATTGAAAACTATAAATTGTATTCCTTCAGATTATTTTAAGCATTACTGCATTATCTTATGGCTTCCAGTGTCATTGTTAAAAAGGCTGATCATAACGATAGCCAGCCGTTGCTGAGGACATGGTATGTAATCCTTAATAGTAAGGGAGCTCTGGTTTAAACATTGAGAATATACCCTTTTGAGCTAGAGGGGCTGGGTTTGGTTCTTTTTTATATCTTCTGTTTCTCAGTTGAGATTTCTCACTTTTTCATTCATTACAAGTATATTTTTCTTCATAAAGGTAAATATAAAATTATAATATCTGTTTTAAATTACTTTTTGAGCTTAGTCAAGTTTGGATAAAAACATTATTAGTTCTATTACAAAATGGGACACCCTTTGAATCACAGAAGAAGAGTATGTGAAATTAGCACCACAAACCATCATGTCTCAAGCAATCATGAAGTAAACTTAGGATGTTCATTTTGACTACAGAAACTAGTTTCTCATTAGTGATGTATTATGGGCATCTCTGTATTCAGCTAATGCAATTCCATCTACACTAACTGGTATGAGTCTTAAAAGAAGGTGTTAGGACAGCATAAGTTCTTTGGATGAATCTGAAACAAGTGTTACAAAAACATGCAAGTCCTAAAACCTTGCCTCACAGTGGTCTAGAGAATGAAAATAAAAACAGTACTTTAATTTGAGTAATCTTTTCTCATCTCTTTTCCCTGTCTGTGGGCTTCTGTGGTGGCTCAGATGGTAAAGAATTGGCCTGCAAAAATCGGGTTCCATCCCTGGGTAGGGAAGATCCCCTGGAGAAAGGAATGACTACCACCCCAGTATTCTTGCCTGGAGAATTTCATGGACAGAGGAGCCTGGTGGGCTACAGTCCATGGGGTCACAAAGAGTCAAACACAACTGAGCAACTAACAAAAAGTCCTATGCTTTTTTGCATGTAGAGTGTCAGATATTTTCACAATTGCATCCAAAGTATTCTTTTCTATAGATTAGTGAACAATGCATATAGTTTGCTATTTCCTACCTCCTTCTAAGAGAATGTAATTTTCTTACCCTTTAATAGCAGAGAAATGTGTTTCTAAAACAAATTCACCATGGTGATACTAAAAAATTAACATAGCACCACTACAGTTTTGGTCTACAGCCAACAGAGAAAAGGCAATGCAATATGGAATTGGAATATGAATGTTTCTATTTTGGATGATGACTGTGTTGGCAGTAAATTATTTTCCACGCCCATGGCATTTTTTATATAGGTGGGGAAACCAACTTGAAAGACTGAAGATCCCTTATTAAAGTCATTGTGTTTAAAAGCATGCAAAAAAAAAAAGAGAGAGAGAGAGAGATGATGTTTGGAGAAGTTCCAAGTCCTAACTAGTCAGGAAAAAATTATGAAATAGATGAGCAGTGCTAATCACATGTACAGGTACATAGATGCAGAAACAGATTGGCGAAGGATAGCCGCATTTCATTCCAAAAAGAGAGAGTTCATGGAATTACTTTGAAAGGGTAGATTTTTAAAGATGATATTTTAAAATAATCAGACAATTATATGTATATAAGTATATTTCCATGAGGAAAGTTAGAATCAATGTATGAATTAAGATATTCAGTGCTGAGATATATGCTTAAAATGAACATTGATTATGCAGACTATTGATTTGGAACTGGTTAGTCATGGAATAAAATCCACAGGGGGTGAAATGCAGAATTTTAGACTGTTTCTGAGTGCCAAGTGACAGTTTAAAAATCCCACTAAAAATTGTATTTACATTGTAAGTGTTCAGAGCAGAGCTTTCATTTGGTTTGGTTGGTTTATTTTGGTTTGGTTAAATTCAGTTAGCAAAATTGACTAGTAAGTCAGCATAGTTTTACATAAACAGACTGCCCATTCCTACCCACTAACGCTAGGGTTTCTGCTTTTAGGGGCCAAAATGCAAAAGTCTTAATCTTTGTATCTCTGAAGAGTGACACCTTCTCTGCCCCTGGCTTAATGTAGCTCCTTAGGCAAGCGTGGCTGTTATAGTGGGGGAGAGAGGAATCAGCCAGCCTGGCTCCTGACCAGGCTTTTTATGCTGGACAGACCTTTCAGAGATGAGCTCAGATTAGACCCTCCCCCACCGTCCACATAAAATTAGAACCTACCAAATGTACAGGCTTCCCTGGTGGCTCAGTGGTAAGGAATCCACCTGCCAAAGCAGGAGACGCAGGTTTGCTATCTAAGTCAGGAAGAGCCCCTGGAAAAGCGAATGGCAACCCACCACAGTCTTCTTGCCTGGAGAATCCCACAAGCAGAGGAACCCAACAGGATATATATAGTCCATGAGATTATGAAGAGCTGGACTCAACTTACCGATCAAACAGCAAACCACCGAATTACAATTTAAGGGATTTCCAGAAAGCCTTTACCGCTTTTAAAAGCCTCTCCCACGTTGCCTGAGATCCACGGCTTCAGCCACGTTCTGAAATCCTTCATGCATTGGTTATCAGACATGCAAGTGATGTGGTCTGAACTGTGGAAAGGAGAGGCAGCCTAAGAACCCCAAATCCTGGTACTAGGAAAGGAGAGGAAAAGTCTGATAAACAAAGTTCTACCTCTGGGCTTTAGAACAAATGGACAGCTGAGGGATCTAGCTGAGTTCCTAGATTGGAAGAAGTAGGGAAGAAAATGTAATTTTTCTGTTACCCTTCTGAGTTCTTAGCTGAGACCATTGTAAAAAGACAGATTAACAACAGGAAAACAAACAGGAGCTTATTAACATGAGTACCTCATTTATACCTGGAAAATTATACTCATTTAAACCCAGGGATGAGTAACTCCCTGAGGTGGTTTAGAATTCAGGCTTAAATGCCAACTTAATTCAGGATGTCATCCTCTTGGTAGAGAGGGAATGATTTTTAGGAGAGGTGTACGGGCTCTTAGTAGAGTAGGTGGGAAGGGTGGCTGTTTGTGACAAAGTGGCTGGGTGTGGTATGGATGCCCAGTCTTCTCTCCTGTGAGCAGAGGTCAATCTTCCCTGGTTGATGAAGCTCCTGGGGAAGAGACCTACAATAGCTGAAAGTTTTTGCAGGAGCCTCTCTCTTTTGCCAGATAAGAGGAGTTCAGAGAAAGGCTCTCCCTGCATTTGCTGGTTTTTCATGTAACTACAGCTCAAAATATAACATAACAGCATATTTTGGGGCGTTATACTTATTGTCCCATAAGGGAGGACTTGCAGATTCCTTTTTATAGATATATTTATTTGTTTTCTATTCTTAATTTTGATTTATCTTTTGGTTAATTGAAATATATATATTTAGATTATACTTTCTGATAAAAGGCTCCCTTATATTTCTACAGTGTTGGTGAAGGGTCCCTTACATTTGTAGTGCTGGTGATGTATGAACAATGTTCACAGAGACAATGCATAAATAGATGCAACAGTTATTATACAGGCCCATCTGTGACAGAGCTGAAATTTTAGAGTCCAAAAATCTCTGGAAATCCAAAGTACTCTCTCTTATTATTCATTTGATGGTAAAACGTGACCTAATCTGACATGAGACTATTTATGTGTCCTTTTTTAATCCCACTAAATATTCATACATCTTGCTGCAGAAATATCAATGTGTGTGGGTTTTAAAGGGGAACACATGTATACCCATGGTGGATTCATATTAATGTGGTCTGAATCACATTATTGTGAATATTCATTGGAAGGACTGATGCTGAACATGATAATGTAAAGGAAAAAAAACAAAATAATAATAAATAAAAGACAGTTACATTGTCAATTTAGCTTTTAGGTCAGACATAACAGCTATTCCATGATGTAAATATGCACACATATTAAGGAGTTTCTGTACACAACAAAGAGGTCATCTTTTCTGTGACCCCCCAGTTTAATGTGTTTATTATAGGGTATGATCTCAGGCTCTGAATCTTAGTAAAATATGCACTGTACCCATCTAGGATTATCCTGCTAAATATTTTCAGTCATCCACCTCTGGTCTGCAATAGCGCAAGGTTCCTAGTAGGTCTTCCTGTTTCTCCCCCTATTTCCCAAGCACAAATCTTTTTCTTCCAGCCAGCGGTCATCTCCAATCTTTTAAAACCAAACAAAGCTCTTCGCTTTCCTACTCTCAGCTCAACACTCTCAAGGCATCTCAAGGTCTGTGGACCACAAGGCGCTGGCTGAGCTGCCCTGGTCTCCTCTCTGTCTTCTCTCATTCCAGCTCCGTGGTTCACAGTGCGGTGGTCTCACTGCCCTTCCTGCTGCTTCTCACACCATCCCAGACAGATCCACTCCTCAGGGCATCCTCACTCTCTGTGCCTTGGCACAGGAAGTTCTTCCCCTGGAAATTTAGGTGGCTTTCTCACTCTCTGTTTTGAATTGCTACTGAAATCTCATCTCTTTAGAGAGTCTTCCCGAGTCCACCTGAAGCTGCTCAGCCTACCTCCCCTTGGAGCCTCCATCCCCTGTATACTGCCTCATTTATCATTCATCACCACCTGCCATCATGCAAATAAGTCTATACCTGCTTTTGTTTTAGGGTTTCACTTCTTTAAATAGGACATTAACTTCATGAGGGCAGGAAGTGTCTCTTTGTTCAACTCTGTACTCTTAAAGCCTATAGTTGTGCCTGGAAAATAGCTCAGTTTAGTCGCTCAGCTGTGTCCTATTCTTTGCTACCCCATGGACTGCAGCACGCCAGGCTTCCCTGTCCATCACCAACTCCTGGAGCTTGCTCAAATTCATGTCCATTGAGTCAGTGATGCCATCCAACCATCTCATCTTCTGTTGTCCCCTTCTCCTCTTGCCTTCAATCTTTCCCAGCATCAGGGACTTTTCCAATGAGTCAGCTCTTCGCATCAGGTGGCTAAAGTACCAGAGTTTCAGCTTCAGCATCAGTCCTTCCAATGAATATTCAGGACTGATTTCCTTTAGGATGGACTGGTTTGATTTCCTTACAGCCCAAGGGACTCAAGAGTCTTCTCCAACAAGACAATTCAAAAGCATCAATTCTTTGGCACTCAACTTCCTTTATGGTCCAACTCAAATAGTAGGTATTACATAAATGAATGAATGAGTCTAATTTGTATTATTTTGTTTTACTTTTTATATTTATTTCTGTGTTTAATATTCATTATTTTATTTATCAACACTGGCTATTGACTTATTTGAACAGTAGAGAGTTTTTCCTAAGTCAAAATTATTTGCCTCCTCAAACTCTATAATCAACCCTGTTGCATTATCAAAACTATCACAAAATTTAGGGAAATCAAAGTTATACAATGCTATATTGTATTGTTTTAATTCATTAATTGTGACATTGTTTTGGAAAGGATCTAAGAGACAAAGCAAGAATAGGTCTTACTCAAAGCTATTTTCTGCAAATAGGGTTACCAGTGTTAGCTTTGTTCTTTGAGATTATTGTGTTAAGTTTTGTATTAATACTCCTAAAATGTTATTCAGTCACTGTACCTTAATTATTTTTAGCAAGCTATCTCCTACCATCAATTTTGTTGTCGTAGTTCAGTCGCCAAGTTGTGTCCGACTCTTTGCTATACCATGACCTGCAGCACGCCAGGCTTCCCTGTCCTTAACTATCTCCCAGAGCTTGCTCAAACTCATGTCCATTGAGTCGGTGATGCCACTCAGCCATCTCATCCTCTGTCTCCCCCTTCTCCTCTTGCCCTCAATCTTTCCCAGAATCAGAATCTTTTCCAATAAGCCAGCTCTTGACATCTGGTGGCCAAAATATTGAAGCTTCAGCTTCAATTGTGAATCTACAAATGTATAATAAATAATTATCTTCCTTATAAGTGGCCTTTGCCAATAGCTCTCAATTGGCCTTAACACTGATGAACAAGCAACCTAAAATCTCCAATTTAGATGCATTCAACCTCATAGAAGTTTCTGTCTTACACCCCAGGATAAAATTCCAGGCAAACAAACAATAACAAAGCAATAGCAGGCGCTGTGTGCTTAGGATAAACATTTTATAATAGATAAAACTTCTAGCTATGCCACTTAAGACATGTTACTTTTTTGTTTTTTCCATTACATACTAAGCCAGATGGGGAAACAAGGCTGGAGAAACAAGTTATATACATGTGACACTTGCAGACACAGGTGGCTCACCTTTATCACAAGTTGAGTGTAAACTCAATGTAAGTCAAGGTTTGGCATGTGTGTGCATGTCAATAAAAACATCAAGGGCAATTTCTTTGTTCCTGTGTTCTGAGAAGCTCAGAGCTCTCTGCCAAAAAGAGGGTGCGGAGTTTTCATGATTCCATTTAAGAATACATAAAATTGGAAGTAAAACACAGATGACATGACTTGGCTAGGAGTCTACACAGATGAGAGAAGAGATAAAATTAAACTGCTACTTTGCTTGTGAAATTAATCACTGCCAAAATTCTATAGGGATAGTTCAAAATATTATTCTTCACCTTAGTTCTCCTTTGAGTTTCCTAGCATGGGTAAAACTTTTTGTCTCATCCTAAATTCCAAGTTGGGTCCTAAAGCAGTTGAACACTGCAGTGTGTGTGTGTGTGTGTGTGTGTGTGTGTGTGTGTGTGTGTGCTCAGTCGTGTCCAACTCTTTTTGACCTCATGAACTGTAGCCCATCAGACTCCTCTCCATGGGATTCTCCAGGCAAGAATACTGGAGTGGATTGCCATTTCCTCTTTTAGGGAATCTTCCTGACCCAGGGATCAAACCTGTGTCTCTTGCATCTCCTGCATTGGCAGGAGAATTTTTTATCACTTAGCCATCTGGGAAGCCCCACATTTGAGTATAAAGGAAGTCATGTAACGGTAGAGAAAGTCTTGAGGATTAAGCCTTGAGGTTATAAGACAAAACAAAATACAGCAAAGCAAACCTACAAATAAACCAGAGGGATTCCCTGAACAGTTCAAATGCAGAAATCACTTCTTTGCTTCAGTGTTATAACCAGTGTATGGAGCATGTTGTGAATGTTAGAATTAGATCTAATAAGATTAAACGGAATGTATAAAAGGAAGAAAGAAGAATCTGGGGGAAAGCTTAAAGGGATTTACCACAGGGTCATTCACATGCCCTAAGAGCTTTACAGATACCTATCCTGTCCTAGCAGCTACATCTGGGATATTTTATCATCATTTAGTTCATAGGGGACCAGAAAGGAGATTATCAGCAACAAAGATGTCATAAAAGTCCATCAGGATTTCTTCTGTATCTCAGAGAGAATGTTTGGATTGTCTTAAAAGAATCAAAAGAAAGCATACCATATAATTTTGGGGAGAGGAAACTGCAATGTTTTATTTCTGCCCTTGCCTAAATTCTGAATTTCCTAGCAAAATACAATTTTCATAGTTGAATGAAGTTTTAACCCAGTGATATCTAAAAACAAATAATAAAAGTACAATTAAAATATAATATGGCAAAACAGAATGATATTCAACAATTTCTATTATTCACCATTCACAGAAATTATGATTAATTTGTTCTTTCTACAAGATACAATAGAGAGATAATTAAGTACAAGGAGCATCAGACAGTGTTCTCTATGCATTTTCACTTTAATATTAGAAGTGAATCTGTCCTAGACTAAAGGCTGGCCTGGACCACACTTAGAAAGCATCACTACAAACAAAGCTAGTGGAGGTGATGGAATTCCAATTGAGCTATTTCAAGTCCTAAAAGATGATGCTGTGAAAGTGTTGCACTCAATATGCCAGCAAATTTGGAAAACTCAGTGATGGCCACAGGACTGGAAAAGGTCAGTTTTCATTCCTATCCCAAAGAAAGGCAATGCCAAAGAATGCTCAAACTACCACACAATTGCACTCATCTCACACACTAGTAAAGTAATGCTCAAAATTCTCTAAGCCAGGCCTCAGCAACACGTGAACCATGAACTTCCAGATGTTCAAGCTGGTTTTAGAAAAGGCAGAGGAGCCAGAGATCAAATTGGCAACATCCGCTGGATTATCAAAAAGCAAGAGAGTTCTAGAGAAACATTTATTTCTGCTTTATTGACTATGCCAAGGCCTTTGACTGTGTGGATCACAACAAACTGTGGAAAATTCTGAAAGAGATGGGAATACCAGACCACCTGACCTGCCTCTTGAGAAACCTATATGCAGGTCAGGAAACAACAGTTAGAACTGGACATGGAACAACAGACTGGTTCCAAATAGGAAAAGGAGTACGTCAAGGCTGTATATTGTCACCCTGCTTATTTACTTATATGCAGAGTACATCATGAAAAACACTGGGCTGGAAGAAGCACAAGCTGGAATCAAGATTGCCGGGAGAAATATCAATAACCTCAGATATGCAGATGATACCACCCTTATGGCAGAAAGTGAAGAAGAACTAAAGAGTCTTTTGATGAAAGTGAAAGAGGAGAATGCAAAAGTTGGCTGAAAACTCAACATTCAGAAAACTAAGATCATGGCATCTGGTCCCATCACTTCATGGCAAATAGATGGGGAAACAGTGAAAACAGTGTCAGACTTTTTTTTTCTGGGCTCCAAAATCACTGAAGATGGTGATTGCAGCCACGAAATTAAAAGATGCTTACTCCTTGGAAGGAAAGTTATGACCAACCTAGATAGCATATTGAAAATCAGAGACATTACTTTGTCAACAAAGGTCCATCTAGTCAAGGCTATAGTTTTTCCAGTAGTCATGTATGGATGTGAGAGTTGGACAGTGAAAAAGGCTGAGCACCAAAGAATTGATGCTTTTGAACTGTGGTGTTGGAGAAGACTTTAGAGTCCCTTGGACTGCAAGGAGATCCAACCAGTCTATCCTAAAGGAGATCAGTTCTGGGTGTTCATTGGAAGGACTGATGTTGAAGCTGAAACTCCAATACCTTGGCCACCTCATGTGAAGAGTTGACTCATTGGAAAAGACCCTGATGCTGGGAAGGATTGGGGGCAGGAGGAGAAGGGGACGACAAAGGATGAGATGGCTGGATGGCATCACTGACTCGATGGACATGGGTTTGGATAGACTCCGGGAGTTGGTGATGGATAGGGAGGCCTGGCATGCTGCGGTTCATGGGGTTGCAAAGAGTCAGACATGACTAATCGACTGAACTAAACTGAACTGAACTGGACCACACTAAAATATCTTAACAAAAAGAAATCTCAGAATAATCCAACTGATTCCAAGTAATTTAACTATTTGAAAGAACAAATTTCAACAGTATTTTTAAAAATGCAACAAAATTAACCTTGAAACCATGTAATATTCATAACACCTGGCATCTATCAAAAACTCACCAACATTCAAAGAAGCAGGAAAGTATGATTCCATAGGAGGAGAAAAGGTAATTATATAGAAATATACTTAGAAATGGCAGATTTTGGAGTGAGAAAAGACAATAATACAATTATAAATATGTACCATAAAGTCAACATGGTCTGGAAAGACATGAAGAGTATCTAGAGGAGTAATGAAGAGCAAATAGAAGATATTTTAAAAATCCCACATGAAAGATACTATCTGAAAAAAAGATAGTCTACAGAGACTAACAGAGATTATACATTGCAGAAGAAAACACCAATGTAGTTAAAGACACTGTGATAGAAACTATCAAAAATGATGAGAATTCCATGGGGGTCCAGTGGTTAGGATTCCTCACTTCCATGTTGGAGTCTGATATCTGGTCAGAGAACTCAGATCTTATGAGTTGCATGGCATGGTCAAAAATATAAATAAATTTAAAAAATAAAATCATGTCACTAAAGTCCTATTAGGAAGAAATGGAAAGGGAAGGGGACAAAAAATAACTAAAAAAATTGAATAAAAATTTCCAAATTTTATAAAACCTTTAAACCAATATATTAAAGAAGCTGAAAGAACTCCAAAAGGAAGGATCTTCAAAAAGCTGCGTGAAAAGATATTATAACCAAATTCTGAAAACAAATGATAAAGAGAAGGGGGCCCATTATATACAGGAATAAAGATTAGAGTGATATTAGACTTCTCTTCAGACACTTTGCAAAGATGCAATATTAGAATGACATCTTTAAAACACCGAGGGTGGAGAAAAAGCAAATGTGAAACCAGAAACACCTGTTTGCCCAGAAGTCTATACCTAGAGAAAATGACAGTCAAAAATAAAAGTGGAGAAAAGAATTACTGACACACACACAACTGAGAAAATCCACCAGGAGTATGGGTAATACTATGATAAATGCTGAAGAAACTTCTTCCAAGAGAAAGAAAACGATCTAGTGGAAATTTTGATCTAAAAACGAAGCAAAGAATGCAGAAAATGATAAATACAAGAATAAATATAAATATATATTTCTCAATGTTTACTCTCTTTAAAGGATAATTTACCATTTAAAGAATGATTAAAGTTTATAACATATAGATTTCATTTTGATGAGACACAAAGGACAAAGGCAGGAGGCGTGGAGTGTACCATTGTCCGTTCTTGGGCTGCATGTGAAGAGGCATAAGGTTACTTGAAGATGCATGTTCAAATATTCAAAGCAAGCACACAGTCATAAGGAGTAGTGATATTTATTCAATAATGGAGATGAATCATAAAACAATACTCAGTTATTTGAAAATAAGGCAGTAAAAACCTAAGGGAGGAATGAAGGACAGCTAGGACCATTCCAAAACAAAATGTCAAATGTTAGATTTAAACCCAATCGTATTGATGATTGAATTAAACATAAATGGCTTACACATCCTTTTTAAAAGGCAAAGATTGTCAAAATTAATAAAAATACCTATCCCAACTCTTATAAAGCTACTTAACTAAAGGCAACATACTTTACATATAAAGACAGATTGATTTAAAATAAAAGTATTGAAAAAATGTGTATACTAAACAACTCTAGCCGAAAGAAACCACATGGCTATATTAAGATCCAACAGAATGGTTTTACTCTGACTTTTTTGAAAAATAGCCAAGAAAAACTTTTTTAGAATGAAACCTTTCCACCAATCAGAAAATATTTTCTCATGTGTTTTAGAGAAATCTGCCAGGACATTTCCCTTCCATAGTAGAAACATTCCATTTGAGATTCCATACATTTGGATTTATGCTTTCCACGGCTCCCATCAGATCACTTGATAGCTGTAATTTAAGCATTTAGACTCTAATAAGGGTACATTTCACTCACCACATCAGGGTACTGCTGCTGGTTGGTTGCCCTAAACTAGGGGTCTGAAATTGAGACTTATGACCAGGAGGTGATGAAGTCACTGGGGGTAACCTGGCTCTAGTTTCTACTAGCACAGCACTTGGTCACAGAAATACACATACACACGCACATTAATATTTATATAGTAAAAGTCTGTCACTTCAAGGTCATTATCGAAGATAATCATGTGGAGATGCACACAGTTTTTACAATTTGTGTTTAAGAGATTCTGAAGTCGTTCAAACAAAGCCCTCTGGGGGAAACAAAAAAGGCAAAGTTTAAAACCTCCTTGCAACTTCAAAAAAAACTGGAACAAAATGAAAAGGAAACGGGGAATTAGAAGCCCCATCCTGCAGAGAGACAGATGCAGAAATGAGGTTATTATCTCAAGTACTGGGTGGTTTTCAGCCAACAACAGAAGCATTAGTACGGGATCTTACTGAACAGGCACACATGTCATCACCGTTAAGTAAAGTAATTACAGATTTGGCACCAGCAGAGGCTTTTTATTTGCCAAAATTGTGGTGGTTCAAGTAGCAAATGATCGCCACCACTTTGAGCAGGTCTGATCACCCATCAGTTATTAGCTCCCTTGGCACACCGCTGCACAACATGGCTGTTTTGGGCAAATGCGCCAGCGTCGCTCCGGTTAAATGAAACTCACTTCTGCAGTCTGATCTTTCCTCAAAATTGCAATTTGACTGTGAGATGCAATGACTTACATGATCATCTTCATGACCGTCATACTCAAATATGTTTCCGGGGAGAGCATTTCTGACTATCTTCAGCAACGGAAAGAGCTGGAATTATTTTCAGAAGTCATAGTATCGATAAAAGGAAAATAATTTCCCATGCCGTTATAATTTCTTCTTTACTGGTGCTTGCTCTGTGATGATCTCAATGTTCAGATATACAGAACCGCTTACCTTATTCAAAACTCTCATGTTAAATGTATTATACTAAATTCTTAAAATACGTAATCACTAACATTTTGTCTTAGATGGGGTTCTTTCGACACTTCTTTGACTCAAATCAAACCTATAAAACATTCATCATTGCATAAATTGTATGTTACATTAATTTGCTTATTTGCATGTTTTTATTTGATTTTTTATTTCTTTGTCTTCTCTTCTGGACTGTAAACTCCATAAGGATAGGGGCTTTAGCTGTTTGTTCATTAGTGTATTACCAGTCCTGAGAATACTTCATAGATTATAGTAACATTCAATTAATATATATCTAATAAATGAAGTTTCCAGATGCTTCCAGAAAACATGTAACAGTTGATGATTTCATTATTTTTTTCTGAAGATAAAAAAAAAGCAGTTTATGAAGCTACTGATTTTTTTTTAAAGTTCCTTTCCTCATTTATGATGATGCATAAATAAATATATCAATTAAATAGCATACTGTTTATTTTTCAAAATTGCATCATAACTAATTCAGGCAGGTACTAGCAAGTCTGCTATGATTCAAACTCTCAGGACTCATTTGCAAAATTAAAGCAAATATTTACATATTTATTTAATGGTATATGTTCTTTAAAGAGATCACATCTTATTACTATGATGTAAATAAATTGGAAGCCATCAATTACCTTTTAAGGCTATGGTTATATACAACTTAAATATTACTTAGTGAAATGTCTCCATGTCAAAGAAAATAATGAACCCAAAATATTTTTCCTTGTTTTCTTATATGGAAATGTCAGTGTCTAAAATCCACCTAATTCTCAATAAATTGTAGAAATGGACAGGGGCAGCAATCTGTCTATTGTTTCAGAGTAGATGTCTCAGGCTGACCTCACAGTCTAGGTATGTCTGTTGTCATTATGCACGATATTCTACACAAGCTTAATCTTGGCTCGAAAATGAGAGTATGGCCAACAGCTAAGAAACAGGAGCAACATGCTTTCCCAGCACAAGCCTGTCAGTTTGGAGGCAAATAAGTTTAGAGCGCAAAAATCTAATCTGCTAATAGATTGTTTATGACATAATCAGTTTTCAAACTAGCTAAACAAATCTGTTTTCACCAAAGGGTTTTCCCTAAGATTTCACTTAAAAGTTTATAAGGTCTTAGGGTTTGGGGGAAGAAAATAGAAGGGAAGTTGATTTGTTGCTCATTTTTGTAAAGGATAGATTCAAGGGTCCTATATGGAATGGATGCCAAAATCTGTAGTGCTTTCTTTCACTCTTTTTCCTCTTTTAAAATGTACTCTCTGACTTCCTTGTCTCTTCCTACTCTTATAAAGGCTCTATTTAGAGAAGTTCATGTCAAGGTTGAATTATGTGCAAAAGAATGAGGAGAAGGACTTGTTAATCCCACTTCAGTCATGAGTGGCAACAATAATTACCATCAGAAAACAATCAAGTCACAGAATTTTCTCTATAAAAAGCATATGTATTAGAATATCTATGGCCCAAAAGGCTACAAAGAACTAGCAAAAGTTTAAATTTGAAATCAACCAGGTAATGGCACTCTGTAGGAAAACTTTTCGAGCCTCCAGGTGGAATTAACTTTTCTTGTAGAAAAGAGTGTGAGAGCAGGTCACTTGATCCAACAAGGATTGAGCTGAGCTGAGGCAGGCTTTAATGGATCTTTAAGGGCTGGCCTATTTGTGGTTTGCCTCTACTCTTAAAAGGGAGTCCTTCAGGATTCCCAGCTAAAAATGTAGGGTGGTCACTAAGCTTTTCCCTGGTAAACCCTGAATTTCATTTCTTAATCTCTCAGTAGCTGCTTTATTCATGGAATTTGAGATGCTCAGAATTAGGAATCCCCTAATGCCTTGAGGACACTTGGCAGAGAATCCGGGGCTCATTTAATCACATTTTCCTTTCCTCTAAGGCTTGACCTGTAAATTCTGTCTGCCTTTTTCACTTTCAGTTGCCTGAAAATTGCCAGCTTTTGAGTTGTTTTCTGTGGGATATTTGATCTAATACAATCCACTCCATTGAGGCCAGAAGGTAGTCTCCATTTGTTTTCCCATTAGGTCTTGTTAGAACAATGTTCAGTTATTTTGGTGCCATTTTTTATCACATATAACCATTTTGTATAGGGAGATAATATTTTATGTCACTGCTTTACCACTATTTTTTTCTTAACTTATCTAGCTTTCGGAGAAGGCAGTGGCAGCCCACCCCAGGACTCTTGCCTGGAAACTCCCACGGACCGGGGAGCCTGGTGGGCTGCAGTCCACAGGGTCGCAAAGAGTTGGACACAACTGAGCGACTTCACTTTCATTTTTCATTCTCATGCACTGGAGAAGGAAATGGCAACCCACTCCAGTGTTCTTGCCTGGAGAATCCCAGGGACGGGGGAGCCTGGTGGGCTGCCGTCTATGGGGTCGCACAGAGTCGGACACAGCTAGCAGCAGCAGCGGTATCTAGCTTTGGTTGATGACTCTACCTGTATCTTTCCACTACTTGGTTCCTCAAAAATAATCTTTCTTTGAAATTCTCTTCCCTTTTATTGCCTCTTTATTCTTTCAAGGAAACTGTCTCTATTCCTAAAAATTTTGTTCAGGAAAAATGACTGCCAAGAGTAGTCTGAGGTAGAATAAAACAGGGGCAAAAGTTGTTAGATTTTTAAATTGCTTATGCATATAGATGTTTAGACATAAATGGAAATGCACTGTATGTGAAAAAGATCAGTATTCACCAATATGGAGGTCAAATTATATTAGATGTTTCTCTCAACCAAAGTTTTATGAGATAATATTTAGGTGTTAGTTATAGTTGGAAGATTCAGGTCATAATGTTGATCATGAAGAAACTATACCTATGTAGAAAACTCAGTTAAAACAAGCTGATTATGTACATGAAACATTAATTTCTCATTTTTTATTTATAGGTGAGACCAACTCTTGTATATTTTCAGTTTATATTCAATCTTTGCTTTTCAGATGTTTACACTTAAAAGTCCTATATCCTATGTTTCTTCTTAGAAAGTTATTTTCTTACTCCTACTTCCCTGAAAGTAACATAAATCACCAACTTGTTTGAATAATAAACAAATAAAATGGTATATAATTTTTCATTCCCTTCCTGGAAACTTGAATCTTATTACTCTGAATGCAGAGATATAATCTAATATTATCAATACATACTGAGCAACCTCAGTTTTTTCAATCTGTTTGCATTTGTAATGTAATATTTCTTCAGAATTATTCCTTTAAACAGTCAAACTTCTCTGTGTCTGCATACAGTTATGTGTAGCTCTCTATTTTAAAGATAATGAAATGGTGGATGAGTCTCTGCTAACATTCCTGAGCTCAGTAATGCATTTATTTCTTCTACCTCCTTAAAAGACTATGGCATGTAGCAAACTAGTTTCTGTATTGCTGTATTTCTGTAAGTGATAGGAATTAAGTAAAGATAACATTTGAAAAAAAACAGATGACCACCAAGCATAAACATTTTCAATCAACACTTTTCTACAAACCAAGATCAAAATAGGAATTCTTAATTAACATAAAAAGATGATGCAATGTATCCTAGTTTGAATATAACAATAATAGGATTACAGCCAACTATTTCCACTTCTGCTGTTATTTTTACTTAGTATTATGATTACCATGATTAGCATATGAATGAGGCCTCAGAATCCTTAAGTTCAAATGTTCTGAATCCATATGTGAGAAAAGGTGGTTAGATAATATTATACAGCTATGTATATTGGAAAAATTGGCTTCTTGAAAGGAAAGTTGTGTTCCTAGTAGCTGAAAGATAGAGTGGAAAACGTAGGGAACAAGAGAGCTCACTTGGATTTAGCAGATTCTTTAACAGGTCAGGGTCATATTCGAAAATCCATCACCAAGATCATGTCGAAATTATTTTTTCCTATGTTTTCTTTTAAGAGTTTTATAATTTAAAGTATTATATTAAGTCTTTACTGGAGAAGGAAATGGCAACCCACTCCAGAATTCTTGCCTGGAAAATTCCATGGACAGAGGAACCTCTCAGACTACAGCTCACGAGGCTGCAAAGAGTTGCAAAGACTGAGCATGCATGTCACACCACATTAAATCTCTAATCTTTTCCAGTTTATTGTGTGTGTGTGTGTGTGTGTGTGTTGTAAGATAAGCATCCTGTGTAATTCTTTTGCATATGAATGCCCTGTTTTCCATCACCATTTATTAAAGAGACTGTTCTTTTCCCATTGTTTATTCTTGGTGACCTTATCAAGAAAAGGGTGACTGAATACACATGCATTTATTTCTGGGCTCTCTGTTCTGTCCTATTGGTCAATGTGTCTGTTTTTATGCCAGTACCCTATTATTTTGATTACTGTAGCTTTGTGTATAGTTTGAAATCAGAAGGTATGATGCCTTCAGATTTGTTCTTTCTCAAGATTATTTTGGTTATCTGGGATCTATCTAAAGGCTCAGTACTAATTTTAGTTGGTTTCTTTTTTTTTTTTTTTTCCTATGACAAGTATAATTGGAACTATTATTAGAATTGTACTTTGTGTAGTATGGGCATTTTAACAACATTAGTTTTTCCAACCCATATACGTGGGATATCTTTCTATTTTATTTGTCTTCTTTAATACCTTTGGTTAGTATCTTATAGTTTTGATGAGTATCTTATAGTTTTCAGTGTACAGATCTAAAAGGACTTTTGAATTATTTGATTTTTATGTTTTAGTTATGTCCTTTCATTCAATATGATTTTTAATAAATGCATTTTTTGTTAATTTTTTTAAATTGCATTTATATATTGATTTTAAATTCTTATCTTTCTTGACCTAGCTTTCAGTTGTGGTAAGGAAAAAAAAAGATATAGGCACACCTATGAATATTATTTATTTCTTTTTTAAAGGATATAGAAAGTGTTTAATCTCTGCCATTTATGATGTCTATTTCAGTTCTACCCACATGAATGTCAACTACAGAACTGGGATGTTAGTAATGAAGAAAAAGTTTGTTTCTGTTTGCGGCTGTCATGTAATGAGGCAGAAATCTTTTAACAACTGAGGCTTTTCTGTTCCAAAAACCCTAACCTCTTTAGAAAATAACTTGAGATTAAAAATTCCTGGCTCTCACCAAAAGTTCCTAATGTAGACCAAGCTGTGCTAACAAATGAAAGAAATAGAACAGAGGCACCACTGAGGGAAGAGTCCTTTGTGTAGTCACATACATTTAGGTTTAGCAAGCAGAGAAACATTTCTGAATTTTTTACTACTACATTTTTTTTAGAAAAAAGGTCCATGAGTTTTTTTGTTTTTTTAAATTTTTATGTATTAGCTCATTTCTTGTCTGAGAAAACTGTGCGACAAACACAGAGAAGGGATCTCCTGTACTGCCCCAACTCTGAATACTTGGTGGAATTGGTACTGTAGTCAGGCATATTAGGTTAAGGTTTATATTTTTGCTGGCTTCTCTGTAAATATAAAACAAAAAAGAAGCTCATTTTAATCAGCAAGAGTTTGACTTAGAATTCCTCGGGAAAGAACAGACTCTTACTCTTCATGACAGTGATGCTGTTGTTCATATTTAGTCACTAGATCATGTCTGACTCTTTGCAACCCCATGGACTGCAGCATACCAGGCTTTCCTGTCCTACTCTATCTCTTGGAGTTCACCCAAACTCACTGAGTCGGCAATGCTGCTTAACTATCTCATCCTCTGTCACTCTCTTCTCCTTTTGCCTTCCAGTGAGTTGGCTCTTCACATCAGGTGGCTGGAGTATTGGAGTTTTAGCTTCAGCGTCAGTCCTTCCAATGAATATTAAGGGTTGATTTCCTTTAGGACTGACTGGTTTGATCTCCTTGTACTCCAAGGGCCTCTCAAGAGTCTTATCCAGCACCACAATTTGAATGCACCAAAAACATGAGCTTTGACTATACAATGATACCTATTGTCAGTTTTGTGGTGTGTGACTACCATCAACAGGCGCTTCAGTCCATGGGGTCGCAAAGGGTCAGACACGACCGAGTGACTGAACTGAACTGACTGTCCAGAGAAGCCCTCTGCCACTCAGGTTGACACATGACTGAGATGACAAAGCAGGCTTGAGATGTTGAGTGGACAGCCAATGCCTGTCTACTAAATCACATTGCCGCTCCTCAGCTAGGAGTTTTATATAAGGTTTGTTGTTGTTGCTGTTATATTTTATCATTATTTTATTGACATAAAGCTCAGGAGACCTAACTCATATCCTAGATTTTAAAGGGCTTCCCTGGTATCTCAGGTGGTAAAGAATCCACCTGCAATACAGGAGACTCTGATTCAATTCCTGGGTTGGGATGATCTGCTGGAGAAGGGATAGGCTACCCACTCCAGTTTTCTTGGGCTTCCCTGGTGGCTCAGCTGATAAAGAATCTGCTTGCAATGAGGGAGACCTGGGTTCAATCCCTGGGTTGGGAAGAGACCCTGAAGAAAGGAATGGCTACCCATGCCAGTAAAACGAATCACTTTTTTTTTGTTGTTTGTGACATATCAGTCATAAAGCAGATAATGCAAAAATGAAACAAAGCAAGATGTAGATATAAAATATCCCTTCCAGCTCTAACCTTCTGTTATCAATGATATGTTCACATTCCTTTCATGTGAACATATCATGTTATCATGTTATTGTCATTTCAATGAATAGCAAACATGTTGGATGTCTCTTATGAACAAGAAAATATCTGATATGTAAAGAGGTATAACGTATGGCCCCTGCCCTTTGAAGACTCACAGACAATTCTGGGAAACCAAACATGTCATAGGCAAGGCTGAATCTTTTCATATCAGTATACGTTTTTGAACATTCTTTAAAAAAAAATCTCTGGCTTAAGATATGAAATATAAATGACCAGTCATTTTGCTGAAGCAAACAAATGACAACTTCTGGTTAACTCAAAATTGCACATCAGTTGCAGCTGGAAAGTGTAGGGTCTTTCAAGCCTTCTTCCCATTTCTGTTGGTGCTTCCTAGAGTAATGTGATGACTGGGTCTCAGAATGTGGGTTTGCTGCAGGCAGCATCATGCATCAGACGTTTTATGGTCCACCTATTTCCTGATCGAAGGAGAGGTTCCAAGCCCATTTTCATCACCATTTGCAGATGCTCTCCCCCTCCAAATGTCTTTTTAAGCATCCAGACACAGCAGTCTGGCTTTCCCTCCTCTGGGTCGCGAGCTCCTCTTCTGGCTACACAAATAGTGACGGGCTCCAAGAGACGAGATCTCCCAAAAACTTTCCATTCTAAAATCAAAATATCATTTTCTCTTTGGAGGCATGCAGCTTCAAAACAAAGATGGTCATTAATGAGAGGTGCAAAAATGAAGCATCCTCCCCTATCCCCCAACCCCACCAGTTTTGTTCACAGAGACCAAACGATGGAGGGGAGGGAGGCTTGGATGAGGTTTCTGGGATGGTTTCAGGAGAGGAGGGCCATTGACAACTGGAGGAAATATCTCTGTCTCAGTCATTATGCCGCCAGGAGCACTTGAAACTCAGCTGCACACAGTGGGAGATCGGCCCGCTCTGAAGAGGCAGATGGAGCAGCACAAGGTAGCGGGGAAGCAGAAGCTTTGACTTGACTGAGGGTCCTCTCCCTGCTTTGTCACACGGCCCAGGAGACTCCAAGCCTGCCTGTTCTTCCCTGCCATTGAAGGATAGAGTAATTGCCAAGAGAGGAGCCCCCAACTTTCCCCCAGACCCTCCTCCAACCTCGTCTCTCAAGCTCCACAAGAGCACACTCAGACGCAAGCAGCAGCATAGTTTTTGAACTCAGTGTCCAGCCAGCTAGCTGAGGGACCTTCAACTTTGTTAAACCAACAAACAAAAATGTCTTCTTTCTACCGTGTATTTTCTGCTGGTTTAGAATCACACACGCACATTCACACACCCTTGCCAAGAATGAGGAGGGGGGGGTGGTTATATTTCCCACCATTTCTAATCTTCTTGAGTGGAACCAATTTATTTTGTGTTGAATGGGGGTGCTCATAAGCCAAAAGGTAGCCCTGGGACTGGCTTGAGATATGAAGGGAAATTGAAGCACAATAAAGCCCCATGCACAATGGTCCGCACCAGATCTATAATCACCACATAAGATGTTCCTGTGTAGACAGGTGCAGGTAATTAAGCAACACATTGACAATTTTTCAGTCCCTTAGTCATTTCCAGGGGAGCTGGGGTAATGCCGGGCTCACCAGACAAGCCTTTTGAGATAGGATCAGGAATGAAGAACTTCTCCTCCCACTGTCCAGTCTCACAAGAAACAGTCCAAATTTTTTTTTTCTTTTAACTGGGAGCCAAATTAATCTATTGAATCTGATTGGGCTGGTTACCTTGTGAAATATCATTTGCTGTAACAAGTATCGAATTAAAATTAGAGTTATATAAATCATTAAGTATTCAAATTTTAAAACTTTTTGGGACATGGAATTTGCTAATAAAAGTATGGTGCACTAATAAATGAACAAAATTAGATGTGAAAATGATACTGGAAATACTGTGTCAGTTCAATTCAGTTCAGTCGCTCAGTGGTGTCCAACTCTTTCCTTAATTTTATTTAAGCCATCTAGCAATTGTGGATGTAGGCACCCTCTCTGTTAACAGATGAGGAAGTTTAGAGAGACTGAGGAATTTCCTAATGCCCCAAAGCTAGAAGGGGTAATATTTAGGCCTACATATATATCAATGTTAGATCTTCCCTGGTGGCTCAACAGTAAAAAACTTCCATGTCAGTGCAGAAGATGCAGGCTTGATCCTGGGTTGGGAAGGTCCCCAGCAAAAGAAAATAGCAACCCACTTCAGTATTCTTGCCTGGAGAATCCCATGGACAAAGGGCCTGGCAGGCTACAGTCCAAGGGGTTTCAAAGAGTCAGACACAACTTAGTGGCTCAACAATGACAAGAAAAATGCTCAAGACTGGTTTCGGTTCTTAGGAAGAGCCAAATCGCTTTCCAGTTGGGAAGCTTTTGTCTTTAGAAAACAGTTGGGAAGTCACAGTGAATTAATGATCGGCTCTCAATCTACAATGCAATTTTTCCAATTTTTCATTAACAGTATTAATCTGATCTTGAGGTTGTAAAATGATAACTGTTACAAGCATAATGATTAATTAAGGCTCTCAAAATGTTTCTTCAGGAAAGAATAACAACATGTTATCTTAGAATCTTGGTTCCTTCTGCAGACTTCCTGTAGGAATTGCCTGAAGGGTATTATTGGTTGTAGGCTGAATTGCATCCTCAGAATTCGGCTGGTCTTAACCTCCACCCCTTTGGAATAGGATGGTGTCTGGAGATAGGGCATTTAAAGAGGTTATTAACTTAAAATAAGGCCATTAAGGTGGACTGCAATCTCATCTGTGTACTTAGAAGACGAGAAGAGTAGGTCAGAAACACACGCAGAGGAAAGGTCACGTGAGCAAGCTATCTGCAAACCAGAGAGAATAAGCCAATTGCTGTCAACACCTTGATCTTGAACTTCTAGCCTCCAGAACCATGAGAAAATCCGTTTCTGTGCTTTAAGCGGCCCGCTCTCTGGTTCTTTGTCATAGCAGCCCTTTCAAGCTCATTCAGTATTTTATGTCCCTATTTACAAAATTCAAAAACATAAACTCTTACTGACAAACTGGCAGGGATATAATGCAATTTAGAGATGATAAATAAAACAGATTCTTTTTTAAAGGATTTTAAATATAAAAATGACCCTAATTAATACATCATCAAGTATTTATTTCCCACTTATGAGCATGAGAGCAAATTCAGCTTTTGCCAGTTCCAATGTAGATGGAACAACCAAGGACAGTAGATAATTGTTTTGGACACATGTGGTGGTGAGGCCTTTGTTCATTATTATATCTTGTTTGGGTCTCTAACACCGTGTAGTATAAAATAATAGCACACAGGAAATTAATTGGAAAACCAAGCTTACCCCTCTGCCAGCATCTTGTTAAATGTCATTTGAGAAATCCAGTTTACCTCTTTGGTAAACTGCAGATATTTTTCCTGCATAATATAATATAATATACCTTAGTCTAGACTCATTCTAGAGAAAAATAAATGAAATTGCTATGATGAAAAAATAAATGAAATTGCTAAAATACATGAAATTACTCTCTCAAAAATGAAGAGTAAAAGTGGGTTTTAATAAGGAAAACAAAATCATCTGGAGGAGGAAAAAAAAGACCTAAGTTTGGAAATCTTTAAATACTGACATGGACTACAAAGCAACACAAAACGACTTTCTTCCTTGGATATCTTTCAAAGTAAGTAATTAATTTGTCATTTTACTAACACATCAAGTGTTACTTACTCTATGTCAGGCAATGTGTTAGCTGCTAGATACACATTCACAAGCAAAAATAGAAACAAGCTCCTGCTGCGGTTTTTCTATAAAAGAGAAAATGGTAATCAAATTAACATAAACACAAAGAAAGACTACTTGAAGAACATGTATCTGGGGCTCTGACAGCTTGGGAGAGGAAGTCTGGGAAGGCTTACCTGAGGAAGTGGCCTTTAATCTATTTAATCTATTTGACCACTAGTCTCATTACTACACAGAAGCTTCACTTTTTTCTTATCAAAAGAATCCTGATATTTTTTCCTTTTACTGGCCCTCAGTGTGCTCAGCTGAATAACTAACTTCTAGCCTCTGTTGCAACTAGGGGTACCCATGTGCCACAATTTCTCTTCCATGAGAAACAATAGGAACACTGCTGATGATTCTCTGAAAACTTTACTTCTGTGATATAAGCATTGCACTTTATCTTTGTCACTTTTTTCTTTCTACCTGGAAGAGAGATGCAACATTGGGAGGTCCAACAGCCATCTTATGACCATAAAGAGCAAAGTCAGAGACAGCTGGTGTAACAGGTCAGGGCTGTAAAAACACTTACCACCTTCCCCTGGCTGACTCACTGAAGCTATCCACACCTTCTGCAGTACGTACAGCTGGGCATTTTCAGCTGGCCCTCTCTAAAGCAGAGAGGCACATGTCTGCTCCCACAGGTGGGGTCATTCATTCATCATGCGTCATCCGTGTTTTCTGTTAAGCCGGTTGTCAGATGTACTTGGTAGTGTATAGTCATTTGATTGTGTACTACATAAAGCAATAAAACAAGAGTGTCAAAAGAAGTTTTAGTTTCTGTCGTACGAAAAGTAAACATTTTTAAAATGTGTGATCAAAAGTTGCTAAAAATATGTCACAATATGTTTGGGCAAAACATTATTGAAAAATTAGAAAAAAAAATCATAAATTCCAAGAAAGACTTTGCACTCAGATTGCTATACAAATATTATACAAGGATCTTCATGCTCTCCATTGCTCCAATTAGGACGAAAACTGAGATTTCTGAAGGATACAACATGAGATGATTTTTGGTCAGAAGGCCACAGGAAAATACGAGAAAATTTAATTAGCTGACAGATCGAGAATGATCCTAATTAAAGATGGGTGAAAACAAAATGTATGTTTATAAGCTTATGTTTAACTATGAAGGTTAACATGTATGTATGTTTTCATTTTCCATGATTTCTTCCTTAAGTGACTTTTAAAATTTCATTTATTTCACTTTATTTCATTCCACAATCCTAACTGCAAATCTAATACCACTGCTGGTTTACACATATGTGCATGTGTGTGTGCATATATTCATGGCATGTTTAAATCACTTGAACATATATGTTCATTTATTGATAAATTACTCTATGCTAGCTAGACATTGCATTAAGTGCTATTCTATATGCAGCCCCTTTAATCATTACAAACATAGGAAAAAAATTATAGCTCACAATAGCTAAATATTTGGCAAACATTGGATTTTGAACTTAGATTAAATTTCAAGACTAAGGTTTAGTACCCATGCTATACTAAATAGCTGAGCACACACAATTTGCTTTATAAATAAATATTCCTAAAAAAGAAAATATTCACTCACAAGAAACAATGGTCATGTCTATGGAGGAATAAGAAGAAGGAAGTTGCATTTAAATTATCTTTAGTAATGCTAAGATTGAGAAACTTCACAACACTGAATAAGAGAGTAGGTTTGGCCAGTTTCATCTCTAGTGTCAACACAGGAGATTGTGTTTCCCAGAAACTCTGATGATGACAATTCAGGCTAGGTGGGAAATTTTCATGATGGTTCTGTTTTCTTTTCCATCTGCCTCTCAAAATCTCAGAGCTTAAAGGCTGTTTGAGAGTTTCTCAGCATCTCAGTAAAGAAATTATTTATAAAAGGCAGAAAATACATAAGAATTTTATGCAAAATATTTTCTACTCTAGAAAATAAGATGCACAATGAAGGTGTATAAATCAGGCTGTGTGTGTGTGTGTGTGTGTCTTAGTCACTCAGTTGTGTCCAGGTCTTCCATGACCTCATAGACTAGCACTCCAGGCTCCTCTGTCCATGGGATTTCCCAGGCAAGACTGCTGGAGTGGGTTGCCATGTCCTTCTCCAGGGGATCTTCAAATAAACAGACGATAGCAGAATAGGAGGGACTGGTCATCCTTAATACACTGGCAAAGTGGAGATATAGGTATCCCAATTCTTTGTGACTCTTAAACTACCTTTACTCTCTTTTAAATGTGTTTATTTATTTTTAATTGGGGAATAAGGAAGTCTGGCATGCTGCAGTTCATGGGTTCGCAGAGAGTCAGAGACGACTTAGTGACTGAACAACAGCAGTTGCTTTATAATATTCTACTGATTTTTGTCATACATCAACATGAACCAGCCATAAGAGCTTCTTAACCAGAATGTATTCTGTTCAGAAGCACCCACTCAGGGAGAAATGCTGGGTTAGAAAGCGCCCATCTTGGGACAAAGCTGTGGAATGGTTCCCCACAGTGAGTGGGTTTACGGGTCATAGTGACAGACATTCACACTAGATTTTACATTCTTTCCACCACCACATACATCATGTCTACAGAGAATTACAAGTTCACTGTAACAAAAGAAAGAGCTCATACTCTTTTAATCACATTAATATTGGGCCTTTATTCATGTTAGACTATGCCTCCCAGGAGAAGCTTTTGTATCTATCAGATTTTAAATTACCACCAGATAAAGAAAGATTGAAAGTCAGAATCAGTGGGTCTCTTTTCATTAAGAATATCAGTAAATATCCAAAGTAAATGAGTTCAAATTAGGCAGAAGGACTAATTCCAAGGGTTCATGTGCACCAAAGTCCCAAGTCTCAAATTTTGGGAAGAATGTTTTAACAGATCATTGCATTTCTGACTCTGGGTTCATATTTATGATCATTATTGTTTTCTTTTAGCTGTACTCTTATTCCAAAAATGTGTATGCATCAGGGCAAAAATCATCTAATGTCTTCAAAATTACTTTAACTTATGGGCAGACTCTGAGGGGAAATTTTAAATTTTAACGAATTTTACCAAAATTAGTTTTCCTCCTACTAAAGATACAGCTCTCTTTTCAGATCCTTGGGCTGTTGTGTGGTCCATTAGAAGAATGTGTTGATACATAAAAAGCTTTTAGGGGACAATGTTATAATTGGAAGAGTGTACAATTCACATGGAAATTATTTCCCGGATTAAAATTTTTTAAATCTGGAAGATTGGCAAATCAAAATTTTATGTCTTGGTTTCTTACAAAAGCTCCTTTATTTTCAAATCCACAAGCCAACACAAGTAAAATAAATCTACTTATTGCCTGGATGGCACATCAAAATAACAATGTTCTCTTTTTTTCCCAATTGCAAGTGGAAAAACAATTGATATTGTGTAAAATATTAAAATACTGAAAACAAGCTTTAAATAGAGAAAATATGTGTTAAACTTAAGAAAGGATCCATGCCTAAAATGATTGATGGCAATTCTGAGTTAGTGCATTTTATCCTGAAGTTGTATTGAATTCATAACAGACTTTTATTTAAGGCTTTTGAATTTTTACAGGTCATTATTTTTAATTGTGTAATATTAACCTATGCAAACCATAACAATGGCATTAATTTTTAATTGTATTAGAAACAACCACATTTGCCCATTCGTTCTCCTCAAGTATCCTTTGATGTATACAGGTTATAATAAAAATTTCAAAGTAAGGAAACAGAACCAGAAATGAAAAGGAATTTCCCAAAGAAGCAAATAGAAAGTGTCATGGCTAGATGGGAACTGAGATATCCTGATGCTGAAGTCCAGTGTCCTTCTCATTAAACCATTTTGCAGAACTATTAATATCTAATATTGTCTATTCAGTACCCTAAATGAAATTATTATCCCATACTGAAAGCCCATTATCAGCCTACCAGTTATTGTCTTTATCGGTACTTATTACAGGTTATCAATGATCTGCTTTAGGTAACAGTTGTCCAGTTATCTAATAAGAAAACATGAGAATAGTTACTGAAAAATGCATAAAGTGTAAAAATACTAATAATTGTCAGTTGTTTCAATATATTCAATCAAAATTAGCCTGTTAATTTAAAAAGTCTTCCAAAGGCAGCATACTAAGAACTATTTGGAAAGTAGTAACAATGCAAATTTACCTTTTATTCTTCGACTCAAATTATTCACTGATAAAGTAAAATATAACTCAGTGACCAAAGGGGATAAGCAGTAATGCAGAACAAGAGCACAAGTTGAGAATTAGGCATGGATTTAATCATTAGACTTGAAGAATGAAAATCTGAAAATGCATAAGAATGTCTGTAATTTGCAACTGCCATTCACTTCATTGGGCTTCCCTGGTGGGCTCAGTGGTAAAGAATCTGCCTGCAATGCAAGAGACCTGGGTTCCATTCCTGGGTCAGGAAGATCCTTTGGAGGAAGGCATAGCAACCCACTCTAGCACTCATGCCTAGAGAATCCCATGGACAGCAGACCCTGGCAGGCTGCACCCCATAGGTTGCCCAGAGTTGGACATGATATGGCAAATAGATGGGGAAACAATGGAAACAGTGACAGACTTTATTTTCTTGGGCTCCAAGATCACTGAAGATGGTGACTGCAGCCATGAAATTAAAAGACCCTTGCTCCTTGGAAGAAAAACCTAGACAGCATATTAAAAAGCAGAGACATTACCTTACCAACAAAGGTCCATCTAGTCAAGGCTATGGTTTTTCCAGTAGTCATGTATGGATGTGGGAGTTGGACTATAAAGAAAGCTGAGTGACGAAGAATTGATGCTTTTGAACTGTGGTGTTGGAGAAGACTCTTGAGAGTCCCTTGGACTGCAAGGAGATCCAACCAGTTCATCCTAAAGGGGATCAGTCCTAAATATCCATTAAAAGGGTTGATGCTGAAGCTGAAGCTCCAATACTTTGGCTATCTGATGGGAAGAGTGGACTCATTAGAAAAGACCCTGATGCTGGGAAAGATTGAAGGCAGGAGGTGAAGGAGATGACAGAAGATGAGATAGGTGGATTGTATCACCAACTCAACGGACATGAGTTTGAGCAAGCTCTGGGAGTTTGTGACGGGCAGGGAAGCCTGGTGTGCTGCGGTTCACGGGGTCGCAAAGAGTTGGACATGACTGAGAGACTGAACTGAACTGATTCACTTAATTCTGTCAAGAAGAAATTCTCATTAACACAATTACTTTATAATAGAGCATTTGAAGTAACTTTATAAGACTCAGACTACATGAGTAGAAGGAAGAAAGAATATGCATAATCAGAGGTTGGTATGAATGATGGCTTATAGAAAATGGAATCCAAAGAAAATAAACAAGTCATCAAAAACAAGAATCCACCACCTCCCACCTGATAAAACAGCATTGTTTTGAGTCTAGAATCATGCCAAGTTTTTGAATCATATTTAATAGTCCTGTAGAAACTCAGTACATTGAAGAATAAAAGACCTTTGAACAAAGGGATAAACAAGATTCTAAAATACTCACAGTGGCCAGAATAAAGTCATATCCTGAGGGCTCACAAGGCCAACTCAGTACTGTGTACTGAAGTGATGTGGCATTTCTAAACGAATTAGTTTAATTGATTGGCCGTTTGGAGGAGAATTGCTTATTTCTATTTTCTCAAATATCTTCTCAACTTCTCATAAAACTTTCAGAATTTTTATAACTTCACAATTGGCAATAGGTTGACAACTTTTAATTTTGTTTTTGCTTATGACAGTTCTGCTCCCACTCAGGAGAAGATTATCACTTAGAATTCTAAACCCTTTGAAAACAACTTGCAAAATTAAAAAAAAAATGTCTATACTTCTTTGGACAAACCAAACTGAAAGAATTAATTATCAGCGGTCCTACAATATAAGAAAGATTAAAATATGCTGTTTAGATAGAAGAAAATTAATATTAAATACAAAGCTGGATCTGAAAATAGGAATGAACATATCTAGAAATTGTTTAAAATTATGGCTAAATAGAAAAGTAATGTTTTAAAAATATTATTGTCTAAAAAGTATAGGAGCAAAGTACAGTGAGGTTTAAAATATATCAAAGTAAAGTATATAATCATAAGAAATGTGATACTAGAGGAAAATGAGAGGATACTTGTAAGATTTTTAAACTATAAAAGCTTTTGCTCTTATTATTATTTGTTGGTAGCTTCTGATAAGTTGAGCTCCAGAGCAATTGTAAAAAAATAAAGCAAAATAAAGAACTATAGCAAGTAGACTACAGTGGAGGTAAAAGTAGAACCATAAAGGGATTCTAATATTCCAAAAGAAGAAAAGAAGGAAATAATACCAAAAAAGGTAAGATGGCAAAATTAAACCATGCATATCAAAATTATGTTAAATATATATGATCTAGGCATTCTAATGAAAGGTTAAAAATATCAGATTGTATTAAAGCAAGAGTCAACCATAACCTGTTATTTTAAACACATATTTTAAATTCATAGATATGATTTTTTAAAAGATTGTAAAGTAGCATTTATTAAGGATTATCACAGGTCTTCTCATGTATCCACTGGCAAAATTAAAATAAAATAGTTCTATTATTTATGTTTTTCAGTCGGTACTCTGTGATGCTTTCAAAATGATTGAATAAATGAATAAGATTTAAGATTTAATCAAGTTATAGTTTTAAAAATCAAGTAAGATTTGTTAAATGTCAGTTACTTATATCAGCAATAGAAATATTCTCTCTCTTCATACTTTTAAGCAAGAGAAACCAAACAGGATTTAATTAGTTCACACACATGCATAAATAAAATAAGTCCTTGAAATCCCACAGATTTTGGAATATAAAAAGGTAAACCGCACCCTAAGATAAGATGCACATGAGCACAAAGGTCTTCATACTACCTGTTGTTTAGTTGCTAAGTCATGTCCTACTCTTTGCAACTCCATGGACTGTAGCCCGCCAGGCTCCTCTGTCCATGGAATTCTCCAAGCAAGAATATGGGAGTAGGTAGCTATTCCTTTCTCTAGGGAATCTTCCTGACCCAGGAGACCAAATCCAGGTCTCCTGCCTTGCAGGCGAATTCTTTATACCACTGAGCCACCAGGGAAACCCTTTCAAACTATAAGAAGCTATTATTTTCCTAATGTACAGAAAAATAGGAAGAACAGTCTGGAGAGTACCTTACCTTTATCTGTATCTGATATTATACTGCTGTTCAGTGTCTTTCATCAGGGCTATTGATTCATCGTTAATTAAGCTAAGCATTTAAGCCTCACATAGGGAATCCTTGGGTGTATTCTTGGCAAGAATCTATGGGTTGTATGTCTGGCCGTGACCTGCAGGGTTGCTGAGTGAGTGTCACAATAGTTTAAAACTGCTAAGAAGAATGACATGTAAACAAAGCCCAAGTCCCACTCATTGTTATTGATAATTAAAATAATTGATAATATTGATAATCATAAGCGTCATTATATCTGTCTCGAAGGCTCATCAGACTCCATGTGAGCAAAACCTAACTCACTTTCCCTAGAACCCCTTCCTTTTCTATGCTAATGATAGCTCTCTTTACCCTGCTGCCCACACTAGCAAACGCCCCAGTTCCTTTTCTTCCGGGTCCCTCATCTAACTTATCATCAGGTTCTGTGGACCTGATTTTGTATTTATGATGCTGTAGGCATCATCCTCTCTGTGGCTACTACTATTTACGTCAGTATTTGATGCCAAAGTTATTGCAACATTTCTCTAATAGGTTCTTTTTGTTGCTGTTGTTGACCCTGCCCTCTCCATGGCTGCTTGAATAGATGGTATTCTACCATTCTTTTACCTAAAATCTTTCACAGGTTCCCCCAGGATCTACATGAGAAAGCTAACCAGCTACATTGGTCCATGAGGCCCCATGTGATGCAGTCCCTGTCTTTCTCTCCCGCCTCCTCTCCAGCCACTCCCTGCCACAAACACGTTTCAGAAACAGATATTGCTGTGTCCACACACACGCACACACACACAATTGCTTTACTTTGCCTTTGAACTTCGCGTTCCAGCCCCACTCACTCCCTGGAATAAATAACCCATCAGCACTCATTGTTTAAAACTCTGTTCAAGGTTAGTGCTTCCAGGATGCAGGAACCACACTGTCTTCTCTCCTTGTCCCCTCTCTGTGCCATCACAATGCAGGCATTACTCATTGTAATTACCAGCTTATGACTTTCTTTCTTATTAGAAGGCAAGCACTTTCAGGGTTAAAACTGTGTCTTCATCTGTTTTACCCACAGCACTTTATTTTGAGGCCTGACACATAGTTAACACTCAATAACTGTTTGCTAAATATTTGAAGGTACAGGAAATAAGATTTTCATTACTTAGGCAAGTGCTAGTGATGGCAGCCATGTTGTTTTCATTATGCCGGTTTAAAAACATATCTGCAAATTCTTTGAAATTCCTTGCAGAGAAACGTGGTCGCTGTTTCCTCTTCCTGACCTTGGGTAGTGTTTTGCCACCGTTTCAACCAACAGGATACAGCCAAAGGGATGCTCCGGGGCTCGCAGTGATGAGGAACCGAGACACAACTTCTTCCTTGCTTCCTGGCATGCCGGCTCTTAAGAGTGTTTATTGGCCAAGTGAGCAGGTTGACAGCCCCGAGGCTACCATGCTATTGGGAAGCCAAATATAGCCCATGTGGAGACCATATGGATGGGTTCTGAGACTATGTAAAGACAGAAAGATGCTCAGAGATTCCCCGGGCATCTCAATCCCACCTCCATCATCTCTGTTCCAGATTCAGCCCCCTTCTCTCTGATCAAAGTACAGACCTGGAGCCACAGCCATCGGGCTGGTTCCCAGTCCCTTCTGAAACTTCTCACCTATAGAGAACCTGAGAGTAGAGAGTGATTGTTATTACTCTTTTAGGCCTGTCACTACATTTTTAGATGATTGGTTATACAGCAATAGAAAACTGGAACATTCTTTTTAAAGAGTAATTAAAAATAAGGCATCATAAAATTTAGAATTAATTAAATATTCTTTTTAAATGAAATAATATTTACTAATTAAATTAAAATACAGGCATAGCTTGGAGATATTGTTCAAGATACAGCTGCAATAAAGCGAAGATCACAATAAAGTGAGTCAAAAATTCTTTTGATTTCTCAGTGAATACAAAAGATGTATTTATACTATACTGTAGTCCATTAGGTTTGCAATACCATTATGTCTTAAAAAGCAATATTATTATTCATCTGCTAAGCTGTATCTGACTCTGAGCCCCCATGGACTGCAGCCCACCAGGCTTCCCTGTCCTTCACTGTCTCTTGGAATTTGCTCAACCTCATGTCCATTGAGTCGGTGATGCCATCCAACCATTTCATCCTCTGTCACCTCCCCCCAATTAAGAAATACTTGATTGCTAAAAATGCTAACCATTTTATGAGCCTTCAGAGAATCATAGCAGTAACATTAAAGATGACTGATCACAGATACCAAAATAAATATTAGCATAATGAAAAAGTATGAAGTAGTGCACGAATCACCAAAATGTGACCAGAAGACACAAGGTGAGCAAATGCTGTCGGCAAACTGATGCCGATAGACTGTCTCGGTGCAGGGTTGCCACAGCTCTTCAATCAGTAAACAACACAATATCTGCAAAGGTCGATAAAGGGCAGAGCCATAAAGCTAGGCTGCCTGTTACTCCACAAACTTCAGAAAGAGAACTGGAAAAACTACTCGGAAAAAATGTTGAGCCCAACGAAGATCAGACATTGAAAGAGTGTTTAACAAGGTCAAAAAAATAATAATTTTACATATATATATAGTGGACTTTACAAACATCTGGGTAAGTTAGGATTTAGTTTTAAAAAAGCTTATTAACAAAACAAGAGCAGTTATCAACACGAGTTTCGAAGGAATAAAGAAACTGAATTTTCGTCCATGTTTTTCTCATTATATAGGTCATGAGAATAGTCTACTTTTTAAGTCATTGGCCTCACAGTCTTCTGATTCGATTTATTATTCTGTCAAGTAGAGTTCTGTGATTCTCAAAAGCACTGTAGGTTGCTTGAGGTTTTAAAATTCATAAAAATAAATGCATTAAGGACTAAGGATTAGGTGAAGTTCCTTTTGTACTTGATTTTCTATGTGACCATACCACCAGAAAAGCTATACAATTAAATAATTATTTACATCTGTGTGGTCCTCTGTGCTGCATGAAGCCCTTTTATGTGCCTTCACTTTGTGTTTCTTGTCTAGCCTTGCAGAAGTGGGAACTGTAGAACAAATGAGATAACTAAAGCTAAATGAGTAATTACCCCTTGCCTCTTCCCCCTACTTGTAGGGGAATTTAATGTGCTTTAAATCAGAAAATATTGTTATATTTATTACATATAAAACAGTGAATGGAGAACTGAAGTATAGGTAAAGATGAATAAAACCCGCTTTCTGGTTTCATGGAATTTGTACTCTAAATGGGTGATATGAATTGGCAAAAAACCAAAAACTATAGTATCACAAACTCTCAGGATTTTAGAGTTAAGAAAAGTCTAATTTGTTTGAAAAACTCCTAAAAATTCCCTGCTTAAATTAGTCTTTAAAATAGACTATATCATTGCCCTTAATAATAATGAAACAGAAAAGTAGGAAGTATAATGCAATGCGCTTGTCCAAGTATAAAGTTTTGTCTCATGAGGAGACTCAAGGACACAAACAAGTGTGTCAGTAATTTGGGGGTCAGAGACCAACCCTGGCTGTGTGAAAATCCTTGACTCCGATTCTTGGTTTTTGTTCCAAGAAGCAGCAAGAGGGACAAGTCAGGCAGGCAGAGAACCAGGAGGGTGTCCAGCTGCAGCTGGAAATCTTGCTGTTTAGCCTGTCATCTTGTCATTATTTCCCCCAGTTTGGTCAGTTGTACATATGCCTTGAGAACTAACGTAATTGTTCTAGAGTCTAGTCCAAATCTAGGTTCAGCAACACACTGACAGATCTCTGGTAACTTTCAGAAATATTTGGTCTTTTACCAGCAACACGATTCTTGCATTAGGTAGATGCCTAAAGAAAATGTATGACACACACACTTAAACAAAGAATCCTAAAGTTTAATTGATAATCTTTCTTATGACTTTTAGTCTTCTTTGAAATATTGTGTTTTTCAGCTTCAGGAGACAAAGAAACTCTCAAAAGTGATCTGTCTGTTGCATCTTCAGCTCTTGAAAATTGATCGATATGGAATCCAGGTGAGTGTCTTCTTTTGAATAAGTCACTCTCTCTCTTCCATATTTTGTGACCACAACTGTCAGTGATCCCCAGTCCAGCTAGCTAGAAATGAGGCTTGCAAAACCAAAGCCATAGGTTCGCTCCTGTCTAGGGCCAGTTACCTCTATCCTGCCTCATCCCTGCAGTCCGAACACACAATTGCTCTAGTCATTCCCCAGCCTCGGAGGGGAACTCAACACAACAGTGTGAATGGACTCGCCCATTACACCTGTGGACAGGTGATGCTAAGCTAGCAGGCGTACCCATGTGACTCGGTAACGATGCCTCAATCTCAGATGCAGAGTAACATAGATCGGGGTCTGAGGACCACAATTAACTGATGATGTAACCTTGGATGAACCGTTAAACTCCCTGGATCCTCAGAAGTAAGACATGTCAACGGATTCCTGGTCATCTGCACAGACGCCTCAATCTCACATTACAAAACCGCAGCTGTTTCCTTCCCAGCACCTCCAGCCTAATCCCACTCTCACACCTCCTGAATCAGTGTCCAGGACCTCTCTCGGTCCTGTTACCTGAGTCAGGAATCTAAGAGGTTTCCTAGTTTCTTCCCCTTATCTTTTTATTTAATGAATAAAAACATGCTGTCCTACAAATAGTTCATGTAACCTCCCATTTCCTCCCTGTTCCCTCTTCCTTAGCTCCATCCTTTCTATTTCTGACCTGAATCCCTTAAATAAACCCCTCATTGCACCCCTTCCTCTAGCCTCATCACCCCTCTTTCTAACCCTGCCCACAACCTCCACTCACAGACCCAACAGAGTGATGCCTCTGAGATGCATATGATCAGGTCACCTTCAGGCTCAGCATTTTCCATTACTTTGTTCTCCAGTCTTCACACTCATTCATTCTTGGCCATTGTCTCTGCTCTTGCCTCTCTGTGGAAAGCCCTCCTCCCTCCAGTCCACCTACTGTTCATCCCAAGTCCCAGTTTACACTTCTCCCATGGGCAAGGCTTTCTATAGATCACTGGGTGAACTAGGGGGTTTTGGGTTGCTTGTTTTCCCCAAGGAAAAAACCTCATAAAAATGATCTATCATTCTGTACTTGTTTCTCCTACTTCTTCCCAACACATTCTAAAATCATTACAAACACAGAAGATACCTCTTGATTACTATATCCCCCCATATTTAGAATAGTGTCTGGCTCAGAATGGCCACGTGGTATGTCTAACCAACATGTGAAAGTATGGATGCTGAAAGATAAGATCTTTAGCCTAATGGGCACCTGATGGTTTGGCTGTACCTTTGGGTTACAAGAACCATAGAGGTAGACGTCTGGCAAGGACAATCCAAAGCAAAGACAAATGGAGGGTGGAGATAAGCTAAAAGGTCATGGGGCATTGGGTGCTGAGAGGGAGAAGGGCCATATGGGAGCTCTCAGAATCAGGATTGGAGGAGACTCAGAAGAATCACCCTGAGTTTGTTCCCTGTGAAGTTCTGTTCCATATGATCATCTGCTAATAGTCCCCATAAAATAGGAATGGGTGGGCACTGGGGTGTGTGTATGTGTGTGTATGTTTGTATGTATGAGAGAAAGAAAGGAGACAGAGAAATATAGAGACAGAGAGAGAGAGGAAGTTTGTTTTCCCTTTGAACATAAGCAGGGCTTGGTTTCATGCTGTGAAGATGGGCTACAGCACCCAGACCATCAATTCACACTTAACGTATCCAAGCAGCAGAGGAAGTCGAGTGAATTCCTTGAGAAGCCTTGGACATAGGCTTTAGAGTTAAATGTTTCAATTGTGGATCAGACAGTCAAGAATCCACCTACAATGCAGGAGACCCAGGTTGGATCCCTGGGTTGGGAAGATCCCCTGGACAAAGGAATGGCAACCCACTCCAGTACTCTTGGCTGGAGAATCCCACGGACAGAGGAGCCTGGTGGGCTACAGTCCATGGGGTCACAAAGAGTCAGACACGACTGAGTAACCAGCAACTCAGCTTGGAAGAGTAAGGCTGCTTCTCATTTAGTCTCTGAGTGACAGGAAGAATGGAAACTTCACACTTAATATCAATTTTGTATTCTAATAAGCACAACCTCCAACCTTGCTTCAACTTTTAACCTCCAAAGTCTGAACTCTTCCCTAGTTATAAGTTGGGGAGGTTCATCCACCCTCTCAGTTTCTGGGGAGTTGAACAATGTTCTGTGGATCTGAATATCTGAACATTTCCACCTGAAACAATGAAGCAGTCATAAATAGCATACCCCTTGATGGATTAAGCCGCTTCCTGGTACCTTCATGCAGTGTAAGTCCTTCAGTAGTCTTGTCTCTCCTTGACTCTCCAAGTCAGTCCTGTGTCCTACATCCTTGGGAATCACTGGCTCAGAGAACACGCTTCCCAGAGTGTAACTCCTCACCATCAGAGACCTGCGTTCGAGAGCTCTTTTCATGAAGCCGCCTGGGTTTTCATTAGCTCGCATGACCTGTTGCACTGTATTCATACCGGGACTCTTGGGGAGCTTTATTATCCATTATATTGCTTCACTGCATGGGCCAGGTACCTCTGTCATTAGGCCGAAAGAAACAATAAGCTTGCCTTCCTGGGCACAGCTTGGGCAATGCCATCAGATCAGAAAGGTAGTGTAATCTGGGGGACGGCTTAACGGCCCGTGAGGTGCAGTGGCCCTGCAGCCTTCACTGAGTCTCAGCTCTCCTTCCCCTTTAGACAGCAAGGAAAATATAAAGTGTCTGCCTGCATCGTTTGGACGTTCATTTCAGACGGGTTTAGTCTAATGGTCTGCTCCCAGACCTCCGTGTTCATTCATACTTCCCCAGCAAGGAAAGGAATACGGTCTTTCAGATGTTTTGATATTTTTAAAGAAATTTTATAAACATTATTACAAAATCATTTTGTTCTGTTCTCCCTTAACTTTCCAAAAATTCACAAGTTTGATTTACTAAATTCTAGGGACATTACCTTTGATTCTGCCCTGCCTTGCTCCTTCTATTCAAAGGCAGTAACTGGTTCACCAGATATATTATATAGTTAGTGCATGGTTATAAATAGGGTTTTCTTTCACTAATAAGAGCTAAACTTTCTGGTGGCTGTATTCCTTGGTTTGCGGCTACACCAGTCCCATCTCTGCCTCCTAGTTCACAGGGTCAAGAAGTAAAATACTCCTCCTTCTCCTTCTTAGAAGAATGATTGTGATAACTTTTAGGATCCACAGGGAGAGCACAGGAAACTTTTCCCATCTCAAGATCATTAACTTAATCATATGTGTAAAGAACACTTTTTAATGTAAGGCAGTTTGACAGGTTCTAAGGATTAGAAGGCAGGTATCTTTGAAGTGGGCTTCGCTGGTCACTCCTACCTGCAATGCAGAAGACCTGGGTTTGATCCTTGGGTCGGGAAAATCCCCTGGAGAAGGAAATGGCAACCCACTCTAGTAGGCTTGCCTGGAGAATTCCATGGACTGAGAAGCCTGGAGGGCAACAGTTCATGGAATCGCAAAGAGTAGGGCATGACTGAGCGACTAACACACTAGATCTTTGAAGTAGAACATTTTTTGTCCTACAATAGGCTCACTCACACACTGCCATTGGAAATGTAGATGGGAAGGAACTCAGGAAAATCAGTTGGGACATATCACAAGTCTAAAATGACCACAATCTCTAGTTTCACTAGAAATATAATAAAAATTCACTGATGAAAAATTATGTTTCTTACAAATGTATTAATTATTTTTTTAAAATGGACAATCTTTTTAACCAAGGGTCAAAGTATCTATAAATAAATAAGGTTTAAAACTATGTTGTGAAGATATATAATTATGCACAATTCATGAGAAAGTATTGGAGCAAAAACAGCTAAATAGATGTTTCCATCTCAATAAATTATTTTATACAGTTACAGCTATATTTCTATTATTAATATGGTTATGTTCATGAAAATAGGGATTGTCCTAAAAGTCTTAATGCAGTTTTAAGCTTTCATAACTTCAGAAGTGCTGCAATTTTTTAAAAATTTCTGGTTACTAAAATTAATGGTCTTTTCACTTTGTATTTTTTCAGAAATTTGTCCATTACATATAAATTGTATTTTTTTTATAAAGTTTTCATAGCAACCTAATATTTTTTGACAAATGTTTAATTTTAGAATATTTTTAGATTCACAGAAAAGTTCAAAGATAGTGCAGAGAATTACCATATATTCTAGATCCAGATATGATGAAAATTCAAAGTTACCTCTGTGGGAATTGGTCCCAGCTGAACCTAGAATAAAGATGATGACTTCTTGACATACAAGTTTTAAAGGTACTGTCTGAGTATGAGATAGAAAATATTTTAAAGGAGAACTTGAACGACATTTCTTCTTATCCTCCCCAGATTAGGAAAAAGGCCCTTGTGGAGGAATGAGGGCAATTATATCTTTTTGAAGAGGGAACAGGAAAGTCTGGAGTCAACATGGGTTTTTTTTACACTGTATCTTACAAACTGAGCCCAAGAAGACACCCAGTGAACCCCTACTCTGTGCTAGGCTCTTTCGCTCTCAGGTGTGAGCAAAGGTAAACCCACTCATTGTCCGTAGTGTTAAAACAGCTTCCATTAGAAATGGAAACACTGCGGGCATATGCAGAAGTGGAGGAAGGAACATCTTCCAAAACACAAGGGATGAGAGTAAGACCAGGGACCCACAGGGACCCTTCTCTTCAGAGGTAGAAAGGGACAGGTAGAAACTATTTAGAATTTATGGAGAAGGCATGGAATAGTGGTTCTATCTCGAGGCTTTTGTCTTCTCAGTGATGTAGGAGGAAATGGTGTCTGGAAAGAATAAAGAAGGAGCTTTAGTGAACCAGAGTGTGCTTTATAGGGCTCCCCAAGGAAATATTCAAGAGGGGTAAATATATGTGTATAACAGGATAGCAAAAAAAAAAAAAAAATCCTGGTGGTGTGCCTAAACTCAGGGAGCTTGGAACAGTGTGTAAACCAATGTGCTCAGTAATGAGTTTTCTTTTTCACTGGATATTGGTCTGAAGTTAATACTTTTAACCACCCAATTTCCACTATTCCAAAGGCCAGCAACCAAAAAATATGATTCTGGTAGTGTCTGCCTGGCCCTAGCCTCAATTGTGAATCCATCCATCTCATCCCTCTTCATACCCAACTTCCACATCGGTCCTTAACATTTTAATCTCCCTCTAAAATTCTCAGCTGCTGCTGAAAGCTGGCACTTTCCCGTTCTAGGCAAATTTAAAGGGAGCAAAGAGATAGAGTGAACACTGAGATAATTATAATTAATAGGGAATGTAAGTTATCCAGATTAAGTGGGGAAAAAATGAGTTATTTTGAAAGAGGACCTACATATGATAGTAGTGGAACAATTGGGAGAGTTGGAGGAATGACAAAGAAACACTTCAGCAAATGTGAGGAGGTGAAAAATAAAATCAGATTAAGTTTATGGTCACAGATGAGAATTTCAGACTTTATTAGAGTGAAAATACACTCACACTATGACAAAATCACCGACTTGACAGACATGAGTTTGAGCAAGCTCCGGGAGTTGGTGATGGACAAGGAAGCCTGGCGTGCTGCAGTCCATGGGGTCACAGAGTCGGACACGACTGAGCGACTGAACTGATGACAAAATCCAGGGCATGGTCATTATTGGAGACAAGTGTAGGTTAAGGCTGTTAAAATTTTGTGTTCGAAGGACTTTAAAACTGGAGTAATGGATAGTCAACAATTCATATAATTTTGTTAGTATTCCAGCACTATCAAATCATTTACACAGACACTTTGTAATAGAAATTTTTTGAAAACCAAATCTGTTTCATACATATCCTACAGATGAAAGAGAGTAGGGAGGATAGGGAAAGAGAGACAAAAAGCCAGAGACACAGAGAGAAGGAGAAGGAATTAATCTGCTGCAAAGAGCAATCAGCATCACACTTTTGGTAAATTTATTATTTTACTGAATCTGTCATTCCTTCCAACTCTCCTGATTACTCCATTACCAACATTTGTAGGTCTTCCTCTGTGTATCATCCTAGTATTTTCCACATGCCACAGTCTATGTAAAAATTTTCCAGCAATCTTTGGAAAACTGATAGTTTATGTGATCATTGATCTAGTGAGGAAAATAATCATAAAATGATAAACTGACAAAACCAGAGAAGACCAGCAAAAGGGTTTGCTTGTTTGTTCTAAACAGGTGAAACATTTATAAATGTAATCAATTTTTAGAGGCAATTCTAGACTTAATGTGTGCTCAGTCACTCAGTAGTGTCTGACTCTTTGCAGCCTCGTCGACTGTAGCCTGCCTGGCTCCTCTGTCTGTGGGATTTTCCAGGCAAGAATACTGGAGCCAGTTGCCATGTGCTACTTCAGAGGATCTTACCAACCCAGGGATCGGACCTGCATCTCTTCCTTCTCCATCTTGGCTGCTGGTTCTTTCCCATTAGCGTCACCTGGGAAGCCTCCCTAGACTTGATAGATGGAAAATATTTTAGCTCTTCTTCTCAGGGCAATAAAAGACACAGAAAAGTAAGCGGCTTTTCCCAACTGAGAATGGGAACCCCAGAATCTTTGTCATCATTCATCAGGAGAATAGACTCCATCTTGGAATTCTGGAACTAGTCTTTATTATAGTTTTATAGTGAAAACCTATTCCTCTCTCTCTCCTTTCTGATTGCCATAGTCAGCAAGACTGAGGCTGGAAGCATCTATTGCCGTAAGGAGGTGGAATTGTAGGAGGTGATGATGTTGTGATAGTGTTTCTTTTCACTTCCTTTCACCTTCTTTCTTCCTTTTAAATCACTTTTTCCTTAGTGGTTCGCGTCTCTGCATTTTCTGCCTATAATCAGTTGGATGCCGGTATTGATGCAGCATAAATGTACAACTGTGTTTAAAGAGCGACCATTTGTTAGTTTCTTTGCTCCCTCTACAGCTGGAGGGAGGACTCTGGAAAATCTCATGGGTGTACACAGAAACTCCATTCTTTCATTTATGGATGCCTGAAACATGCCCAAGCGGGCTAGACTGTGGAACTGGAACCTCCAAGGACCTCCCAGGTACCAAAGCAACAAATCACAAGGGTTTCTGAACAATATATCATGTCAGTGAGGATATGACTGCAAGGCTCCTTATGTGTAGATGGTTGATAAGATCAACTCCAGCTATCCTGACCATTACAGTATGAAGGAGTCTCATGTCAACACAGCTGCCTTATCAACTTTAATGCTTTTATGACTCTGATGTGGTAAATATGCAATTACTTTGATAGTTATGACTTGCAGTACTTAGAAACATGTGGATTAAGCAAGACTGAAAGTACACATGAATCCAGCCTTTGAAACACTAAATCTTTGTTGCAATTCCTTCTTTCTCTCCCTTGAACTAACACTGATTATTACTAGCTGATTATTAAACCAATTAAAAACTTTTAGAGAAATGGAAAAAAATCAAATAGCACAAAGAGAAAATTAAAATTCACCCTTAATATTACCATAAAAATATAATCATAAAATAGAGCCAAATATTTAAATTTCTTTTATTTAACATTTTATCCTGAGCATTTTACTACTGCCCTATTTAATATATGATGTTCCATGTTCTACTGTTCAGCATTAAGACTGTTTCTGATTTTTATATATTATAAATAAGGTATCACAGGAACGTTTCTGTGTTTTAACACATATTCAGTCTAGAACTGAAACTACTGGATCAAATATTGTACATTCCTCTAAATGTTTGATATAAATTTCTTCCAGGAAAGGAAGCATACAATAATTTGAATTTACTTTCACTTCCACAGCATTAGGTGCTACTACGGTTCACAAGCCTTGATGGCTATCTGAATTACATTAATCTAAAACTGTATTATATTACTAGTGTTTACTTTTCAGATTTGTTGTCAATTTGCTCATTTTATTCATGAATTGTGTGTGTGTTTTTAGTCACTGGATTAGATTTAGACTAATCCTTATTATTTTGCACAAATACTTTGCTTTTCTTCTGACTTGAAAATACTTTCTTCACTTCTCAGTTTTCTTCACAATTTTATTTACGTATCATTGCATTTGGAAGTCTGTTACTTACTCATAACCAAATATACTGATACATTTATTTGGAGTTTTCCACTTTTATGATCCCTATGCTAGATTAGATAAATATTTCCAAATTTTTCTTCTAGATATTTTATTATTTATAATTTCTTATTTAATTTTACTACCTATCTGGAAAATACCCTAATGCTTTTTATTATTATATATTATTCACATAGCCTCAATGGGAATGGATTTGTACCTTGTACAGTGAGACAAAAGCAAGTATAATACATTTTCTCAGCAGTAAAAAAATAATTTTAAAATATTCTAACTCAACTGTTGACAAAAATATGCTTCAAAAGTATTAAAGACATACTTGAAGAAATGTAGTAGAAGAGTTAATTAAAAGTACAATAAGAGATAATGCTGTTAATTGAAAACATTTACATTGGAGTAATATCTACATCTTTTTTCCTTTAATAATAATAGTATCTAGGTGTTGTCTGTTAACTTATCAGTCTCTCATTGTCTAGTTTTTATTGCTGTTTCAGGGTACAAGTCCATTCATATTAGGAATATGTGCTTCCCACATAGGGAAAATGGGGCAACCTGCCTCTCATCTACTTCCCAATTTACTATGAGGAAGCTACTTTTTCTGGGCCTACTGACTTTGAAATCCCTTCCAAAGGGCATGTTGAGTGTATTCTTCAGGTTTGGAGCTTTATTCTAAGTGTTTTCTCAAACTTCCTGTGGTGAAAAAACTGAAAGCAATTATAAAATATTGTTCAGGTCTAAAAAATAGAGAGCAAGACTGAGTCTTGTTTGGCTGAGATGTAAATGAATGATTCGGTAAATCAACTTATATAATGTTCAAGCTCTTCCGTGTGTTAGTCACTCAGTCATGTCTGACTTTTTGTGACCCCACCAGGTTCCTCTGTCCATGGAATTACCCAGGCAAGAATATTGGAGTCGATAGCCATTCTCTCCTCCAGGAGATCTTCCTGACCCAGAGATTGAACCCCAGTCTCCCTCATTGCAGGAAGATTTTTTGCCATCTGAGCCTCATACCAAACTTAGAAGTGGAAGGTACATACTCAGTGGTCCATAGCAGGAAGGACTCTTGTTAAGTTTCAGCCAGTATAACGTCCATAAAATATACACAACACCACTGCAAAAACAAGAGACATAAATGAAGAGGAATATCCATTTCTATACTCTCCACAGAAGTTAGCATATTGTGCTTTGAAAGTAGAAAATTTTCTGTATGAATTCAGGAGGATAAATAACTAGTCACTGAACTGTGACTGCATTACTATATTGCATTATGAAAAAACAATCATTTGTAAACTATTTGTTTTAGCTATACAAGACAGACTTTGAATATTATTTTGTTGCTTAACATTTTATTATGAGTATTTTCCCTACCAGGGTTTCCCAGGTGGCACGGTGGTAAAGAACCTGCCTGCCAATGCAGGAAACATGGGTTCTATCCCTGGGTCAGGAAGATGCCCTGAGGAAGGGAATGGCAACCCACTCCAGTATTCTTGCCTGGAAAATTCTACGGACAGAGAAGCCTGGTGGACTACAGTCCATGGGATTCCAAAAGAGTCAGACATGACTTAGCAACTAAACAACAACAACATTTTCCCTAATATCTCATTTAATAAACTATATCCTATTTAATCATCTTGTATTATCGGGCGTTTAGGTTGTTCTAAATTCTGTATACTATGGATAGAAGTATATTTATTTTTCCTTATCCAAAAATACACTATAAACTTTGTAGGAAAAACCTAGAAATATGTAATTCTTGTTTACCATTTTTAATATCTCTGATATCTACAAAGAAATGCTACTCATATTGAATATGTGATCATTTAAAATAGCTGTGAAGGATGCATGATGCATGTTCTTTTCTTACATTTCCTTGAATAATTCAGTCAAATGTTAGATTTGCATAAATCATTGTATTTTTTTTATCATCGTTTACTATATTGTGTCAAAAAGGTAAAGTGTTAGTCACTTAGTTTTGTCCAACTCTTTGTGACCCCATGGACCATAACCCGCCAGGCTCCTCTACCCTTGGGATGTGCCAGGCAAGAATACTGGAGTGAGTTGTCATTTCCTTCTCCAAGGGATCTTCCCAACACAAGGATCTGAACTTGAGTCTCCTACACTGCGGGAAGATTCTTTACCATCTGAGCCACCAACGTATCATTTAAAATTGGTTTAAGAATGAGCTTTAATCATTTTCCATGTTATGCCAATTTTTACAACATTATTTTTGGAAGTTTCAATTGCTTTAAATATTTTTAAATATCCATGCACATCAATACTTTGGTTTTGTTTAATTTGAATTTGCTAGTGGATTTTATCCAAGGTCAACAATCATCTAGACATAGATATAAAAAAAAAAGCAATCACTATTAAAAAAATTTTAAGCACCACAATTTGCTTGCTTTTGTTGTGAATTGGGTTCAATTATTGTCAAGCTACGTGCTTCAGATTAATCAATATTAATTATTTCTTCACGAGAGGATGTAAATCAATATTAGGACTTTCTAGGATATTTCAGACCTCAATCAAGAATCTATGTGCACATGTGTGCATTGTAGCAAGAATAAGATGGGAAGTAATGCATCATTTGCTTGGAAGTGTGAGAAAACAATGTCCCTTCAAGAACCTCTGTAGAATATTGTTTTTGCAGACAAAGAAAGCAAAGAGCCAAGAAGCTGCTTGTCAAAATATTGGAAAATGGTAGAAAAGGGCAGTAAAAGCATGTATAACCAACTTTCCATGCAGAAATAAATTCTCAACTTTGCAGAATAATCCAGAAATATCTTAATTCCTTTTTGACATATTTATCTTCTATTAATTATTTTTGAAGATAAGCTCTAAACCACCTCCCCACCCCCTTGAATAAGAAGGGGCTAAACGCTAGGAGAGAGAAGGCCATGGAGCCTGGACCAGATGCTTTTCCCACGTGGTCTTTCACTACCTCAACTTTTCCCTCTCATCTTTCTGTAGTTTGTCTATTTGACTGGATCCCTCATTTGGTCAGAGCATTGTGGAACTTTTCCTGTCTCTGTCCCATTTGCCTGGTATGGTGTCTGGTCACAGTACATTCTCCACAGTTCCTTGTATGTCAGTGGGGTGAACAAAAGGAAGGAAGGATGGAAGGAAAGACAATGCTGGGGAAAAAAAAATCTTAATTTCCTGCACTTAGTTCATTAAAAGTAAACCTTATTTTCATCACATAAGGAGCAAGAGACAGAATGAAGAAACTAGCATATTCACCAGCTCCCAAATTCAGTCTCCAGACTATAGGTCTATCATTTGGTTTAGAATCTGGAGGTTTTCCCAGTAGCTCAGTGGTAAAGGATTCACCTGCCAATGCAGGAAATGTGGTTTCAATCCTTGGGTCAGGAAGATCTGCTGGAATAGGAAACGGCAACCCAACCTTGGAAATTCCATGATCCTGGGATCAGACAGAATGATATTCAAATGAAAGACTTCAAACTGCATTTCAGGGCATTTCAACCATAACATTGCAGAAGCAAAAATGATGCAATTTCACAATAGAACTTTTACTAGATCACCAATTATAGAGTAGGGTCTTTGTTAGTTATTAATACTCTGATCAAGAACATTAAGTAGATATCTAAGCCACAGCTTTGAAATAAGACATTGCTCAATGCCAAGGGAGTGATCCTGTGCCTATCAGCATTTGATACCTATTAATGAGGCCATCTATAAATTGAGAAGCTTTTGCCACATATGAGAAAACTGACCTGAAAGAACCTGAGCCATCAAATGTGTTAGACTGAGACTGGCTGGAAATACATCTCACTTTGGAAAATGTAAGGAGTGCACATGGGGCAGTAAGAGGCTCACATTTTAGAAGAAATGTCTCAAGTTCTTTCTCCTTCCCCCATTCACCATTCCTTTCAACAACTCTTCAGAAAAAAGATAATCTCTTTATGTTTATGTCCGATTAGATAGAATTTTTAAAAGAAGTAATATAGATAGATGTAGATAAATTATTTGACTTCCAAGAAAAGAAATGAACACACTCATCAAAGCACGGAGACAAAAAAAAAATGTACAGGCTTTGAAATTTGACACCACATGCCAATTCAGAGAAATTAATGGGCTTCCTGTGTGGAGCTAGTGGTAAAGAATCTGCCTACAGGAGACATAAGAAACAAGGCTTCACTCCCTGGGTCGGGAAGATACCCTGGAGAAGGAAATGGCAACCAACTCCAGTATTCTTGCCTGGACAGAGGAGCCTGGTGGGCTACAGTCCACGGGGTTGCAAGCAGTCAGACAGGACTGAGTGTGCTCACACAACTAATGATCAATAAATAGGCAAGTTAGACTCTCTTTTCACTCATAACCAGTTGGAAAAATTTCCAGGGAAGAACATTTATTTTTAGCATATGGGTTTTCAGACAACAATAAGCACAAACTAGACCATTAATGCCCTCCAGAGAGGGCTTCACCCCCGGGGGATATTGTCTAGACATTTTTAATTATTGCCCCTGTGTGAGAGGATGCTACTGGCATCCGGTGGATAGAGGGCAGGCATCCTGGTAACATCCTGCAATTCACAGAAAAGTCTTGCACAGCAAAGAGGGTTCTGGCCCCAAATGTTAACAGGTCAAGACTGAGATATCTGGCACTAAATAAAGCATTTGGAATCAGAAGCACCTAAAAGCGAGGGCAGTAAACAGAAAGCACTCAGCAACTGTGTGATCGCTAAGACAGTAAGGGTGTGAGAGTGAACACAGTAGGTGATGAGCATGGAAAGGCCAAGGATACAACGAAACGTCTGGGTCGTCCCGATCTGACACCAGCTCCCCAGGTAGCTCATGGCATGAAACGCTGCACTCGCTGGACATGGCGGCCAAACGGCCTTCCTTACTTCCCACTCATTCTGCACAAGGGACACAGCATACTCTTCAGGTTTTCACTCTTATCACACAGCTGACAGCCAGAAGCTAATAGAGGATATACACCAGCTCAAAAGTCCCTCTGCCAGCAGAGCCCTGGAACGTCCCCAGTGGCTCAGTGGTAAAGAATCTGCCTGCAATGCAGGAAACACAGGAAATATGGGTTCAGTCCCTGGGTTGAGAAAATCCCCTGGAGAAGAGAATGGTAGCGTACTGCAGTATTCTTGCCTGGGAAATCCAAAGGATAGAGGAGCCTGGTAGGGGCTACAGACCATGTGGCTGCAAAGAGTCAGACACGACTGAAGCAACTGAGCAGAGTGTAGCCCTAATCTTAGGAATGTTCATTCACACTTTCTAAGCTTTTTCCTCTTGGTCTTTCATATTCCTTCCTAATAGAGCAAGCTCTCTTCTCTCCCTTAATCTCCACTAAAGGAATCACCTTCATATCTGACTCTTTGCGATCCTATGGACTGCAGCCCACCAGGCTCCTTGGTTCATGGGATTCTCCAGGCAAGAATACTGGGGTGGGTTGCCATTCCCTTTTCCCAGGGGATCTTCCTGACCCAGGGACCAAACCTGGGTCTCCCACATTGCAGGCAGATTCTTTACCATCTGAGCTACCAAGCAAGCCCTTTCTGAACTCACATAAGAACAGAAAGAAAGCATTTGTATTCAATGTTCTTTGTGATTTACTCTTTTTGACCCCGCCAATAACTCCTCTTAATGTGCTCATGAACTTAAGAGAAAGCAGGACAATTAATTATTACATGGGTCTCCATTATCCAATAGCAGCATATTAAAAAGAAGAGACATCACTTTGTCAACAAAGGTCCATCTAGTCAAAGCTACAGTTTTTCCAGTAGTCATATATCTATGTGAGAGTTGGACCATATAGAAAGCTGAGTGCCGAAAAATTGATGCTTTTGAACTGTGGTGTTGGAAAGACTCTTGAGAATCCCTTGGACTGCAAGGAAATCAAACCAGTCAATCCTAAAGGAAATCAATCCTGAATATTCACTGGAAGGGCTGATGCTGAAACTGAAGCTCCAATACTTTGACCACCTGAAGCAAAAAGCTGACTCATTGGGAAAGACCCTGATGCTTGGAAAGATGAAGGCAGGGGTAGAAGGGCACAGCAGAGGACAAGATGGTTGGATGGCATCACCGGCTCAATGGATGTGAGTTTGAGCAAGGTCAGGAGATGGTGGACAGGGAAGCCTAGCATGCTGCAGTCCATGAGGTCTCAAAGAGTCAGATATGGCTGAGCGACTGAACAGTGACCATTATCCAATCTCAGGACACTTGCTCTTTTACCCAATGGCAATCATCATCTGTGTTTTATTACACTTTTTCCTTGCAGGTATTCTGGCTTACCTGGATTTAGTCATTTTGCACTGTTGAACACACACACACCAGTTTAGTTCTATTCTCTTTGAACCTGCCTTCTCCATGCCTTGACCCAATAAACACTTGCCAAACTTTTTTAACAGCCTTCAAAGCCCTCAAAAGGATTCTGCAATCCAGAGGTTACCTAGAACTGCTCAAGTGTATAATTCTTCAGGAAGTCTACAATTTCTTTGGTTTCAGATTTAGAAAAACAGCCATTTGTCATATTTCCCATTGCTAAATCAATAGGCCTAATCTATGTGGTTTGTGTCTGAGCTACCCTGTAAAAAGGAAGTAAAATGTCAAGTTGTTTATTTCTGCCTGGTTTTCTTATCTCATAGTAACACTGAGTTCACTTCATCAGATGTGTGTTCAATAACATCAGTGGAATTTATTTGCCAGTCACCACTTTCTTTCCACAAATGACAAGTTCTGGGAGAGGAAGAGTTAAACGTTTTGACAATGGTGTCAAAGCAAAATAAAAGGCAAATTTAACTGGAACAGTCGCTCTCTATTCATGGGAAAGAAAGACTCTGTTCTGATTTCATTTCATATGCTACCTTCTTTTAAATGCTGTTTCATTATAGATGAAAAGTGAGATAGGAAGCTCCAAAAAAGACACCCAGGAAAAAAAAAAAAATCCTCCTTCCTGATCAGAAGCTTCCATTTAGTGACAAGGAGAAGCCTTGTCTGCTGATGTCAGCAAAGCAGCATTGGCCTCTGTGTGCTTTCTGATGTGAGTCTTCTCTATGAAAGTAAGTGGAACAGCTAAAGGATTGTGTTTTGCTTTACCTTACACACCTTCAGCTTGATTCCAAAGTCTGCAAGTTGTATTTCCTAGATCTTTGGAAATTGGTGTGTGTGTGTGTGTGTGTGTGTGTAAATTGCCTATCAGAGGGTATTACTTTGCCAACAAAAGTCCATCTAGTCAAAGCTGTGGTTTTTCCAGTAGTCATGTATAGATGTGAGAAATGGATGATAAAGAAAGCTTAGTGCTGAAGAATTAGACCTTCAAACTATGGTGCTGGAGAAGACCCTCTAGAGTCCTTAGGACTGCAAGGAGATCAAACCAGTCAATCCTAAAAGAAATCAACCCTGAATATTCACTGGAAGGACTGATGCCAAAGCTGAAGCTTCACTATTTTGGCCACATGATGCAAAAATCAGACTGATTGGAAAAGACTCTGATGCTGAGAAAGACTGAAGGCATGAGGAGAAGGGGGCAACAGAGGACGAGATCGTTGAATGGGAGCTAGCTCTGGGAATTGGTGAAGGACAGGGAAGCCTGGCGTGCTGCAGTCCATGGAGTCATTAAGAGCCAGATGTGATTGAGCAACTGAACAAGAACAACAGCAATCAGAATGCATCCATGCATGCTAAGTCAGTTCAGTCATGTTTGACTCTTTGTGATGCCATGGACTATAGCCCACCAGCCTCCTCTGTCCATGAGATTCTCTAAGCAAGAATACTGGAATGGGTTGCCATGCCCGCCTCCAGAAAACCTTCCCTACCCAGGAACTGAACCCAGGTCTCTTATGTCTCCTACATTGGCAGGTGGGTTCTTTACCAATAGAGAGAACTGGGAAGCCTATAAGAAGAAAGCAAAGTAAATCATCAGTGTTTGTTAGGTGTCCAAAAAACACTCATTGCAGCCACTCATTTTTTTCTTGTGCACAGATGACATAGCACAGCCCATGGTCATTCAGCACATGAATTGAATTCAGAGTGAGTTATATATATATAGTGATTTCTCTGCTTTAAAAATGTCTTGGACACATGTTTATAACGTCCACTTGGCAATTCATCATCTACTCCCTTAGGACATCTTTGCAATTGCTACCTTAGACCATTATTTAAATTTCTCTTCTTTGCTATTATTCTCAGGCTTCAAGATTTGTAACTTGATTCTTGAAATAACTTGCAACATCATTTATGCATGTTTATACACATTTATTTTACAACCCATGGACTAAGAGCTATATGAGGGAGTTGAGCTTTGTTGACTCTCCCAGGGTGCCTAGAAGAAGGTCTGATGGGTAGTAGATGCATAATATTCAGTATCAGTTCAGTTCAGTTGCTGAATCGTGTCCGACTCTTTAACTTACAAATCCTCTCACTGTGCCTCAATCAGAGCCTAACCCATAATGCAAAGTCCATGTGATCAATAAGTCACTGTTGATTTCACATGTTGACTCCAAAATATAGTTTTATGCTTTGTTACTTGTTGAGATTTGCTCTAAAACATACCTACAGGAGAAAGCTTCTTCCCCATCTTTTCAGGTGAGGAAAACTGATAGAGAGCAGAGCAGCTGCAGAGCTTGACGCAGTGCAGGTGCAGAGCCTGAATTCAAACACCAGTCAGTCCCATTCCAGAGTTCAGGGAAGCCCCACTTCACTTCAGTTCAGTTCAGTTGCTCAGTCGTGTCCGACTCTTTGCGACCCCATGAACTGCAGCACGCCAGGTCTCCCTGTCCATCACCAACTTCCGGAATCCACCCAAACCCATGGCCATCGAGTCGGTGATGCCATCCAGCCATCTCATCCTCTGTCTTACCCTTCTGCTCCTGCCCCCAACCCTTCCCAGCATCAGGGTCTTTTCCAATGAGTCAACTCTTCTCATGAGGTGGCCAAAGTATTGGAGTTTCAGCTTCAGCATCAGTCCTTCCAATGAACACCCAGGACTGATCCCCTCTAGGATGGACTTTCTGGATCTCCTTGCAGTCCAAGGGACTCTCAAGAGTCTTCTCCAACACCTCAGTTCAAAAGCATCAATTCTTTGGTGCTCAGCCTTTTTCACTGTCCAACTCTCACATCCATACATGACTACTGGAAAAACCATAGCCTTAACTAGATGGACCTTTGTTGGCAAAGTAATGTCTCTGCTTTTCAAAATGCTATCCAGGTTGGCCATAACTTTCCTTCCAAGGAGTAGGCGTCTTTTGATTTCATGGCTGCAATCATCATCTGCAGTGATTTTGGAGCCCCTCCACCCCAAAAAGCTCCACTTAGGAGACCACAAATTTTCCATTTTAAATAATGCTACACTGATGAGCACTGCAATATCTTTTTATGAGTTAAGCTTTTCTTAATATTAAAGTATTTAATTTTCAGTTATAGCACTTTGCAGTGTCAAAATGCTTTAAAAATCAAAACTAGTTATATTCTTGCATTATCCCTACCAGGTAAGTATTCTGATTTTCATTTAGTGGAAAATGATACCAAAACAAAAACAGAGCAAACACTTCCTTCAAAGACAATAGAGAGTAATTTTGAAATTACTATTCCTTATTCTCACAGTGGCTGACAGATGTCTCATAATGCATTAAAATTATTAAAACTCACAATGTCACTAGTTTGCAGTAAAGCCAGGGATCCCATGCTGGAATTCTGACAATAACAAAACATCAAGTAGCAAAAATAGTCATAATTGTCCTTGGATGTTTGCAAGGTGGCAAGTAGCATCTCTCCTTTTTCACACAAGACTTTATTTAACCTTTGTGCTAACTACATGAGACAGACTTTTTAAAAATATCATAAATGAAGATCCGAGTTAGAAAAGTAAAAGTCACAGAACTTGTTTTTGATGGAGACAAGATTCGAACTCACGTTGGTCTGAATTTTTAATATGGGTGTGATTACCAGCCATGCGACCCCTCTTCCCTAGAGAGCTCACTTTGCACTACAAATCTCAAGCCACCAGGCAGCTACTTAAATGTAGAAGGGAGCAGAATGGACCAGCACATCACCTTTAATCTTAGTGTTTATTAAGCAGAACAAGAATATACAATCTTGTAAGAGAGAATACTGGCTGATGAATCTACCAATGAATATAAAGGAATAAATAGATATGTTGTTCCCAGCCATATGCATGAAAAGATTTCAGGAAAAGGAAGGGCCTCTGTGACCCAGAATAATCAGAGACAACATCACAGGCAAAGTGGCCTTTGGGTTCACCGTAAAGAAGCATGAGAGCTAAAGAACTGATGCTGTCAAACTGTGGTGCTGGAGAAGACTCTTGAGAGTCCCTTGGACTGCAAGGAGATCAAAACAGTCAATCCTAAGGGAACTCAACCCAGAATATTCCTTGGATGGACTGATACTGAACTAATACTGAACTAATACTGATATTGAACTCTAATACTTTGGCCATCTGATGTAAAGAGCCAGTTGATTCATTGGAAAAGAACTTGATGCTGGGCAAGATTGAAGGCAAAAGAAGAAGGCGGGTGGCAGATGAGGTGGTTAGATAGCATCATTGACTCGAGGGACACAAATCTGAGCAAACTCTGGGAGACAGTGAAGGACAGAGGAGCCTGGCATGCTGCCGTCCATGGGGTCACAAAGAGTCAGACATGACTGAATAACAACAGGCTCTGAAGTTACTGAGTCCCTGCCACATTCCAGGCTCTCCTATGACCAGGAATACAAGAGCAGATAAATCAGAGTGGGCACTTATAAGAGGGGTCAGATATGGCGAGCAGAGAGGGAAGAGACCCCAGGGGTGGGGAAAAGGAGACGAGTCACTGAGTTTAGAAGGACATGCCATATTCCGGGATTGCAAGGAATCGGGCTGGTCTACAGAGCTCTTATTGGGAAGGAGTGGAGAATCAGATTGGATAAATAAGACTAGCTTACCATCTTGAAAATCAGGCAGAGGAGTTTGACAGGATTAGCAACTAATGGCTCTTCAGACGAATTTTTTAGGAAGAATTTCCGAGTGACATTAAACAGCAAGGACACCAGGAACAGAGCCCAGTTAGTTACGAAGTATTACCTAATGCGAGGTGATGCGTCAGGGGCAGTAGCAACTGAAAGAAAGGGAGAGATGCCAGAGATGTTAAATAGGAAAAAATAAGATGTCAAGTTGTGTTTCAGACCAAAGGGAAAATCTACCTAGGTACCTGAAATAATGAAGCAGCACAAGTGTCTAATTTATTCTGGAAATGAGGACAGGATCAGCAACATTTCTAAGCCAACAGGCTGACCTTAAAGTCTGCTGTGGAGCAGAGTAACAAGCCCATATCAGGAAAGAACATTGGCCTCAACCCAGGAGCAAAAGAGTCTAACCTAAGACAGAATAACAAAGATATATAGGTATTGGCTATGGTGACCTTATTTTCAGACTTCAAAAAGGATTTTGTCTCCTTATTTTTAATGCACTTACACAAAGACTTATAAAAAAGTGAAAACCTAAATCATATTCACTGAAGTGCTTCTCAAAGGTCTGTGTTATTCTTATTACATTTTAATTTGGTTTGTTGTAAAAATTACACGGTATCTGAAAGAATGTATCTTTTATGTCTTTCTAAAGTTTTAGACAAGTCTTTGTTTCCCTACTTTTGAAAAATATACTACTCCTTCAAAAATATTGGTACTTACCACATGTTTATATGTCATTACATGATTTCAAAGAGGCAACTCAAAATACTGATGTCTGCTTTAAAAACAGTGATGATTATTTATAGCTATTGGAGCTAATTCTTTCCCCCTCCCCTTTCTTCATTTTTAAACAATTTTTTAATTAGTGGAAAATTGATTTACGATTTTGTGTTTGTTTCTGCCATACAACAATGTGAATCAGTCATAATTAAAGCAAATTCTTAATTGCATGTATTTCAAAAATTGAGAGATAATTTTGAAAGGATAGTGTGTATAGGTTTTGTTGCAAATGTAAGATCGATTGCTAAAGTTTAAAACAGAATGGTGACTTTAAAAAGTGTACTGTATGCACAAAAATCAACTAAAATGGATTAAACTCTTAAAAATAGACCTGAAACTGTAAAACTCTTGGGAGAAAACTCTTTTCTTAAGGGAAAAGCTTCATGACATTGGCTTTGGCAATAATTTTTTAAAATAAGACATTGAAAACAAGACAATAAAAGCAACTATAAGCAAATAGGATTACATCAAACCAGAGACTGCACAGTAAACAAAATAATCAATGGAGTGAAAAGGAAAAAATATTTGCTATTTGCAACAAATATCTCTGGAGTTATTGTCCAAAATAAAGAAGATGCTTCTAAAATTCAATAGCAAAAAAGAAAACAAAGCTGCATAATTAAATATGCTCAAAGTAATTGAACAGAAATTTCTCCAAAGAAGATATGTAAATGGCCAACAGCCATATGAAAAAGTACATAAAAAGATGTTCACAATCATTAATCATGAGAAAAAAACAATCAAAACCATAACGACATATCATTTCACATCTATTAGGATGGTCATTATAAAAATAACAAGAAATAAGCAAACAAACAAACAAAAAAATGTTGGTGAGGTTGTAGAAAAACTGAAATCCTTGCACACTATTGTTAGAAATGTAAAATGACACAGCCACTATGGAAAACAGTACAGAGGTTCCTCAAAAAATGAAAAAATCGAGCTACTCTATGATCTAAAAATTCCACTTTAGGGTTTTTATCCAAAAGAACTGAAATCAGGATCACAAACACATATTTTCACTCTCGTGTTCATTGCATCATTATTCACAATTGCCAAGATGTAGGAAAAAGCTAAACATCTATCAACAGATTAATGGGTGAAGAAAATCTGGTGTACATATATTGGGTTGGCCATAAAGTTCTATTGGGTTTTTCTGTAAGATGTTACAGAAAAGCCTGAGTAAACGTTTTGGCCAACCCAATACAGTATTAGCCTTATAAAGGAAATCCTGCGATATGTGACAATATGGTTGAACCTTGCGGACACTATGCTGAGTGAAATAAGCCAGTCACAGAAGAACAAATATTGCACAATTCCATTTGTTTGAGTTATCTTCAATAGCCAAATTCACAGAAGCAGAAGGTAGAATGATGGTTGTCAGGGGCTGGGCCAAGTGAGCGCAAAGTTGCTGTTCAAAGGGTATAAAGTTTCAGTGAAACAAGAGGGAAAAGTTCTAGAGATCCGCTGAACAGCATGCGCCTAACAGTGCTGCGCTGTACACTCAACACTTTGTTAAGGGGGACCATCTTATGTACCCTTTCCACAATAATTTAAAAATGCATTGAGGAGCTGTGGTACATATACACAATGGAATATTACTCAGCATTAAAAAAAAATTCATTTGAAGCAATTCTACTCAGATGGACGAAACTGGAGCCCATTATCCAGAGTGAAGTAAGCCAGAAGCAAAAACAACAATACAGTATATTGACGCATATATATGGAATTTAGAAAGACAGTAACGAGAACCCAGCATGCGAGACAGCAAAAGGAACGCAGATGTATAGAATAGACTCATGTACTCTGTGGATGAGGGAAAGGGTGGGATGATATGGGAGAATGGCATTGAAACATGTTAATTATCATGTATCTAATCAATCACCAGCCCAGGATTGATGCTCGGGGCTGGTGCAACGAGATTTCCCGGGGGGAGGGAGGAGGGAGGAGGGAGGGAGGTTCTGGAGGGGGAGCATATGTAAACCCATGGTGATATCATGTCATTGTATGGCAAAACTAATAAAAAAAATGCATTGAGGAGTCTTATAGTTTAGACTAACATTTCATTGTTTTCTATAATTTCCTCAAGCAGTATTTAAAGCATCAAAAGTATTTATCATTTATCATACACCAAAAAAAAAAAAGAAGCAATTACTGGTGAGGTTCTCCTCACCTTCTTATCACTGTTATTGCACATTATTGAATTATGTTACCAATGCTACAGGAGTCTGCGATGCTCTCACTACACTTGGCTGCTAAATGAATCCTGTCAAGCTTAATACACACGATGGGCAACATCCACACTGGCCCATATGCATTGACTGGTTATCAGCAGCTTCACTGGCCTCGTGAAGCTGCACAGTCACAGGATACAATGAGGTGTGGGCTTCCCAGGTGGCTCAGTGGTAAAGAATCCACCTGCCAGTGCAGGAGACACAAGAGATGTGGGTTTGATCCCTGGGTCAGGAAGATCCCTTGGAGAAGGGAATGGCAACCCTCTCCTGTACTCTTGCCTGGAAATCCCAGGGACAGAGAAGCCTGATGGGCTACAGCCCATGGGGTCGCAAAGAATAGGACACAACTTAGGGACTAAATAACAGTCAGGTGTGAGGGGTGGTAAGCAAGAGGGATCTGCCTTCGGACCCAGTTTTTTTCTGAAGCCTCTCCTGGATCCTTACTCAAGCAAATGTTTAGCACTGTATTTACACAAACAATTGTATTCACCACCACTAAAAAAAATAGTTATTTTCACATTTTACCCAAGAGGCAACTGAAGACCAGAAAACTGAGAGCTCCAACTGAATCAGAATTATTACTATATCCAGTATTTAGGCATAAGTCTCATTGGCTATTAAGGTCAATTGATCCAATTATTCTTCATGAAAATCAAAGTGGCAATGATATTCAACATTTCAAACACTTGAATTTAAAATAAAAATTGTACTTCTGGCCTGGTGAAGCCTTTACAGATTAGTTGTGCTGTTACAGATAAGATATTTTTTCAGAGACTATCACTTACAATATCACTTTTATTTTCTTCCTGGAAATCTTTATCTTCAAAATATGAAAATGTTTGTGCTGTGCTCAAAATGTAAATTAGGTAGTTAGTAGTGCATTAGACCACAAATCAAATGCACTTTTAAAAAATCATCAGCTTTTTGGAACACACAGAATAAAGGAAGTTGCAGTGCAAATTAGGAGTCAAAAAAAAGCAAAAGTACACCCTACCCTAGGGCAGTGGAAAACCTGAATAGGAACATTGAATCAATGCCTGAGTGTATTTCACTGATGGATTTAGATGGCTGTTCTGTGTCATTTTTTAATTATTTAAGAGATGAATACTAAATAAAAGCATTTAATGCATCAATATTCTAGATATATCTATGAGTATTATTTTTATGTTTACCTTGAATAATATCTAAAATTGAGAATTTCAGTGAGTTTTAAAGTGAAAGATAACCTTTTACTTAAACATACCTATTGTGAGACTATTTATCTTCTATTACTGAATTTGTGAATTCTGACTTTGGGGCTTGGCTCTGCATTTCGGCAAGGTACTTAACACCTGCGGCTCTAAACTTTCAGATCTAAACAAGGAGGAGTGAAAGCAGTAGTACACACTTACCTTTCAGAGTTGTTGTCAGGGATTCAGCGAGGTTCCGCTCACAAGGTGCCTAGCAATGCAGGTCTTGTCTGTTATTTTTCTAATTAGATGCATGTTAGGACTCTGAACTACCACTGGCTGGCGTGATTTGGAAACCTAGGTTGGGGGATGGCTCACTCATGAAGAATCTGCCTGTGATATGGGAGACCCTGGTTTGATCCCTGGGTTGGGAAGACCCCTGGAGAAGGAAATAGCTGACCACTCCAGCATTCTTGCCTAGAAAATCCCATGGACAGAGGAGCCTGGCGGGCTACAGTCCACGGGGTTGCAAAGAGTCCGGTAGGACTAAGCAAATAACGCTTGAACTGTTTTCTTTGGTTTATGGTGTTCCTAGAGTTTATAATACCACGTGGTGTAGGTATTACACAATGATCAGCTTCCCTGGTGGCTCAGATGGTAAAGCGTCTGCCCACAATGCGGGAGACCCAGGTTCGATCCCTGGGCCAGGAAGATCCCCTGGAGAAGCAAATGGCAACCTACTCCAGTACTCTTGCCTGAAAAATTCCAAGGACAGAGGAGCCTGGTGGGCTACAGTCCATGGGGTCAAAAAGAGTCGGACACGACTGAGTGACTTCACACTCACTCACACTGCATACACAGTAGGTCATATTTTAATTTCTAAATGCTTCATCTGAATTTAGAAAGCAAATGTCACTGTCTTCCAGCTTTAGTGTTCACTATTCCCTGGTGTCTCAGATGGTAAAGAATCTGCCTGCAAGGCAGGAGACCTGGCTTTGAGGCCTGGGTTGGAAAGATCCCCTGGAACAGGGCAGGGCAGCCCACTCCAGCGTTCTTGCCTGGAGAATCCCATGGACAGAGCAGCCTGATGGGCTACAGTCCATGGGCTCACAAAGAGTCAGACCGACTCCGAGACCAAGCACATCCACTCCTACAAGCAAGAAATTCTGTCCGGAGACCGTAAACCTACTGTGCAGGAGTTTACCAGACACTCTAAACCAAATAATGCAAACAGGCTGGGTCTTTAACACCAGTCGGCATCAATCTGAGGTCATTGTTTTAAACGCTGTAAATATTCATTTGATACCTCTGCCATAGGATAAACAATTTCTCATCTACTTCGGAGATTTCCAGAATACCATCAGGATTTATTTACTTCCCGTAAAACAACAGGGGTCCTTAATCCTGTCAACAGATTACGGAGCTGTTTTCTCTTTGGGAGGGAAGAGCAGGAAGGGCCCCCAGGCTGGGAGCAGGCGTTGTTTGTGAAATGCTGCCATCTCTGGGCCCGCAGCAGGCATTGCAGAGGGCCGACCACTTCACGCCGCCCTTAGCTCAGTAAATGAAGCAGGTCTCGGTCAATACACAGGAACAAACATTATAGCACTGGCTAGAAAATAAATTTTAGAAACTCAAGCTGGTATTGCTCACTACCACAGCTAATCCTTGGAGAAAAAAAAAATATGAGTTCTTCTGCAGTTACTCTGCCATAGCTTGGATCTAAATCTGTTTCTCCATTTTTCATACCCCAAACACACCTGTACTTTCATCTAAAGGGTTGCAGTGTTTTTAGAACAATACCACCTCCCATACACTTGCAAAGAGCTCTGCTAATTCGTTAGTGAAACGTTTTTAAACGCTGCCCCTTCAGAATAATGAGATAAGCCAAGTTTGCCACCTACTCCTGTTAAAGAATCTGCCTGCAGTGCAGGAGACATGGGTTCGATCCCTGGTTTGGGAAGATCCCCCGAGAAGGGAATGGCCAACCCACTCCAGTATTCTGGCCTGGGAAATCCCATGGACCGAGGAGTGCGATGGGCTACAGTCCATGGGGTCACAAAGAGTCGAACACAACTGAGTAACTAACATACCTACTTCCTGACCTTCCTGGACATAATTTTTTTCTCTTTAGACTTTTTATTATTTTTGTTCAGTTTTGAAATAGCGCATGCTCAAAGAAAACATTCAGAATACAGCAAAGTGTTGAGAAGAACAAAGAAGTCACAAGAAATCCTTCCTCCAGAATTAACTCGGTTAGGCCTATGAGACAATGCCACATATTTCTGTTCAGAACACTGCAAAGAAATATTGATTTGACAGTTTCTCCCCTCCTCATTCATCTGAAGTCCAGACAATAATCCCATAAAGACCCTTTTACTGTTGGAAAGACTCTTGTATGTTTATTGAAAACCCTTGGTCAAGCTCTTTCAACAATAGCGTCATTTCATGCCCACTTCGACTGCAGGACGCAGATACTGTTATTGTTGTCTCTATTTCCTAGAAGAATAAATAGAATGTTTAAAAGTTTGAGTCATGTTGCTTAGATTTTAAAGGTAAGTAAGCAGTTGACATGGGGTTCAAACACGGTTCCTTTCATCACTGTAGGCATCTACTTTCTTGTGCCTTCCTCGTGGTCAAGGAATAGGGGCTTAAACCTTGTTCTTCTTTGTGATTTGATTTTCATTTATGTAGCCTTTGGGGAATCATTTAACTTTCATCAGTTTTCTCATTTTTTTCAGCAATAAGTTCAGATTTTGTATTTGTATATTATTTTCTAGCTCTAAATCATAATTCACCTTTCTTGCTAAAGACAACAAAATTAGAGTCACAGACTGCCATTTGGATAGAATTCTGAAAGTTCAGCTCTCTCATCTTAAACATGGAGGAGCTACACTTGGGGGAAAAAAATCCAATAGCTGTGAGGCACTGTCCTAGGAAGAATTACATTCCATGTACCAGCACCTTGCAGAGGTTTTATTTTAGTCTCCTCCACACCCTCTGGCTCTTACCTGGCCAGCGGAGTGAAGAAGTAAAGAGCAAAGAGGAAGCCTGGAGTGTCTCCAACAGGCAAAAGAGCAATACAGTAATGGTGACTCACCTGATGTAACCTAGGAAGCAATCCAGGATCTCTAGACTCGGAAGCCATTCTCAGGAATAAGTGAAAGTGAAAGTGAAGTCGCTCAGCCGAGTCCGACTCTTTGCGACCCCATGGACTGTAGCCCACCAGGCTCCTCCGTCCGTGGGATTTTCTAGGCAAGAACACTGGAGTGGGTTGCCATTTCCTTCTCCAGGAGATCTGCCTGACCCAGGGACTGAACCCAGGTCTCCCGCATTGTAGGCAGACACTTTACCATCTGAGCCACCAGGGAGGTCCTGGACCTCAAATGGGATAACAGGTTTGCCAATTTGCTGGCATTCCTCCAAACTACACTTGCTAGTGAGAGGACTACTACTCTTCCACCATGATTTGATACATCTTCAGGTACCCAAAACAAGGCTTAATATAATGACTTCGTTGTTAGTAGAGCTTGAAAAATATTGGTCAGATGAATGATTTAGATACTACTCCATTTCTGTCTAGAAGTGGAAAGCTGAAAAGAACATTACTTCAAATCTAATAAGGAGAAAAGGCTAGATTATTTACAGTATCATAACTTTTCTTGAATTCATTAAAGAGCAGATTCTTGAGGCAACCAAGTAAACCAAACTAAAAAAATGCATGTGTGAGTGTGTGTGGGCTCAGTTGCTCAGTCTGACTCTTTGCAACCCCATGGACTGTAGCCCACCAGGCTCCTCTGTCCACGGGACTTCCCAGGCAAAAATAGTGGAGTGAGTGCTATTTCCTTGTCCAGGGAATCCTACAGACCCAGAGATCGAACCCGAGTCTCCTGCGTCTCTTGCATTATAGGCAGATTCTTTACCGCCGAGCCACAGGGGTTTCCCCACAGATGCATTAAACCCAGTCATAGGGAGACAGGACACATGAACTGTCTCACCTCGGTTGGAACAAGAGAGAAAGAGGCAATTTTTATAGGAGTGAATGCAAAAAGAGTCAGAAAAATATTTAAAGAGCCCTTAAAAGCTGAGGGTGGGCTAGTGTGTTAGTTTGGAATAGCTAAGGGTCCGAGGCAGAGGGCAAGTTTGCACTTCCTTGCAAGGTTTTTTCTATTTGATGACTAGGGAACCACAGCTGCCGACTTTTTTTTTTCCCCCTTCTACTTCTCTGATCCATCCTCATCATAATCCTTGCTTGGTAAATTCCATCATTACAATTGCTGATTGTCAAAGAATCTCAGCTCAATTTCAGATCTCTTGTTTCTATCCACATTCACCTCCTTTCTTATGGCTTTAAATATTTATGTGATAATGACTACAAACTTTATATATTCAGCTAAGACTTCTTACCTCACTCCAGGCATTTATGGTCAACTGTATACTTTTCCTATCTACTTGAGTCTTCAAAAGACACCTTGAACTTAATACGTCTAAACTGAAATGTTGACCTTTTCTATTCCATTCTCTAAGGTCTGCCTCTTTGGCAGTTGTCCCCATTCTCCCTTTTTCTCAAGCAACATACGTATATACATTTTGGGTTTTCATATTAACACTCAACTTGAATGCGAATGTGTGAATGTGAAAGTGGCTCCGTCGTGTCCAACTCTTTGCGACCGCATGGACTGTCCATGTTATTCTCTAGGCCAGAATACTGGAGTGGGTAGCCTTTCCCTTCTCCAGGGGATCTTCCCAATCCAGGGATCCAACCCAGGTCTCCAACCCAGGGATCCAACCCAGGGATCAAACTCAGGTATTCCGCATTGCAGGTGGATTCTTTACCAGCTGAGCCACAAGGGAAGCCCAACACTCAAATTAGTGTTTCAAAAACAAACTAACTTAAAAATTCAGTAATTTCTGAAAAATAAGTGTGTAATCATGAAAGTATTAAATTCCCTAATGTAACAAAATAATAGAATTCTAACTCATTTTGTAGAGATGTTTAGAGTAAAGATAAAAATACTTTTCAGAAAAAGGTATTTATTATTTTAAATACTCAGTACCGAGGCTTTTCAGAGCCTTTCTTGGAGTGGGGCTGCAAAGTGAAAAGGGGCTTTGGAGGCAACCAAATTCCCCTTTAAAGGACACTCCCTCCTCATGCTATTTATTTTCTCTCATTTATTGGCTTAACAACTTTCACTTGAGCACCTAACACTGAGGAGACAGGGGTGCACAAAACCTACAGAGTTCTTGCCATCATGGAGCTTATGCTCTTGTGAGGAAGACAGGCAATAATCGGATAAGTAAAATAAAATTATAATGAAAAGGCAGTAAAAATGTAAAGAGGGTACTGATTAGATGTCACCAGGGAGGGACACTTCTAATAGATATCTGGTGGCTCAGTGGTAAAGAACCTGCCTGCCAATGCAGGAGATGTAAGAGACATGAGTTTGATCCCTGGGTCGGGAAATTCTCATGGAGAAGGGACCCACTCCAGTATTCTTGGGCTTCCCTGGTGTCTCAGATGGTAAAGAATCCTCCTGCACTGTGGGAGACCTGGGTTCAACCCCTGTATTGGGAAGATCCGCTGGAGGAGGGCATGACAACCCACTCCAGTATTCTTGTCGAGAGAATCCCCATGGACAGAGGAGCCTGGCGGGCCACAGTCCATGGGGTCGCAGAGTCGGACACGACTGAGCCACTAAACACAGCACTGTATACATGTTAAGCTGTTGTAGACAACTGACATGCATCACTGAATAAAACAAACCTTTCTCTCAAGAAGCTTACATTAGAGCAGGAAGAAATAGTAATCAACAGATGTAAAAAACAGATGCATTATTTTGCATATTAGATGAGAACTGTAATGGGACAAGGAAAGGCTGAACAAGAAAGTGAACTTAGAAATGCCAGTATAAATAAGGGGGGTACATTTTCAAACAGGATGGAAAGGTTCGTGAAGGATGTCTGAATGTGAGCTGTGTGAGCTAAACATTTAACATTCTGTGATTTTATGTGATATGGATATGTATTTATATATAAAATACATTTATATTCCAGACTGACATATACATAACACATGTATTACGCTCACCACTTCTATCGGGAAAAAAAATGCTTTTTTTAAGCACTTTAATGTTTTCTTTAATCTATTTTACACTTTTCATAAATAAAATATTCCTGATCTTCACTTGAAAACACTCAATATTAATTTTTCATAGGTAAATGGAATAAAGTGTACATAAATAAATACAGGTCTAAATTCTTCCCATAAGGCTTTTGTTGACTAGTTTTAAAGGATAAGTTCATTTCTCTACACCCAAACGGGAAGGGGCTCGTGGTGGATGATATGAACTCACCTGCTTTTGGAATTTGGATGTTATAAACCTGCCTTTGGAGACAGTGGTCAGCAAGCTGCCTGCAAGAGAGGAGACATGTGAGCATTTTAAAGCCATCCTATTGGACTCTAGCTTCCTTCCCTGCCTCTGTCTATAATATAAATGTGCATGCATGTGTACAAAATCACTTTGGTTGTGTCTGACTCTCCTCAGAGAGTGTGTGAGTGCGTGTGTGTGTGTTCAGTTACTCACTCGTGTCTGACTCTCTGCAACCCCATGGACTGTAGCCTGCCAGGCTCCTTTGTCCATGGGATCTCCCAGACAAGACTACTGAAGTGGGTTGCCATTTCCTTCTCCAGGGAATCTTCCTGACCCAGGGTTCAAACCTACACCTCCCGCGTTGGAAGGTGGGTTCTTTACCACCAAACCTCCAAGGAATCACATCCTAATCACTCAAAGTCCGGGGATTACTTCATAGTGCCAATTTACTGTTGCATAGTCTATAAGTTTGGACAAATGTATAATAACATATATTCCTCATTATGGTATCATACAGACTATTTTCAGGGCCCTAAAAATCCTGTGTCCCACCTATTCATCCCATCCCCTACTCAACCCCTGGCAACATCAGTTCTTCCACTGTCTCCATAGCTTTGCCTTTTACAGACTGTCATCCGATTGAACGTACAGTATGTACTATTTCAAGTTGGCTTCTTTATCTTAGTAATACACATTTAAGTTTCTTCCATGTCTTTTCATCACTTGATAGCTCATTCATCTGTGTGTGTGTTTGTGTGTGTGTGTATACCTTTGCATGCGTGCTCAGTTGTATCCAACTCTTTGTGACCCCCATGGATTATAGCCTGCCAGGCTCCTCTCCATGGAATTTTCCAGGCAAGAATGCTGGAGTAGGTTGTCATTTCTTACTCCAGGGGATCTTCCCATCCTAGAGATCAAACCTGCATCTTTTGCATTGGTAGGAAGATTCTCTACCACTGAGTCACCTAGGAAGCTCATTTGCTTTTAGCACTGAGTATTATTCCATTATTTGGATGTACCACAATTTATTTATCAGTCCTACTACTGAAGAGTATCTTGGTTGCTTCCAGGTTTTAGAATTATGGATTAAGCTTCTATAAACATCTGTGTGCAGCTTTTTGTGTGAATATATTTTCAGGTCCTTTGAGCAAATACTAAGGAGTCTGGTTGCTGAATTGCACATGGTAATAGTATGTTTAGCTTGGTAAGAGAGTGCCAAACTGTCTGCCCAAGTGGCTGTACCATTTTGCATTCCCACCAGCAATGAATGAGAATTCCTGTAGCTCTACATCCTTGTCAGCATTTGGCATTGTCAGTGCTTTGGACTTTAGCCATTCTAGTAGGTATGTAGTGGTCAGGATACAATCTTAAAAAATATTCTAGATATCTATTATCAGATTATATTAGTGCCAGAAAAAATTATTATGAGCTTCACAATCAACCTTAAAGAATCTGATTTTTAATTTTAGAATAAATCAGAAAAGCATCTGGAAAAGAATGCACTCACATATAGATCCATTTGACAGTAGTGAGTTTGATACCATTTGGTTAAACAGAAAATAAATCATAATTAAAATCTAATTAAGTTGAATATTCAGCAGACAGTATTGTAAAACTATTAATTTTTTTTATTCTACCAGAGGAGGAAGGGAAATAAAACTTGCTTTAAAAAGTTTTCAGGGATGAGGCATAAACAACTAACTGTTTCCTACAACTAGCTGAAGTATATTATCTTGATAGACCCCACCCACGAGCTATACTGACTTAGAGTTTTGTTTGTTTGTTTGCTTCTGCTTTATTTTATTTACAGGAATTCTCACATAGGTAGTTAAGGCAGAGATTTTAAAAGTCAGCATTTTCATGCCAAACAGTAAATTTGTTAAATGTTTAGCGCAGTTTTAAAATATACACTATTCTCAAACCATTTCCAAGATAGAAGACATTTTTGCAGGGAGAAAGTGATTATTTAATTTGGCAAAACATAGAAATTTCCAGCTGAGGCACATTAAAACATTTTTACAATTGCCTCAAAGGCAGAAAATTTTCACCATTCCTTTAACTATAAAAATCTGTCTCTACTGAACAGAAATGACCAGTTTTTCCTGAAAAATGTTAGAATACATACACAGTTTTTATCCATTGAAAGACTTAATATCTTTTACCCACTTCTACAATTTAAGTCTAATGTTGATTTTCTTTATAATCATTATTTAATTGTTTAAGTTTTACTTATAAATTATTAATTAAAACACAATATTTATACTATTTTTTAAAAAGAAATGTTATAAATAGTATGCACTCAATAAACTTAATTATCCTTTTTGACAATGTACTTGGTTTCAGGTAAGTTTCACATGAAAACAAATATATGAGGACGCCAATTATAAGACAGGAAATTTTGCATGGAGCTGAAACTTATGTAACAAGAGAGTCAAATGGGAATGAAAGAAATAAAAATAAAATGTTAAAAGTGAAGAGACTCTCTTATAGTCTTGTCAACTTGATGGACAGAGCAAAGGAAAGATTCAGTGAATGTACAAATAAATCAATGGAAAATATCCAAATTGATACATAAGTAAAAGAAAAAATGAAACAAAAATATAAAGACCAAGTGAAATAAAAGCACACTCATGAAAGTGAAATGAAAATATAGTTTCCCCAAGTGCTGTGAGACAATAGCAAACACTCTTACACACAAATAGCTGAAGTTTCAGAATTGGAGAAGTAAAAATGTGTGACTGGTATTTCTCGTCTCAGTTCTAACATATGAAAAGCTTGGTAGTTATTATCCCTGGCCTTACAACAAGAAAAGGCTGGGAAGTGAAAAGCATTAGTCACTCAGCCGTGTTCGACTCTGCGAGTCCATGGGGTCGCAAAGCCCACCAGGCTCCTGTGTCCGTGGGATCTCCAGGCAAGAACAGTGGAGTGGGTTGCCATGCCCTCCTCCGGTTGATCTCCCCGACCCAGGGATTGAGCCTGCATCTCCCACACTGCAGGCAGATTCTTTGCCATCTGAGCCACCAGAGAAACCCCGTAGACAAGGCTGGAATAACTGAAAATCACCAACTTTTCTTAGATCCCTCAGAGAACTAAAGAAACAGGGAAAACTGCAACCCCCAAATCAAGAAAGACAGATGAAGCTAGAGCATCACAGCCAAAACAAGCTGACCCAGAAGAGAAGTTGCTGAGGTTATGAAAGGTGGAAGCAGCTTTAAAATAATTTTTTTTATGAGTTGTTGGGGACTGACTTTGGATTCGAGAGTGAGAAATTCCTGGGGGCTGCAGTTTTAGAGGGATGCTAAATTCTCCTGTGGTTTTGACCTCGAGGAACCCTGCCAGATTCTCACATTTTTAAAAAGCCGAGAAAAATGTTCTTGAGGCTTTGGCCAGAGGAAACATAAACTCTGTGAGCCACTCCGTGAGTGTTCTCCACAACGACAGTCTGCTTGCCGAGGAATGCATCCTTACCTGAGCCATATTCCACACAGAGAAAAGGCATTTCCGGGACTTCAGCTTCCTCCCTCCGTCCTGTCTCACCTCAAAGAAGAAGAGCCAGTGGAAGACTGGGTGATGGTCACAGCTCAGGGACAGTTAAGTTCAGTCGCTCAGTGGTGTCCAACTCTGCGACCCCATGAATCGCAGCACGCCAGGCCTCCCTGTCCATCACCAACTCCCGGAGTCCACCCAAACCCCTGTCCATCGAGTCGGTGGTGCCATCCGACCATCTCATCCTCTGTCGTCCCCTTCTCCTCCTGCCCCCAATCCTTCCCAGCATCAGGGTCTTTTCCAACGAGTCAACTCTTCGCATGAGGTGGCCAAAGTATTGGAGTTTCAGCTTCAACATCAGTCCTTCCAATGAACACCCAGGACTGATCTCCTTTAGGATGGACTGGTTGGATCTCCTTGCAGTTCAAGGGACTCTCAAGAGTTTTCTCCAACACCACAGTTCAAAAGCATCAGTTCTCCGGTGCTTTCTTTGCTGTCCAACTCTCACATCCATACATGACTACTGTAAAAACCATAGCCTTGACTAGACGGACCTTTGTTAGCAAAATAATGTCTCTGCTTTTTAATACTCCATCTAGGTTGGCCATAACTTTCCTTCCAAGGAGTGAGTGAAATGAAGTCTCTCAATCGTGTCTGACTCTTTGCGACACCATGGACTGTGGCCTATCAGGCTCCTCCATCCATGGGATTCTCCAGGCAAGAATATTGGAGTGGGTTGCCATTTCCTTCTCCAGGGGATCTTCCCCACCCAGAGATCGAACCCAGGTCTCCCACATTGCAGGCAGATGCTTTGCCCTCTGAGCTAATTTCATGGTTGCAATCACCATCTGCAGTGATTTTGGAGCTCAGGGACACAGGCCCCTGAAAGGCTAGAGAATGCCTTCCCTCCCCAACAGTTCACTTCCATACACACAGGTTTTCAGTACAGTAATAGGGCACTGCAGTGGGAGGAGCTGCAAGTCACAGACTCTGGGTCAGGGTACAGCAAGCGTTTTCAAGGCAACAAGGATGATGACAGGATCCTAGAAGATTCTGAAGCCATCATTCAACATAGCCCGACTCCTAGCCAGATAACTTAAAACCTCACACTAAAACCCTATTTCCCTCAGTTCCCTCAGTTCCTATTCCTATCTTTAGGTGAAGATTGTTATAGGTAAGAAAGAACATAAGCTGAAGAGACAAGGCAGAAATGAAATAAAGGCCAACACAGGGACATAAAAGAGTAATAAAACAATAATATGAACAACTTATCTCACTATTTGGTAACTTAGATGAAATGGACCAATACCTTCAAAGATCAAAACTACCAATTCACAAAGTGAAATAGATTATCTGAATAAGAGTACACACCTTAAAGTAATTGAATCAATAATTAGTAATTCTCCAAAGAAGAAAACCCAGGTCCTAATGGTTTCGATGGAGAATTCTATCAAACACTTAAAGAAGACATGACAGCAAAGCTCTATAATCTCTTTGGTAAAATATAAGCAGAGGGGACATTCCCTAACACAGTCTATGAGGCCAGTAACATCATAACAGCAAAAACAGAAAAATGGATCACAAGAAAGGAAAACTACAAGTTAGTTTCTTCCATGATCACAAATGCAAAAATGTCAACAAAATATTAGCAAATGAAATCCAGCAGCATAAAACAAAAATGACAATACACTTTGACCAAGTAAGATTTATCCCAGGAATGCAAAGTTGAATTAACATCAATAATTAATTAATGTAATACATCATAGTAATAAAATAAAAGACAAATCCACATGAAGATCAAACTGATTCAGCAAAATAATTTGATAGAAAACTTAAGCTTTTCATGATAAAAACATGCAATAAACTGGAATTAGTTAAAATCATCTTGAATCAGATGAAGGGCATCTATGCAAACTCACAGCTAACATCATACTGAATAGTGAAAGACTGAATTTTTTCTACTTATAATCTGAAACAACAATAAATGTGATAAATCACACTGATAGAACAAAAGATAAATATCACATTATCAACAGATGCAGAAAAAGTGTTTGACAAATTCAGCATCCATTCATGATAAAAACACAACAAACTAGGTAGAGAGAGAACATATTTCAATATAATAAATCTCACATATGACAAACACACAGCCAACATCAAATTCAATGGTGATAGTTTCAAAGCTTTCTTTTAAAATCAGGTACAAGAAAAGGGTGCCCACTTTCCTACTCTTATGCAACACAGTACTGGAAATCTTACACAGATAAGTCAGGTAAGTTAAATATGAATTTGCACATGACTCAGAAATTCTTATTCTGGGTACTTATCCAAGAGAAGGAAAGCATATGTCTCCAAAAAAACTTGTATGTGAAAGCATCATCATTTGTAGCATCTAGAATTTGGAGAGTCCAAATGAAAATCAACTGGGAAATATGTAAACAAATTGGGGTATATCCATAACATGAAATACTATTCAAAAATAAAAAGTAATGCTACATTTGTATATGTAAAAGCATGATTGAATTTCACAAACATGATGCTATGTGAAAGAAAGTGAAAGTGAAAGTCGCTCAGTCATGTCCAACTCTTTGCAACCAGACCAGAATACTGGAGTACGTAGCCTTTCCTTCTCCAGGGGATCTTCCCCACCTAGGGAATGAACCCAGGTCTCCCACATTGCAGGTGGATTCTTTACCAGCTGAGCTACAGTCAAACATAAAAGATCACACACTATATAATTATATTGATAGAAAAGGCAAAACTAGATAGTGATAAAGAAGATAAGTTCTCACCTGGGATCAAGAGTGGAAAAAAGGATCAGGAGCAAAGGGGCAGAGGGAACTGTAGGGTGAGGGAACTATTCTATCCCTGATTGTGGACGTAGTTAAGTTGTTGTACAAATTACCAACATTCATCAGAATGTACACTTAATAATGTTTAACTTTAATATATCTGTAAATAATTCATTAACTAAAAAGTGGATAATGAAATATAAAATATATAAACTTCCATGTAAAAATCTCCCCAGTCAACTGCACTTGCCTTCAATGTGATGTAGCAACAGATGGTCCTAATGGATGAGGGCCATCTCTGTCACTGTTGCAAAGACCATGTATTATCTTAAGGTTTAGATCTAATGTCAAAAAAGAAAGCAAACCCTATCAATTATTTCTATCTGTCCTACTTATTTAATTCTTAGTCTCAAATTAAGAAGTCCAAGGCCAAGCTGTTCACAGCTGTAAACAGCAGTAGCCAATATAATTGATGCATTAGAAAGATAATGTGGCAGTCTTTTTAAGGAACACAAATATTTAACAATCGATTACAAATCTAAAACCTACTGCTGGCAAACAGATGTGTATTTGTCACTACATATACATTGTACTACATAATATGTAGGCTAGTATGCTCAAGATATGGACTAATTTACTACTGTGGGGAATATTGATGATGTTTGAATTTTAATTGCATCTAGATGTGTTGGTGGGATTTAACCTAGACAAGGAAGATCATTCAAGATAGAGGAAACAATCCCAATGGTTTATTTCACAATATTTGCCTAGGGAATGATCCTTTCCTTGATGTGGATGAAGCAGAAAAGGAGAAAATGAGTAAGTATGAGAAGATAGCCTAAATCCTGAAGATAAGCAGAATTGATTGTTGTGGTAAGAACATTAGAACTTTTGATGTAGGCAATGAAACCATTAAGCTTCCAGAGAAGGGTAGCCATACTCAACATGATCAAATCCATATCCTCAGAAAAGATGAAGGATAAATTGCAGCAAAAACCAAAAATGAAGTTAGAAAAGTTATGAGACTTGAATAAGAAAAGGTACCATGGAAACAGGCAGCTTGCCAACTATGCTGATTGAATGAAAGGGTGCAGGCTAGGAGGAAGTTAATGGATAGCTCAAAGATTTCTAATCTAGCTGAGAATGAATGGTGACACAATTGTCCGAATTAGAAAACAAAGAGAGAAGGTTTAGTACTGAGTTCAGTTACAGCTATGGTGAATTTGGCATGTGTTTGGAAGCACAGTAGGATTTTAAAGCAGTTCTCCTAGATGTCCAAGTAGAATCAGGATGGAAATATGCATTCATGAACCATGTACCTGTCAGTGGCACTTGAACCCGTCAGTGAATCACACAATCACTGTTTGCCAAATGGGGAGAGAAAAAGAAAAAGAAAAATGATGGATTGTAAAGAGGTGTCTGTTCAAGAGAATGTGTTAGCCACTCAGTCATTTCTGACTCTTTGCAACCCCATGGACTGTAGCCACCAGGCTCCTCTGCCCAGGGATTCTCCAGGCAAGGATACTGGAGTGGGTAGCCATTCCCTTCTCCAGGGGATTGTCCCAACCCAGAGACTGAACCCAAGTTTCCTGTATTGCAGGCAGATTCTTTACTGTCAGAGCCATAAGGGAAGCCCAGTTCTGGTCAAAGGAAGAACCAAAGAAAGAGCCTTAGAAGGTCAGAGCTAAGGGGTATTCCCATTACAAATAATGTTTCGGAAGCAAGAGAAAAGTTTCAGCAAAGAAGCTCTGGTTAACAGTCTGTATGCTACAGAAAGTAGAAAGTGACTGGAAAAAAAGACAATTAATTTATCAATTAGGACATCTTTGGTCTGATTAAAGAGATAAAGTATACACATATGAAAAATTAAATAGCAAGGTAAGAAATGAATTTTTTAATTACATCTCATTTGATCCTATAGAGTTGTAGCTCCTAGCTTTAGACCTAGCTCTGACCTCACAAGTTCCTATTAAAATAACAGTGTAGTGCGTACTTTACAGAGTGGTAATTTTAGTCATTATCTTATTCTGGTAACAACACAAGATTAATAAAATCATGAACTTCACAAAATTGAGGTACAGTACTTTTAGTTACTTTGCCAATTGATTAGATATTCACTGTGATTAAAGATCTGTGATTAAAGATTTTCCTTCAGCAAAGATTAAACATCTGTAATGACTTACAAATCCAGAAGTTTTCTGTGTACATTTTCAAAATTAGGTTTTCTCCTTTAGGAGAGAATAATGCAGACAACATCCTCAATTTTTCTTAAAGGCTTGAATCCTATATATTTTCAAAGGCATACATACTATTGCGGTAAAAAGGGCATCTCGTAGAAAGGAAAAAGGATGAGAAAACAGAGAAACGATTAATATGGATACGGTCCCACAAGTTCCAATGGCTCCCTCTCACTTTGCTCTCTACATCTGCAAGGCAATGATATTTATTCTTTTGAGTCTGTAAATAAACCTATTATGTTAGATCCTATAATTGTACTGCACACTGATTAAATTTACAGTCTTGTTTATTTATTTCTATGTTAAAATTTCAAAAGCACTTGCGTATCGCTGTACCACTTCATTTAGGTGCACACTGTCAGTCTTGAAAGGTTAAGGTTTTTAGTATATTGCATTACGCTTTGTGTTTTCTAAAATAATCATATGCTACTTTTTACACATAAATATAATAAACACTATTAAAATTGAATATTTATAATAGATATGTAAGTTTTTAAAGTTGCTTTACAACTTTCTTAATGAGACATTATATTTCATTGAAGCTATATTCAGCATTTTATTGACAGAAGAAAATGTTGAAGGAATAAATACATTACTCAACATCCCCAAATAGTAAGATTCAAAAAGACCAATTGAGAATGATGTTTGCCTCTCCTTGTGTCACAAGAAAATAAGAAAAGAAGAAGAGGGAAAGAAGGAAGGGAAGAGAAAGAGAAGGAAAGAGAAAGAAAAAGAGAAATTATAGACAGCAAAGAGACTGAGGAAGAGAAGGAAGGAATAAAAGGAAAGGCAGTAGGAAGAAAGAAAAAATGACTTTGAAATAATAGTTCAGGGAATAAAAACTGCATAAATAAATAACAGAAAAAATCAACCAGGAGGGTGGCTGTGAACATAAAAGAAATTGCATCAGATTTCTTGGAGATGAATAGTGTGAATGAAATAGAAGAAGATGCAAATAAAGAAGGGTGTGTCAAAAGATGAGATAACACGGCAAGAATCCTAGGACTCAGTCTTGAGTCCAATAGAAAGAATAAATGTGCAAGCATGAGAAATGAGGATGGAAACAAGAAGTTAAATCAAGGTCTACTTAGGAGAAACTTCCCTTGTGGCTCTCAGCTGGTAAAGAATCTGCCTGCAATACAGGAGACCTGGGTTTGATCCCTGTGCTAGGAAAGATCCCCTGGTGAAGGGAAAGACTACCCACTCCAGTATTCTGGCCTGGAGAATTCCATGGACTATACAGTTCATGGGATCGCAAAGACTAGGACTTTGAGCGACTTTCACTATTTAGGAGAAACTGGCCCTCCCTAGCTAACAACAGCCCCCACCCTTTCACCTGCCCTGGTGTACACAATACAAGAAGGAAATTTACCCTCAGGGAAAAACTGAAGACTCTTTTTGGAAGCTGATGAACAAACTAAACAGAACTGTAACAGCTAGTGTGAGTGGTGGACATAGTTACCACCAGTTTCCCATCTGCTCATTAAATAAATGCCAACCACTGGCCAAATGCTGCCTATGTTTAGAGATCCCAGTCAGCTGTTTTACTGCCTCAATTTAAAACATAAATGGAAAATCAAGGAAGTTGTCCTGCAGCAAGGACCAAGGTAAACAGAAAAACTAACAACAATGAAACAAGATAATTTAGGAAAATATAGTTTTAAATATGCTAATTAGTATCAGGGAGAATCAAGAGGCTCTTTTATTCATAAATAAAAATATGATATTATTAAAAAAAGAAATAATCAAAGGAGAAGATTTAAAATAATAATGATCAAAATTTTAAATGTGAATTCAAGGATTGCAAAATAAAATTGAGAAAATCCAAAATAAAATTGAGAATGTAATGCAAAAGACTAAGAAAAGACATTTAGAGAGAAAAAGTCATGGCAAAGGTGAGTGTCCCCATTAAAAAACCCAGAAATAGAGAATTTTTTTAATGGAGAAAAAAATTATCAAATAAATAATAGCAAAAAAAAAAAATTTCAGAACAAATACTGCAGCTCAGTCAGTTCAGTCACTCTGTCCTGTCCTACTCTTTGAGACCCCATGGACTGCAGCACGCCATGTTTCACTGTCCATCACCAATTCCTGGAGCTTGCTCAAACTCATGGCCATTGAGTTGGTGATGACATCCAACCATCTCATCCTCTGTTGTCCCCTTCTCCTCCTGCCTTCAATCTTCCTAGCATCAGGGTCTTTTCCAATGAATCGGTTCTTTGCATCAGATAGCCAAAGTATTAGAGCTTCAGCTTCAGTCCTTCCAATGAAAACCCAGGACTGATTTCCTTCAGGATTGACTTGGCTTGATCTCCTTGCAGTCCAAGGGACTCTCAAGAGTCTTCTCCAACACCACAGTTGAAAAGCATCAATTATTCAGCACTCACCTTTCTTCATAGCCCAACTGTCACATCCATAATGACTACTAGAAAAACCATAGCTATGATTAGACAGACCCTTTTGGCAAAATAATCTCTGTTTTTTAATATGCTGTCTAGGTTGGTCATAGCTTTTCTTCCAAGGAAGCAAGTGTCTTTTAATTTCATGGCTGCAATTACCATCTGCAGTCATTCTGGAGCCCAAGAAAATTAAGTCTCTCACTGTTTGCATTGTTTCCCCATCTATTTGCCAGGAAGTGATGAGCCTAGATGCCATGATCTTTGTTTTTTGAATGTTGAGCTTTAAGCCAGCTTTTTAATTCTCCTCTTTCACTTTCATCAAAAGGCTCTTTAGTTCCTCTTTGCTTTCTGCCATAAGAGTGGTGTCATCTGCATATCTAAGGTTATTGATATTTCTCCTGGCAATCTTGATTCCAGCTTGAGCTTCATCCAGCCCAGCATTTCAGCATGATGTACTCTTCTTATAAGTTAAATAAGCAGGGTGAAAATATACAGCCTTGACATACTCCTTTCCAATTTGGAACCAATCTGTTGTTCCATGTCCAGCTAACTGTTGCTTCTTGATCTGCATACAGATGGTATTCCCATCTCTTTCAGAATTTCCCACAGTTTGTTGTAATCCACAAAGTCAAAGGCCTTGGCATAATCAATAAAGCAGAAGTATAGGCTTTCCCGGAACTCTCTTGCTTTTTATATGATCCAGAGAATGTTGCCAATTTGATCTCTGGTTCCTCTGCCTTTTCTAAATCCAGCTTGAACATCTGGAAGCTCATGGTTCATGTACTGTTGAAGCCTGGCTTGGAAAATTTTGAGCATTACTTTGCTAGCGTGTGAGATGAGTGCAATTGTGTGGTAGTTTGAGCATTCTTTAGCATTGCCTTTCTTTGGGATTGGAATAAAAACTGACCTTTTCCAGTCCTGTGGCCATTGCTGAGATTTCCAGATTTGCTGGCATATTGAGTGCAACACTTTCACAGCATCATCTTTTAGGATTTGAAATAGCTCAACTGAAATTCCATCACCTCCACTAGCTTTGTTCATAGTGATGCTTCCTACTGCCCACTTGACTTCACACCCCAGGATGTCTGGCTCTAGGTGAGTGATCACACTATCATGGTTATCTTGGTCATGAAGATCTTTTATGTACAGTTCTTCTGTGTATCCTTGCCACCTCTTCTTAATATCTTCTGCTTCTGTTAGGACCATAGAGTTTCTGTTCTTTATTGTGCCCATCTTTGCACGAAATGTTCCCTTGGTATCTCTAATCTTCTTGAAGAGGTCTGACAAAATGTGGTCCGCTGGAGAAGGGAATGGCAAACCACTTCAGTATTCTTGTCTTGAGAATCCCAAGAACAGTATGAAAAGAACAAATAGTAAGCAATATCTATTGAAATTCTTTTTTTTACATACAGGCATGCAGAAGTTGGGCTTTCCAGGTGGTGTGGTAGTAAAGAATCTGCCTGCAAATACAAGAGATTCAAGTTCCATCCTTGGTTCAGAAAATCCCAAGGGAAAGGAAATGGCAACGCACTCCAGTATTCTTGACTGGGAAATTCCATAAACAGAGGAGCCGCCTGATAAGCTACCAGCCATGGAGTTGCAAGCAGTTGGGCCGCACCGAGCCACTGAGCATGCATATACACACAGGGGACTTAGACCCTACCGAATAAACTAAATAAATGAATAAACATTTCTTAAAAAAATTGAACCCATAGAGACAGCACTCCCCATATCCCTCCAACTCACACAGAGACACCTTTTGTTTTTTGTCTTTTGTTTCTTTCTAAGCCCACTAAGAATATAGATCAAGAAAGCAAGGTGTAACAAGGAATAGCCCATTGATATTATAACTGATAACTCTGGAAAGTTACCTAGCACCATCCTTTTCATTAGCTCTTAGGTTAAACATGTTATCTCTCATGGAGAATGCAGAAACCTATTTGACTTGAAATTTTAGAGCCAGTAACAATTCCAAAACATTGGTTTGTTTAATCCAATGATTTTTTTTCCATGTAATAGGATTATACATTCTCACTCATTATTGTAAGAGTTACCAATTCACTCTGTGATAAAAAAATATATATATATATATTATCTATCTCTTTGAGAATAGCTCATTACATGCTTTCCTCAATTTTGCTGGAGTTGTTTGCTAACTAACACCTAGACAACCAACTTCAAATGCACATGTATTTCATCTTTTTATAAACAAACCCTAAGGGGGATCCCATCTCAGGATCCCACCTCTTGGTGTCCATTCCTTTGTATAATCCCCCAGCTCCTTGAATGTGGGCAAGACTTATGACATCTAAAGATGAAATACAGCAAAAGTGATAGGCTGTCTGTCTTATTAAGACTCTGTCTTATTAGCAGATTAGCTCTCAAGACTGTTTCTCTTGCTGGATTTGAAGAAGTTCCTGACCAGTGTTAGCATGCTCTTGTGGCAAGAAGCCATTGCTTGATACTGGTGGCTAGTGGAGGCTTCAAGTTTCTAGGTAGCAAGAGGCGAGGACCCTCAGACTTAGTCACGAGGGAATGAATTCCTCCAACAGCAACCTCAGTGAAATGAGAAGCAGACCATTCACCAGGCAGGCTTTGACCAGCACTGGCCAACACTTTCTTGCAGCCTTGCCGGCACATTCTTCTAAACCATGCCTAGGCTCTGGGAGATAGTGAAGGACAGGGAAGCCTGGCGTGCTAAAGCTCATGGGGTCGCAAAGAAACACGATTTAGCGACTAACCAACAAGACTCTTAAGGTGATAAATGGGTCCGTCGTTTTAAGTCTCTAAGTTTGTGGTAACGTGTTATAGTAACAGAAAAATCATACAGCAGAATCAAATCTAAAATAATATGTATGTGTATGTGTAAGTATGGAATATAGTACAGTGAACAGAATTTTTCAAAATTCTGTGAAACATACCTCTATCTACTATCTATGTACCTAGAAACACAGAGAGAGAGAGAGAGGAAGAGAGAGAGATTAAATTTATAATCTTTAATCATTAAGTTCAATGACTTCCCACTTAGGACTGTAGAATTTTGCAGTGAATGGATCATGGGGAACAGCAATGACCAGAGACAATGTTCTTGCCTTCCCCATACTGTCTTTTCTGATTGAATTAGTGATAACAAAATTAAAATATATATTTAAAAGCTATTATTTAATATCATTGACAGAAAATATTTCATAATTATAATTTCAAATTATAAATGATGCATAAGTTTCATTTAAAGATTTTTACCTGTCTTTCATAAAATCTGCATTTTTATAACTTGAGATGGTCGTAAAGATTTTATAAAGACCACTTACTTGTAAGTGAAAGCTACTAACACTAATCTTACATTTTATCTTATAAAAGAGCCCTCAATAATTATAGAACAACATCTGTTTATTTGGACAGCATGTAATCATCTTGGTATTTTCACTGTTTAGTCATTGTTTACTGATAACAAAAGTAACACATCAGGAAAGTATCTTTGAAAGTCATTACCAGGGCATTTTAAGAACACACCACATTAAATGCACTTGATTTTCCATGAGTTGATATTTCTGCACTTTAGCATGTTGCAGACAATAGTCTTTGATGATTTTAATCACAGAAAATCAGAGATATTTAAAAGACCGTTGCTAAAGAAGAAAGGACAGATCTGCATGAGTCACTAGTTCAGCCTCTAAAATAGATCAAAGAGACATCCAAAAACGAACTGCTATTCGCTGCTCTGAAGGCAGTCATGGTATTCAGCTGACCACAATGTAAACTTTCCTCCAGCTGTGTGAAATGAACATGATAGTTACAAATACTTACTGAGTCCTAGAAAGGAAGGAAAATGCATTCCAATTTCAGTGACGCCTATTGTTTTCTTTCCAAAAATAATTCTTAAGAGTGTAAGAGAACTTCATAAGTCAATCATTTTTTTAAATAAATTCATTTAAATGTCCTTAGCTTTGTCCTTTATAACTGAATTTTTGACATTTTCCCAAATCTCCCAAAATAACAGCAACAACAAAAACATACCAAGGAGTGTCCTATGTTGGCACTGTGTGGTCTAATCCCACTGGTGTCCAAAATCAGTGATGTAATAAACCAATTTCCATTTATTGCTTTTTTAATGCCATTGACTTTTATAGGTTGGGCTTATATCTAGCTATCTTGATGAACTCATACAGATTCTATACTTACCATTGATTTTTATGGAGCTAGTTCCCTATGTAGAAATGTATCTCAAAACATGACTATCATTTTCCTTTCCAAACACTATACTTTTATTTATTTATTTTTTTAGTTTCACTGGCTAGGATATCCAGTAGAATGATCAGTGATAGGAGGGATTCATATTGTTTTGCCTTTAAGATACGTATTTCTCAAATTCTGCCATTAAGAACAGTAACACCTACTGACGTTTACTAAATACAATTTGCTCAGATTGTGAAAAGTCTCTCTCTGTATCATTTTATTAGGAGACTATTTTTATGTATTGTATTTTATGCATTTTATTTTTCTACATCTACTACAACTATCACTGTTGGCTTGCTGTCTTTTTAATCACTATTTGGTTATAAGGTGAACCATTTTAGTTGTATAATTTCTATTAGGTTACATTTTATTACTGGATATCATCTCTAGAATTTTCACTGATCTTATAAAATTAAGCATGTAGATTTATTTATTTAGTCTATATTCTCAAATAGTCTGACATAGGGATTGTGTTTACTTGAAAACTTTGCAAAATTCCTCTGTAAAATCACCTGGTTACTTTTAGGGGTTGTGGGTAGGTCAGTTTCATTCCTTAAATATATACTTGGACATTCAGTTTTTCTTCTTTTATCATTTTGAGAAGTTTTATTTTTCTAGGAAATTGTCATTTCATTTTTGCTTTTAAATATCCTGGCATTAAGCTCTTCATAGTATTATACATATACATTTCACTCTCTTTGTAATTATAGCTAATTTTATTTTCATCTTAATATATTTATTTCAATTGTTTTTTGATCAGTATTTCCAATATGATTATTTTCAGTTCATTCAAAAATTTATCTTTTGTGCTCCTGATAAGTTTTAGTATACATTTAATGTTTCTTTAACTATTATTTTATGTTAATATTATTTCAACTTATTCAAATTAATTATGTGTGTTCTTTTTACAGTTTCTTGATATAGATGCTAGCATAATAATTTTCAGTATTTGTTTTTTAATTAAATGCATTGAGGATACAGACTTTCATATAAGTGCTCACTTCCCACAAGTCTTGAATTACACATTTTTGCTGTCATTTAATCTGAAAATAATTCCACAATTTCTTCAAGTTTTACTCTTAACTGTATAAATTATTTGGAATGGTGATTTTTATTTTTAAATGTAAGGTTATATTTCAACTCTCTTTTAAAAGCTGGTTTCTCAGTGAATTATATTATGACCACAAATGTGATCTACATAATATAATCTGACTGAAACTTCCTTTGTGGCCAATTACATGACAATTTTTGTAAATGACTCCATGTGTAGTTTAAAAGAATGAGTTTCTTTTGGATATGTGTCTACATAGGTCTATTAAAGCAGGTTTTTTCAGAGAGATAATTGATTTTTTAAAGTATATCTCATTTAAGTTGCTTAACTTTCTGAAAGATAAGCACTAAAATTCATATTTTTATTATGACCTTTTCAATTTTCTGTATTTTTGTTAATTTTTTCTTTTTTACTTTATATATCTTTGAGGCTCTGTTGTTTGTTTCAGGTTGATTCCTGTATTGATGTAGTTTGGGACTACATGTTCCTTTTTATGAGAAAAAAGACTTTTATTAGTTTTTGTATTGTTTTCCTATAGCTACTCTAACAAGTTACCACCCATTTGGTGGCTTAAAGCGACAATGTGTTATTCTCTCACAGTTCTGGAGTTCACAAGTACAAAATCAGTCGTTGCTGTTTAGTTGCTCAGTCATGTCTGACTCTTCACAACTTCATGGGCTATAGCCCACGAGGCTCCTCTGTCCATGGAATTTCCCAGACAAGAATACTGGAGTGGGTTGCCATTTCCTTCTTCAAGGGATCTTCCCTACTCAAGGATGGAACTTGTGTTCCCTGCATTGGCAGGCGGATTCCTTACCTCGGAGCCACCAAGGAAGCCTCCAAAATTAGTACTGCTGGATCAAAATCAAGGTGTTGGCAAGGCCACACTCCCTCTTAGGGGTTCTAGGAGAGAATATGTTCCTTGTAGCTTCCTGTGGCTGCAAGCCAGCAGACCTTGGCTTGTGGCTGTGTCACACGTCTCAACTTCTGTTCCCACTTGCCTCCTGCTTTTCTGTCTCTGTGTTAAGTTCCCTCTACATTTGCTATAAAGATGTTCATGATGGCATTTACAGCTCACCTGGCTTGTTGTCGTTCAGTAGCAAGTGACTCTTTACTACTCAGTGGGGTGCAGCATGATAGGCTTCCTTGTCCTCCACTATCTCCTGGATTTTGCTTAAATTCATATTCATTGAGTTGGTGACACTTTACAACCATCTCATCTTCTGTCTCCCCCTTCTCCTCCTGCCCTCAATCTTTCCCAACATCAGGGTCTTTTCCAACAAATTGGCTCTTTACACCAGGTGGCTAAAGTATTGGAGCTTCAGCTTCAGCATCAGTCCTTCCAATGAATATTCAGGACTGATTTCCTTTAGGATGGACTGGTTTGATCTCCTTGCAGTCCAAGGGACTCTCGAGAGTCTTCTCCAGCACCAATTTGAAAGCATCGATTTTCAGCTCCCAGCATTCTTTATGGTCCAGCTCTCACATCTGTACATGACTACTGGAAAAAACCATAGCTTTGACTATACAGACCTTCATGAGCAAAATGATGTCTCTGCTTTTAAATACACTCTCTAGGTCTGTCTTAGCTTTTCTTACAAGGAGCAAGTGTCTTTTCATTTCATGGCCACAGTCACCATCCACAGTGATTTTGGAGCCCAGGAAAATAAAATCCTCCAGTGTTTCCACTTTTTCCCCATCTATTTGTGATAGAGACAAGACCAGGTGCCATGATCTTAGTTCTTTTAATGTTGAGTTTCAAGCAAGCTTTTTCACTCTCCTTTTTCACCCTCATATAGATGGTATTTATTTAGTTAGTTATTAGCCTCACTGAATAGTTGCAGTCATAATTTCTCTTGCCTCTGAGATTCTGCAGATACTGGATAAACCTCTGTCCACTGCTACATTTACTTGGATAAGTCTTAAAAGTCTTTCAAATCTTTGTTTAGATCTTACCATACCGCTCCAGGCAATATTTTTTAATTTTTCTATACCAAATTAAGAAGTCCTTATTTGTTACCATGGTAATCTAAGTTTATCCCTACTGTAGTCCTTAGCATACTTCATTAAACATTCCTTTGTAGTTGTCAATCTTAAATTCAGTGAAAGTGCCTTAAATAGCATTGCACTACTAATAGCAATAATCTAAGTTCAATAAATAGGAATTAATTAAATGGAGAGAAGAACTAGTAGCTTGATTTTATTTTAAATCCCAATTCTGACAGCTAATTATCTACCCCCAAGAACATCGGATATGGTGAAGGCTTATTATTGTTGTTTAGTCACTAAGTCATGTCCAACTCTTTTATGACCCCATGGACTGTAGCCCAGCAGGCTTCTCTGTCCATGGGAGTTCCCAGGAAAGAAAATACAGGTGGATTGCCCCTTCCTTCTGCAATGTTGAAGTATAAAAGCTCAGAAATGTACAAAGTCAATGAGATGATGGGGTGAGTGTTGGAGGGGCCAGCGGGTGCTATGTGGCTGGGAAGGTCAGCTACTTCAGTTTACATCTCATCTATACTGAGGATCCTATTACTCTTCTTTTGTCAAAGCTCCCAGTTCCACCCTTACCTTACATACAATGATAGGAAGTCTGGGGAAAAGTCTGAAACTGAAAACCAAGACACCAAGAAGCTAAGATAAAGTGCTCTGGGTTCTAAAACCCTGGAAGATACATTTTCCTGGACTAGTTTGCTGCTTAAAGAAATGAGTTTGTAGCTCCAAGCCACAGGTAAACAGCTAGGTTTCATGAATTACAGGTGTACATACTGTTCCTTAGGGCCCAGAATTTAAATTCATACCACTGAACAGTTTTTAAAGGCTTTTACGCATTATTTTGTTTGTATGCAAATGAGGACTGTTAATTTCCAATGAGTCTTAACCATTTATTTAAGCAGTCCCAAAGGATCTCCACTTGAAAACAATTTGCTAACAGTTATTTCAAGTACTAGACACACTCAGAAAATAATAAACTGTAAGTTTTGAATTAATTTAGTAACTTGGGTTTCCCATTCCAGCAGATCTCTATAATTAAAACGAATAGAAGAATCTACTGCCCTTGCATACTTTTTTTTTTAACCTGAATTTAAGATTTTGAGTGGAAAATGTCTTAGACACAAATGTGCAAGGTATTATGGTAAATAAACAGCCTTTATATACACTGCCCCATTTGAGCCTGGCAGCTAGTATATGACAATACACTCAAAAAGTGAGGCGTGTATTATGAATACAAGTATTTAAAAGATGTTTAAGCAACTTGCCCCTTTGGGAGAGCTGCAGCTTGAACCTGTGACTTAGGATTTAACCATAGTGACTCTAAATAATCTTATTTGCAGGATTGCCACATTGCATAATGCCAAATGGCTCTCCTTTATATCATGAGACCATTCAGTGTTACTAATTTGCTGACTATACTTAAAACAATTGAAGCATTTACTGTCTTCCCGTAATATGATTCGTAGCAGCAAACCCTCAGGATTACTATTCTGGACTTGACCAAGGTCATTTGTATCACTCTCAGGATCCCACTATAACAGAACAGTTTTGTTTTCCTTTCCAGAGAGAGGGGGAAACACTGAACCGTTGAATGTAATATCACTGATCCTACCTGGAGTCTCAATTTAGGATGTTTGCATGAGAATTATAGGTCTACGAGTGGGAGAGATTTTAGAGCTCAATTAGCACAGTCCCTAAGTCGGCATTTAAAGATGTCCAGAGGTACATTCTAAAATGACTTGTTCAAATTTGCCCAAGTATGTTGTGACAGAACCAGAACACACACACACAAATTGGCTGTTTGCTTGCTCAAGATTTTCCCATAACACCTGGAAGTATCGTATGAGTATTTGTATTTTTTCAAGTTATTACTGGGGTAAAGCTTTCTTCAGAACCTTCAAAGCCTGCTTAAGTTTAGTAAAATAAATGTGGCTTATAGTTAGATGGGGGAAGAGTTATTTTCTGGATAGTGCTGAGCAAAATAGCAAGTGTCAATAAATTTTTATTGGTAACATGAAAAATAAAAATAATGAGTGATATAGAAACATCCAAAATTATACATAAATGACTTTATTACTACTAAATATTTAATGAAGTAAAAGTGTAAAGAAATATTGATATTTATAAAGAAAAAATAGTCTCATGTTGAAAATTCATTGATAAAATCTTTCATGAGGAGGCCAAATCTATATTACATAATGTATGTGGGTTTGCCACCTATGTAGAACAAAGCAGTGATCCAGCTAAATCACTTAACTTAGACTTCAGCCGCCTCATTTTTAAAATGTAGACATTAAAAACCTTATCTCCCAGGATTGCATGGTTTTCTACATCTAGCCAATCAGCAGCTGAAAATAAATAGCACACAGAAGATCTCAGGGATGTTTTATGGGCCAGACTTAGAAATGGCAAAAGCCAATTCTTCCCACATTCCATTTTTGAGGAGTTTCCATATCTAGCAGGGTGCTGAAACTAACAAGGTGCATTTTGTGCAAAAGATTTCTTTACTGTATGTCACTGAGGCACATAATGTGAACCTTCAGAATAGCCAGCCCAGAACATTCAGATTGAGTTATCTCTTGCTTGAGTCTCTACTCCAGGCAGGAAGAATTGCTTTCTCATTTGCACATTCATTCAGGGACCTCGGTCCTTCCACCTACTGACTCCCTTCAAGACCTCAGCTGCTTAAACTCTAAAGTGCATCAGAATTAGCCACAGGGCTGGCTAAAGCATATCCTTGGTCCAACTCCCTGGGTTTTGGATTCAGTATATTTGGGGTGGAGTCCATTGGTTTTCATTTCTAATAGGTTCCCAGATAATACTGGTGCTATAGTATTGTAAGTTTAGAGATTTGAGATCCTGTGTTTATCCTTGCTAAGCACACCCTGCTCCTTCATACACTTCTACAACCATCCACCAAATAGGAGAGAGACCAGGACAACCCGGGAGATCTTGAGGACGCTTATGGGCCCAGGTCTAGAGGCCATACATCACTTCTTCTCATATTCCATAGCTTAGAAGTCATTGTATGATCCCCACCTACCTAGATGCAAAGGAGACTAAATGTGGCAGGTTGTCAAGGCTGCTGGAAAGCACACACATGTTAGCATTAGCAGTCCTAGCTCCACTTGGTGGGTCCACATCATTAAATTGTATATAACAGCAGCAATTTATTAAAATTCCTTTTGCTATTTCTATTATTATTTATATAATATATAATAAATATATGTTATGTATATAGTATATGATAAATCCATTAATATATAATAAATTAATATTAATATAATTAGACAATAAATTAAATTATAGAACTATTTCATTGTCATTAAAATCCATTCATTATCTGTTAGGCAAGGGAATCACATTAGAATTGTCACTGACTCCATGAGGGATCACACTATAGCAATGTAAACTGTGATGCTACTGTTTGTCAACTTAAAAATATTCTTTGACCAAAAAAAAAAAAGTTTTTTTAAATAAAAGTAAAGAAATTGTACTTTTCGTAGGTTTCAATGAGAAAATAATAATAAGTACAATAAGAGAATTGTACTTTTTGTAAGTTTCAATAAGAAAAGAAACTACTCAAATTCAGTAATTCCCTCAAGTGACTTCCATGACAGAGAAATCCATGTGTGAAATTAAACAGCATGTGTCACTCTGTTGAGGTTTTTCCATGGGTTGTATTTTCCTAAGTGTAATCTGAGCAGTTTCAAGTCAGTTTTCACTGCTCCATGTATAACTTTTCCTATATTTATTTACTCGGAAATATATTATCCTTCATGTCATAGTGCCAAGAAATCTGGTTAGTAAAAATGCCAGATTCTTTTATTTGATTTTATTTGATTTCATTAGGGACCATCAGCCTAGCTGCTTAAGTGCCCGACTACCGTTCGCAGTTAAACATTCATTAAGGAATCCCCAGTGGGTTCATTTGTTTCACTGAGGTCCAATTACAGTGCCACAAAAGCGGTTTTTGTAGCAATTAGCTGATTTTTCCTGTTTATGTTCTGTCTCTTTGGGAAGAGGACTAGCTTGTGGAGGTCAGATTTTTAATTAGGCACAATTTAAGGCCAATAGGAAAACTGATAATTTACTAAATGGCTGTGGTGGACTTAACAGCTCAAAGCAGAGGTAAATAACACAACAGGGACCCCACGACTCAGTTTTCCTTGTGTGCACCGCTCTGAGCCCTGCAGAGTGCAGATAGATTACATGTTAAGTGGTTGTCATCGACACTAATGTGCCGCGCAGGGCACCAGCATCTTAACCTCAGGAGTCATCGGGGTTAGTCGTCCACACTGCGTCTGCTTCTGGTAGCATGAAAGAGAGGAATTCACGTGTATTTTATTTCCCCAAAGTTGGTCTGAGAGAGAAACATTTGATAAAATAGTGCAAGGATATATAATTATCGAAAGGCTAGGGTGTAATCTACCAAATAACCCCAAATTGACACTCACTGTAAGATTAGCATTCACAGTGTTCTGTGCACACTCTTATGGGCTAAATTACATCCTCTCAAATTCGAAAGTTGAAGTCCTGACCTCCAGTACCTTAGAATGTGACTGTATTTGGCGACAGGATCTTTAAAGAAGTCATTAAGCTTAAATGAGGCAATTTGCAGAGGGCCCTAGTCCAACATGACTAGCGTCCTTATAAAAAAAACAATTATTAGGACACAGATCCTTACAAAGGAAAGACCATGTGTGGACATTTGCAAGCCACGGAGAGAAGTCTCAAGAAGCCAGTGCTTCCCAGGCCTTGATTTTGACCGTCTTTTCCCCAGGACTGGAAGGAAATAAAATTTCTGTGGCTTCATCCACGTGGTCTGTAGTCCTTTGTTAGAGCAGCCCTGTAAAACTAACACGGAGACCTAACAGATAAATACGTTATCACATTTTGATACTAAGCATGTATGATACCACAAATTATCGTTAATATTCCAAATCTGTGGCATCACAGCAGCAGCAGCAGCTTAATCACTCAGTTGTGTCTGATTCTTTGTGACCCCAGGATAGCTTCAAAAAAGAAAAAATGATTTATATCCAGTTTCTACAGTCCAGTCAGCTAAGCAAGAGCCAAAGAGTGCTCTCTCAAACGACAAGTCAACTTAAAATTATTTCTATGATCTTAAGCAAACCAACACTGTTGCTTTACATAATCAAAGAAGGCCTGCAGATTTCAGTTTCTTCCACTCCAAACTATGGGAAAGAAACACATTTTTTGGAAATTTAAAGAGGCTAAAAGAAGTTTAAAAATACAGTTGGAAGATTTGGATAGGCATGAGCCTGTGAGAAGCTGTATATGTTATTAAATATATAAATTTGTAAAATTTCTCATATTATTTTGGTTATTCCTTCCTTTAATATGTGAAATCCATTTTTACTAAGTGGTGTCTTTAAGAATTTTGTCCTGTATTCTCAGAACAAAATTATATCATGAGCTCCCCTAGTTTTCATGGTGGCACCACACTGCTAACTGAAGCCTCATCATCTTCTCCCAAAAGGAGTTAGAGAATTGATAATGATCCAACTGACATAGATGTATCTAGAGTTATTTACCTATTTTTTCAGTTATTCTAATTATGAATTTTAACACCTGTCTGGATAATCTGTTACATCTTTTTTAATATATGTAGAAAATATAGAAAAGTCTTAGGAAGAGGGGAATGGGTATTTGACACTTTTTAGAAGTTTTCCCAAGTATTGCAAACCACAGATTTAAATGGAATCTCTTTTAACAAGTGACATTGAAACTATGGGAATAAGTCCAAAGATACCTGGAAACTTGCAGTACTTAGAGCGATGTTCAAAACTCAGTAAATACTTACGGGTTGATTTAAAATTGTTTTAATAGAAAAGATAATTCATCCAGATCACAGTATTTTGATATAAAACTAGGTAACAGATTGACTGCTTTGGGATGGTGCAACCCAAATGGACACTCTATGTAATATTTTTAAGGATTACTAAATTTTCATTTATGAAATGATCCATAACTTCTAAATTTTTTCTTTCTTTTAATACTTACTGTGCCACTTTGGGGGTAATTTTTCTCTTCTCATTTCCCTGGTAGGTTGTCAACTCTTACTTCTTATTAAGGAATTCTGTTCTATAGATTTGCAGTTCTCAATCACCAGGCCCTGGGCATCATATAAAGCAAATGAAACAATATTCAAAGTATATCTGAAATAAGAGAAATCCTATTTTAAATAAAGATTCAAAACATTCTCTTACAATATGCTATTTAAATCTTGGTTACTTTGTCTTTTTGCTTACCATTTTGGGGTGTTCACAACACTTTTTAAGTTGGCTCTGTTCTCAACCATTTGTACTTTTCCCAGAACAATTCTAGTTTTTCCCCATTGACCTGACATTCTTATGAACAACACCAAGTTTAATATAGAGCTTCCCTGGTGGCTGAGTGCTAAAGAATCCACCTGCAATGCAGGAGACCTGGCTTTGATCCCTGGGTCAGGAAGATCCCCTGGAGCAGGGAATGGCAACCCACTCCAGTATTCTTGCCTGGAAAATCTCATGGACAGAGGAGCCTGGTGGGCTATAGTCCATGGGGGTCACAAAGAGTTGGGCACAACTGAGCAGGCACACACATACAATAAATCATCAGTCAATGAATATATATCCAAATGTCTAGGTAAATGTCCCTTAGGTCAGTAAAATATTTCAACCCAGTGAGGGTTTCATAGGAAAGTCGAGCTTAGATCTTGCCTAGAACAAACAGGGGCCATTATCAGGATCTTCCTATTCCAGAGGGAGGGGCTGAGACAGACGTTAATTTCAAAACTTGAGTTCTGTCTGACTTGAAATTCTTTCCGGAGGGTAATTAATAAAAATCAGTCACCAAAGTCACTTTGTACAAACAATGAGTGGCATTAAGTTCCCTACAGGCCAAAAATAAACATGGCTTTCAGAGAACTCAGCTGACAAGGAAAAGGAGAGGGGTTCTTCCAAAGTTGCATGTAGAATTTGAAACCATAATGCTGTCTGCCTCTGTTTCATCCAGGGCTTTCACTGAGTCGCTTCTGTTATCACAAATACAGTCATTTTAGTTAGTTGGTCTGTTGGGGACAATTTTTATGTCATTTATAAACAAAAGATGCCTTAGATAATAGCAGTCTTAGCAATCCTGGTTTTAAAGAGCATATCTTTGAGCTTTCCAGCAATCCTTATTGGAAGTGTAAATATAAACACATTTAGAAAGATTTTGCTGGTTTATCTAGGATACTAACAAGACTTTTTTGAATAATCCTGGATCAATCTGGCTTGCTTGATTCCTGTAAGAGTCTGTCTAATAAGTTAAATTTTCCAGTAGCAGCCATTCCTAATGGAAATCTCAATAAACTTTCCTTCAATGAGTGTTTCAGTATACCTAAAGTAAAACCGGGCCAGCCATGAGGTCAGAACATGGGCTAAGGCTATTTAATACTAATGAGTAGTGAAACCCACATTTAGATATCTCATAGTTTATAATCAAGCTGTATATTTGAATGCATAAGATTTGACAAATTAATATATTTGCTGTTAGGAAAAATTGGGCATATACTTAGGGCTCTTTATACAGATATTGTTAAACTGGCAAATCAAAATCTAACAGGGAATTTATCAAGTCAAAATTATTTCATGTTATCCTAGAGCTTTTCAACTACCTGAACTCTAGTGATGCAATACAGATTTATATAGAAAATGGCCCTAATCCTCAAGAAAATACTGAAGCCATATATGAGGTCGAACTCAAGAAAAGCAAACAGCCTGATGATTTTGTGTTGGTTTAACTTTTTCACTGTTATTTCAGGCCAGATTTTCTTTTGCTTTTTTGCTATGGAAGGAGGAATCCAAGACAACAAATTACTAATTCTGTCATTTGCTTTATACATCAAGCCAAATTGAACATGTGTTTGTTTTTCTTTTTTTCTTTCTTATAAATTTCAAATGGCCTAAATCATGTTCAAGAATGATAACCGTGAATTTCATTTAAAACAAATAAAATGTTGCATTAAAAAAATTGGAATAGAAAACTATTACCCATAAGCCAAGGTATCATATTCAGGGCGTCGACACACCAACAACCAGCGCAAGCTGGCTTCTGAATTTGGGCCAGAGGGAGAGTTGGGGCTGCTCTGGATGCTCTGTGCAGTCTTGCACCACCAGCCCCTTAATCTAAGACCCCTTGGTCTCTGCCTGGGCTACTGAATCTGCCTCAAGGGTCTCCTGGCATCCACTCAGCCTCCTCCATTTCAGATACATTTTCTAATTGTTTCCAGAGCGAACTTTAAAATATGCTAATTCACTGAATGCTTTATTGGCTTCCCATGTTCCAAGGACAAAGAGCAAAATCTGGACTGAGCCTCTGAGGCTCGAACTGGTCGATCTCTCCTGCCATCTCGGCCTCATCTTTGGTTTTCGTCCACACCTACCAGTTTCAGGTCCTCCACTGAGTCAGGCTTCCCTCTGCTTGCAGACCATGGCTCCTCCTGTGACTAGGTGTGTGAGTAAAGGGTCACAGTTTGGGCAAACGTTGGGAGCTTTCTACTGCAGAAGGCTAGTTGTTACCGAGAGGATGTGCGTGGAGGACCGCTTCTCTCAGACTCCCCGAAGCAGCAGCTCAGCTCTGCCAGTTCCCCGTCTACCTAACCTTGGGATGGTTACCTCGCCTCTCTCTACCTCAACACTCATGAAACGGTGGTGACGAAAGTACCCAAAGGGCTTCCCTGGTAGCTCAGTTGGTAAGGAATCCGCCTGCAATGCAGAAGACCCCTGTTCGATTCCTGGGTTGGGAAGATCTGCTGGAGAACGGAAAGATATCCACTCCAGTATTCTTGGGCTTCCCTGGTGGCTCAGATGGTAAGGAATCTGCGTGCAAAGTGGGAGACCTGGGTTAAATCCCTGGTGGCTCAGATGGTAAGGAATCTGCCTGCAAAGTAGGAGACCTGGGTTCAATCCCTGGGTTGGGAAAGATTCCCTGTAGAAGGGAACAGTTACCCACTCCAGTATTCTGGTCTGGAGAATTCCATGGACAGAGGAGCCTGACCAGCTACAGTCCATGGGGTTGCAAAGAGTTGGACACGACTGAGAGACTTTTCCCTCACTAACTCACTCAAAGTACCCAAACCAAAGGTGGAGTCAGAATCAAGAGAGTTAATGGATGCAAAGCCCTCAGGTCATACCTGCTACAGAGTAACAATTCCATGCATATTGCTATTGCCATTACTGTTATTATTACCCAAGTTCCAGCCAAACACACATCCCTAAAAGTCTCATAGACTGCAAGGACTTTATGTAAAGTCTCATGTATAAATCCGTTCTGATCCTAAACTACATGCTGACACAGAAAAGGAACAATTTGGAAAGCATAGAAGAGGATAAGCAATATTTAATTCAAAAATAAATTTATACTGGACAAGAAATAGTAATTCTTTTGATCACACCTGTCTCAAGAATTCTTGTTTCCCTGAGTGTGTGTGTGTGCCAAGTTGCTTCAGTCGTGTCTGACTTTTTGCTACCCCATGGATTATAGCCTGCCAGGTTTCTCTGTCCATGGAATTCTCCAGGCAAGAATACTGGAGTGGGCTGCCATTTCCTCCTCCAGGAAATCTGCCCAGGGATCGAACCCACATCTCGTATGTCTCCTGCGTTGGCAGGTGAGTTCTTTACCACTAGCACCACCTGGAAAGTCCACGTCTCATTAGTGAGGCAGAGTTAATATCAGACTAGAGATTTGTAACACGTACAGCTTTGATGTCCTCATAAAATCCTTCTCCTGAAGTGAAGTGAAGTCGCTCAGTCGTGTCTGACTCTTTGCGACCCCATGGACTACAGCCTACCAGGCTCCTCCCATGGGATTTTCCAGGCAAGAGTACTGGAGTGGGTTGCCATTTCCTTCTCCAGAGGATCTTCCCCACCCAGGGATAGAAGCTGGGTCTCCCGCATTGTAGGCAGACACTTTACCATCTGAGCCACCAAGGAAGTCTCTACTGAGAGCTCTTCAAAAGCATCCACACCAAGTAGGCACTCTTATGACAGCCCAGCCTGGGTAACCTTTTACTTCTGTCTGGGTGTGTCTTGCATTGAGGCTCCCATATTCTGAATTTCTTCAACTAAATATAATGAGCCAGAACTGAGTCCAAATTCTCCCTGCTCTTTTGGATTGTATTCCAGGAAGATGATCACAATAGTTAAAATGGATTTTTCTCCCAAGAACTCGGTTTGAGCAGTGCCAGTAGTCTGAACACACCAAGTTGCATGCTAGCCTCGTTGCCTTCCATGACAGAGCAAACCGTTTGGCTAGCCCATGCCGGCATGGAGTTGGAATCTTTTTTTTTTTTTTTTTTTCTTGGCCGCCTTGTGAATCTTAGAAAATAGCTTTTAGTTGCATCTTTATTTCATTTATTTTTTAAAAAATGCCGTCACAAGCCCTCTTCTCTTCCAATTACCTTCTTCTTCTTCCAAAGAACTTCTGGATTGAGTTCTCAGACTTGTTGGTGCAGCTGCCAAAATGACTGAAGGCAAATAAACCAGAATTGGAAGATAAGCCAGTGCTCAAAATGCCTAGGCTACGGGCCACTGTGGCTCCACTGGAATGCCTCTTGTTTGCATCTCTTATGGGCCAGAGGTTTTAACTCCCAAGTTTTGTTCAGGCGTATGATTGCTGGTCTTCTGAACATGTTGTGTATTTTAAGTATATGCAACACAATTTTTTAAAAATGTGTATAGACTATACATGTAATCTATATAAGTGATATATACTTTTGGCTTCCGTGGTGGCTCAGCAGTAAAGAATCCACCTGCCAATGCAGAGGACATGGGTTCCATCCTTGAGTCAGGAAGATCCCTTGGAAAAGGAAATGGCAACCTACTCCAGTATTCTTGCCTGGAGAATCCCATGGACAGAGGAACCTGGTGGGCCATGGGGTCGCAAAAGAGTCAGACATGACTTAACAAGTAAACAACAACAAATATATACTTTTAAAGAAATCTATTAATATTCATTTTAACATAAATAAGAGTCCCTAAAAGTGGTTGTTTAGGGCTATGCCTTTTCTACGTGTTGTAATTCCTCAAATTCTATGGACATTCCTTTTAGAACTCACCATGCCGGATGATGGTCATTCTTGGAGATGAAATATAATTTTTAAAACACTCATATATGAGGCAAATACATAACTAATTTAGAGTATTGATGTTATTGATATATGCAAATTATATGCATATATAAAGTTTATATACATATAATTTAACAGGTATGAAAAAATAATAAAGTTTTATTTACTTTGACTCAGATTGCAAATAAAGATAATTCCAAAAGTGGAATAGCAAAAAATAATATGGATAGTGTAGCAAGATAGGCCCTTCAAGGCCTATTCAGTTTAACAAATAAGTCCAGTTCTGAGTTATGTGTTGTAATGCGAAGATAATCAACACACACCCAGTTTAGCTGGATGGACATTACTCATTTGAAAGTACTAATTCCAGTATATTTGTTTCAGATCAGTGTAATGCGTATTTGGCAACATAAAACCAGAAGCAGTGTTGTGTCATAGTTAGAACATGGGCTCCAGACTCAGGCAGACTTGGAGCTGTGTCCTTGGGGAATCATCTCACTTCTTTATATTTCACTTTCTTCACAAGTAAAATATGAGTGTTTGCTGTGTAGATGAAGTGAGCTAATGTAAAGACAGCTTAACAAGGTGTGTGGCACAATAGTAAATTTCCATTAAGTTTGTTACTAGTAATTGTAAAAAAGGCTTATCTCAGTTGATATTTATCTTCCATCATCAACAAGAAAATCATTTCAACACATCTAAAAGAATGGAACAAGCTAGTCAGCATAGAAAAATCTAACAGCATTCTACAAAAAATATTTAATTTGCTATAGACTGGGTCAGTTATTAATGTATGTCATTAGCAAGTGGCCTACCCATGCCAGATATAAACTCTGTCATAATTTTAGTCTTTTATATTTTAATTTGCTTTTCTTATTTGGTTGAATGTTGATTATTTGGGTCAGTTGGGTTGGGAGAGGGGAGATAGGGTTTTTTGTTAAAAAAATACAAGAGTGAGCTTAAGAAAGGCTTCATAGGTTTACAACATAGTGATTCACAATTTTTAAAGTTTATACTCCATTTAGTATGAGATCGCTTATATGTGGAATCTAAAAAATAAAGCAAACTGGGAGAGAAAAAGCCTTTGAAGGTATTCCAAAATAGCCACCATGGGAAGGGTTACAAGTACTATGTTCCAGAATGTTTATTTTTCTTTCTCACTGGTTTCAAATGGGTCAGCATTATCACTAAAACAAGAAGTAAACGAAGACCTATCTCAGATTACATCAGCTCCTGGGGCCATCAAGAAAGTAAACATCAGCCACCCCATGAAAAATACAATGATTACCTGTTATTGGACACCTGCAGGCCTGGCCTAGCCACCAAGTGGCCCAGTTAATGAATCCACTTATTCCTAATACAAATAAACCAGAGAGAGGAAGTGGTCAGCCAAAGCTGAATCTGAAGGCAAGATGGTTAATAAAAACGCTCAAGGCTGACATTTCCTTTTTATTTGAAACATGCTTTTCTTGAGAATGACATGATCTTATTGATACAGTTTAGTAAGCCTCAGCTGATGTCAGGTTTTAAGTTCCTTTTAGATGCTTGTTCTTTTTTCTAAGTGAAAAAAAAAATCCAAAGGAAAAAATCTTAAGTCTATCATGGTTCCATAGCACAGAGACTAAATAGGAGAAAACACACTTTCTTTTATCTTTAGTCACTAGTTAAAAATGATGATGTTTACAAGATATATCTTTTATGCAGAACAATTTGTCAAGATTTGTGAAAAGCCTTTAAATTGTTCATATCCTCTGCTTAAGTAATTCTACTTGTAGAAGTGTGGGTTAAGGAAATAATCAGAAATGTGTTTAAAATATATGGAAATGATGTCAGGGACATTTAATTTAATAAGTACAAAAAGAATAATCTAAAGGCTTAAGAATAAATTGATTAAATAAATCAAGACATGTTTTTATAATAGAATGTTATGATAGCTTCAAAGGCATTAGATAAAGACAGAAAATTCTTTTAATGTTAAATGAAAAAGGTAATATATGCAACAATAGAAATGATTTATATTCTTTTTATTTTGGTTTTGTCATCTTTTCAGAAATTTTTATTAGTTTTTATTAAAACACACAAATATATAAAGTTGACAAAATATTTGAAGAAATAATACATACATGATGTTAACATGAATTATTAATATCTTAGAAGGATGATATTAAATGTGATTTTTTGACTTATGATTTTTCTCTGCTTTCACGTTTTGTGTAATGAACGTATGTTTCATAAAGTTTCATAGGAAAACATGGTGCATGCCATACATCTTGGGGCTTCCCTGGTGGCTCAGTGATAAACAATCTGCCTGCAATGCAGGAGAAGCGGTTTCGATCCCTGGGTTGGGAAGATCCCCTTGAGGAGGACACAGGCAACCCCCTCCAGTATTCTTGCTAGAGACTCCCAGTGGACAGAGGAGCCTGGCAGACTACAGTTCACGGGTTCACAAAAGAGTTGAACATGACTGAGTGACTAGACACGCATGCCTGCATACACCTTGGCCAGGAAATTATACTCAAATAAGAATATAATTTTCCAGTCCCAAAACAGTGTCCCTGAGTTTTTCATTTTTATACCTGGATATTTTTTTGGCATCTAATCTACATTCGTCATGATAGAGTTTTATGTATTTTCTCATCTCCTTTGCTGACATAAATAGCAACTAATCATCATCCGACGTTTAAAACCCCAAATATTTGAAGACTTTCAGCTTTCTCTCTCTTCCTTAGGCTGTGCAATGGCAATCCTTTTAAACTTTTCCTATTGATCCTCTTTTCTAGTCTTTTAATCATTTCTGCATGACTACCCAAAACAATCCTTTAACTATAAAATTTGAGAAAAATCATGGAAAAAGTATTTGAAATCCTATAATGCCTAGATAAGCCATAAAACACACATATTTCTCTTGCATTCTTATTCTTCCTTCCTTTGAAATAATTAAAAAGGAATCAAGGCACTTATAATTTCCTATTTCTCTTGTAAAAAAATAACATCCCAAATTATTTTTCATGAATAGGCAATTGGAAACTGCTTTAGGATAAATTAGGATGTATATATTCTATTATGCCAGTTCACAAATGTCATAATATAATAAATATTATCACATAGAGTGAGTTTCAAAATATATGAATACTTATGCTGTAATAAATGCAAATTTTTAAAATTAATTCATCATGTATATTGAATTCATTGATTCAAACATTAATTAAGAGCATCCATAGTTGGCACTTGTGTTGTGTTACATAATAATGATTCATAAATATTAATGGCATAGTATTCCTTCTTTTCATCTGTTTGTTTTCTGTTTATTTGCTTTTCAGTATTTTGCTGTCAACTATTTCATGTCTACTATATTCCAGAATGTCTTTATGCCTCTTATATAACTTGATGTTTTTACCAAAATCAAGCATTAGCCAGTAGTACAAGATATAAAACATGACTGTGACTGAGTTTACATTTACATACATAATATATATGTATATGCACAACATATATTATGCATTTTGCCATAAACCTTTTCTTTCCACCAGCTTATTTAGGTGAGCATGCTTTGGCAAGTGTCAGTCTCTCAGTCATGTCCAGCTATTTGTGACCCCGTGGACTTGGCCCACCAGGCTCTTCTGCTCATGGGATTCTCCAGGCAAGAATACTGGAGTGGGTTGCCATTTCCTTCTCCAGGGGATCTTCCAGACACAAGGTTTGAACTCAGGTCTCCCGCATTGCAGGCAGATTCTTTACCATCTGAGCCACCAGGGAAACCTGAGATAAATTACATGTATGTAATTTACTTGGTGGCTCAGATGGTAAAAGCATCTACCCACAATGTGGGAGACCTGGGTTTGATCCCAGGGTCGAGAAGATCCCCTGGAGAAGGAAATGGCAGCCCTCTCCAGTACTCTTGCCTGGAGAATTCCAGGGACAGAGGAGCCTGGGGGCTACAGTCCATGGGGTCGCAAAGAGTCAGACACAACTGAGTGACTTCACTTCACTTCAATATGTATCATATTTCATAACATACGATACACATGCAATAGTCTTTATGTGTCTATAAATATACCACATACACATGTGATATATATGTGATATGTGTATATAATTGTACATGTATGTAACACAATATAGTCAGTGTGTATATAGTAATATATCACAGAGTTTATTTAGATGTAAATAAACATCTTTCAATCACTTTAGAAAGATATATGAAGGAAATTCTAAGTTTTGAAATAAAATAAAATAATGTTCTTTTCACTGCCCCCTGCATACTCTCACACTTTACAAATATAAATTTCTAGTATGATACAGTCTAATCTACTGAGTTGATTACATTTTAAATTTTTATAGGAAACTTCTTGAATTAGCATATTTTCACTTTTCCATTATTGCTTGTCCTTTTCCAGGAAGTAATGGGCACCTGTCAATTACTTCTGCAAATCTACATTTTTTGCAGCTATCTGTATTTCTGTTGAGCTCATTAATAATTACTGTTTCATCTATCCATAATTCTGCTTTTATGATAGCTCATCTGAGTCTTACAGGCAGCTCCCGTATCTCTTCAACCTCATATAGACTAGCTAAAACACTTTAGACTCAGTAAAAAGTGATTTCTTCTGGTTGTGCTTGCTCTTTCCCCCCCGGCTGTCATTCTACTTGGATATAATTTCTTAAGATAACCTGTTGAAGGAAAGTTCTTGTGCCCCAGATCCCACTTCATCTGCAGGGCAGTTTGGGGCTTAACTTGAGCTGCCAAAGGTGCAAAGGTCAATCTAATTTAGGAACGTGGTTCTTCGTTTCTCCCTAACTAAAATTCCAGTTGTGCAATGCAATAAAGCGAGTCATAGCAGCAAAACATGGCTATGCATGCCTATAGCAGCAGCGTTGATACAGGCAAATTCTAATCAATTATCAACTCACCCAAAGGACAAGAAGAAAGAGAATTCTGTTCAGAAATGCTTTCTTAATTTGAACATGCCAAGTATAAAGTTGTCACTCATATATTGAAAAATCCAAACCTACATCCTAAACACTCAGGATAATATTTGAGTTCTATGCATGCTCTTACCAGAGCTTACAGAACTATTACATTAAAGCAAAAATTAAAGTTAACATGTTTCCCGTAAAGTCACATTCAGCATCATCTTATCCTAACTCTGACAACTGACTGCCTTTGACGTCAGATCACGTTCTCAGTCTTGCCTCATGAACGCTGAACAGTTATTTAATCTCTCTGACTCTTAGCTTTCTTTGCAGGAAAATTGGCGGTGGTGGCGTGGTGGTAGGGGGATGCAGGGGGCAGGAAGCACATAACCCATAGGATTGAATGTTAGTCTTATCGAGGAGTATGTGCCAAGTGCCCAGCAAAATCTTGGCTTTAGAACAAAACTTCGTTCTTTTCTTCCCTTCTTTTGATTTCTTTGCCTTCTTCTTGGGACACATGGTTTCTTTATCTATTATCAGTTACTGTTTATGAAAAAAGGATAGTTTCCTCAATTAATAATCAGCACATTAACTTTAAAAACAGGAATAAATTCCTTTTTATTTTAGAATGGAAACACTTGGGAAAGATTACTCATGCTCTTTGAAGAGATTCATTTTCAGAATAATTGGAATGGAGCCTCATTGACGATTTATATACTGTGATGCAATTATTAGGAAGGGAACTTTTGTTCCCTTTTTAGCTACAGAGTTAGGTGTCATGGAATTTTTTAAGAAGTCAAATTTCTCAAATGTAATGTTTTCATGGAATTAAAAAACACACAAAGAAATGTCCAGTATATTACACACAGCATGTATTAATATATTATATAAACATAAAAACTGGGAAAGTTAAGAAAAGTTGTTGGTAGGAGCAGGAACCATGCAAATTAAAAGACTTATTTTAGGAGTTTCACATTTTTAACATTTTCATAAATTATTTCTGCTTGTAATCACAGTGTCTTGGTCTCTCCACCACATGAAGAGTTATTCTATAAAATTGACCTCTTAGCAGAAACTGAAGTTGAATACACTGTAAGGAAGGTTATTTTATGATGTCAGTCTTCTGTGAAATTTGACACCTCAAGCACGTTCTTCCAAGTTTTGTTCCAATTTATAAATGTGTAACCTTAAAAATCTCATTCCCATTGCTCAAGTGGGAATAACCCATCTTTTTCAGTCACTATCAGGTGGTTACACTGCTCGTAACAACCAAAGCTTCCATCTCTGCAAGTCTGGGGTATAAAGTCAAACAAACTGATGAGTAGCTGAGCTTCTCTATCATTGTGTTGGGTTCCTGTCTGATAGCGCCAAGAGATATTTTCCTATGGGCCCTCAAACCCATCACAGGCAATCATTTTAGGAGATGATTGGAGAGAAGAAGGCATTCTCCGGTATATGAAAGAAGACAACTTGTAGTACCCTGAAGGAAATAGGCTAGCTCATTAGGAAAGACCCTGATGCTGGGAAAGATTGAAGGCAGGAGGAGAAGGGGACGACAGAGGACGAAATGGTTGGATGGCATCACCGACTCAATGGACTTGAGTTTGAGCAAGCTCCAAGAGATGGTAAAGGACAGGGAAGCCTGGTGTGCTGGCGTCCATGGGATCGCAGAGTCAGACATGACTGAGTGACTGAACAACAGCCCTGAAATAAAGAGCTCTTTATACTCAAAGTAGGGACAGTCACAATTCTGATAAGGAAACTCTGAGAGAGTACAATCCTTTCCCTCTGGAGACCACATTTTATTTTGATCCCAAGAAAAGAACAGAAAAAAAAAAAAAAAGAAAAACTTTAGACACTTCTGATTTAATTCTTGGCCTATTTAGCTTTCTTAAATCACATTGTCTAGGAATATACAACCCAAATTCTTTCTGAAATTTCATTATCTTCTGGACAAGGTATTTATTTCTTCTGTTCTTTTGCCTTCTTGATTTCTTGGTTCTTATCCTGAAATCTGATGATTGCCAATGTGAGTTTCAAAAAAAGGAAACTGGCTATATTCAGTTCCAGAGACTGACCAGGAACCATTTTTTCCTCCAAAATTTAAATCCATTTGACAAGTTTTTGCATTGACTGTTTGAATACCCTTTTAAGGTAAGTATTACTAACTCTTTTCCAGATACAATTAAAAAGGCAGAAGAAGAATTACATTATTTTGGTTATAATGGTTGAACAGTAAATAGAATGATATTCCCGTCTCCTGAAATTTTAAATTACTCTATTTCTTTGCTGGTCTAGCCATTTTGCCTTTTCTATTTCTCATATAAATATTACCTTCTCTTTTAAAAAGCAACATAAAATATACGCAAGCGAGTAGAGGTCACAGGTCAATTAGTTGCACCATTTTACAAGAACTAAACCATCAGATCATAGGAAGGAAAGCCATTCTTGCTTTTGCCCCAAACTGTTAAACACCATGTACTTGAAATCTTTGGCCTGTAACTGAAAGAATATAGTTTTAATTTGCATTTAAATAAAGCAAATTTCCCACGGCAAAGAATATATAGCCTGCTTAAGTTGGACGGGAAGATAAATCAGAGGATAAGCAAGGCAATAGCAGGAAGAAAAGGAAAGCTACTCTAGGTACATTTAAATAGTTAACATTCTGAATTCTTGCTATCAATTAAAGAAACGTTAAGCTTTAAGAGATTTCTATATACAAAAGCTATACTTTGAGAAGATGCAATATTATCCTAATTAATGCCTCATTTATTATTACCTAGTATCTATGCTATTTTACCTTATTTACATGCTAATTACAAGCTAACAGTCTACAGTGAGCTTTCCTGATGGGTCAGTGATAAAGAACCTACCTGCCAACATAGGAGGCTTGAGGTCAATCCCTGGGTCAGGAAGATCTCCTTGAGAAAGAAATGGCAGCTCACTCCAGTAATCTTGCCTGGGAAATGCCAAGGACAGAGGAACCTGGTGGGCTACTGGATACCTGACCTGGCAGCCCACAGTGTCACAAAAGCATCAGACATGACTTAGTAACTAATCAACAGCACAAACTGTCTACAGCAAGCCCCCCTGCATGTGAATGAGTTCCATTCTAAGAGCGTGTTGGTAAGTCCAATTTAAGGCTGACAAGATTAGCCTAGGTCCCCAAAAAACACAATAGGCTATATAGTACTATATTTTATTAAGTTTATAATACTTTTCACAGAAATAAAACATAAAAAACAAACACACACACAAAAAGAAACAATTTTAATTTACCTATCTTGAAAAGTAACAGTAGTATAGCACAATAACTAACAGGTGAATGACTCACCTGTCCATGGAATTCTCTAAGCAAGAATCTGGAGTAGGTAGCCATTCCCTTCTCCATAGGATCTTCCTGACCCAGGAATCCAACCTGGGTCTCCTGCATTGCAGGCAGATTCTTTACTGTCTGAGCCACCAGGTAAGATTATGCAACCCCAGAAAATACCCAGTGGGGTAACCATGTCAGATGCAATTGACATTACGCTATCCATGAGGCAAGTGGGTATCTGTGTTTTGCCCAAGTTCATGGAGCAAGCTCAAGGGAAATGGACCACTAGTCCATGCACAGTGCCATCCCCAGCACGACAAGCGCCATCACTTCCCAACTAGAGTCAACACGATTAATTTGTCTGTGCTTTCACTCAACACTTGTTTTTTGAGCATCCTTAGTTTTTAGGAATGTTTATCTCTTACAGATGACCCTCTTTCTACTTAGTCTTTCTAGATTGCTGAGAGGGAAGCCATGAGAATATTTTGTTCTTCATGTAATCGTATAGATAAACCTGCCCCGGGTACCAACAAGTAGGAAGTTGACCTGCTCAGTGATCATTATTCATTTTAAAGCAAAAAATTCCATGACTTCTGCCCTTGATTTTCTACATATTCACAGTAATAAAAGTTTCAAGATAGATTCCCATGACCAAAGACTTCTGAAAGGAAAAAATCATTAAAGAATGTCCAGAACATATTTTTATATCAAATAAATATCTGAAAAAAGAAAGTTGCCAAATGACCTACCTAGTTTGCTTTCAAATAATAAAATATGCCATTTATTTTTCTAAATTCAGGGGCTTAAAATTTTTGTAATTGATTGGACCACAGACATGATTTGTTGCATATAATTATCATAAACTTCTCGGTCTCTGTTTCTCTCTCTCTTCCCTCTCTCTGTCTCTCTATCTCTTTTTCTCTTTTCTTCCTGTGGGATTTCTTTTAAGGTTTCCCAATTTATCAACAATAAGACTTATGAAGTAAGAAAAATTGATGCATTATTTAAAATTGCCATTTGTCTGCTCAAAATGCATTCAACAAAATATTCAACATATATTTATAAATAGTGGTGATTAAAAAGGTAGTTTATGTTCTTACTGAACTTCAGGGAGTTGTTTAACCTTCTAGGACTCAAATAATAAACCCACCTATCTCAAAGGATTATTGTGAGGATATTTGAGAAAGATTTAATACTGTGAGATTTAATGCAATGTAGCACATTATAGTATGGTTTTTAGTATATGCTGTGCTATGCTTAGTCATTCAGTAATGTCTGACTCTGCTTCCCCATGGACTGTAGCCTGCCACGCTCTTCTGTCCATGGGGATTCTCCAGCCAAGAATATTGGAGTGGGTTGCCAGGCCCTCCTTCAGGGAATCGTCCCAACCTAGGGACTGAACCCAGGCCTCCTGCATTGCAGGCGGATTCTTTACCATCTGAGCCACCAGGGAAGCCCTTTTAGCATATAGTAAGCTCTTAATAAATTCTACTACTTTTATTCACTCTGTACCAGCAATGAGGAAATAAGGACGAAGAAGACACAGCAAAAATATCTTGGTAGAGAAATATAGTGTTAAATAAAATAAAATTTTAGCCTGAATTATGCAGATAATTCCCCCCTTTCTGTCATATGCTTTAAACTATAAATCAAAATATCTTAAAATTGAGCAAATCTATATGTATTAGAAAAAGTTAATAACATTATCCATATGATTAACTGAAACAAAAATTTCATTTATCTAGGTATTTGGAAAATTGTAAATGTACACTAAATCTGATTTTTGTGGTTGTAATATTATAAATATCTTTCAAACAAAAGGAAGTATTTGGCAAGATCAGTTAACATCAAAGTCATAACCAAGTTTCCATGTTAACCATAGGCTGTAATTATCTGGCCCATTTGCCTGCACTCTGCTAATGAGGATATCTTAGATCCAGTTAGTTTCGCTCACCAGTTTGCTTTTCTGTGTTCCTTGTTGACTGGCAGTAGCCCAAATCACAACCAGGATGCAAACGAAAATGAGGCCAGAGACATGTCCCCTGAGTAAGTTGGATAAGTAATGAGTATTTCACTGTTAAACCCAAGTGGGAGTCATTCCAGTTCAATGCTGCTCACATCTCTTGAGAGCTTACTGAGCCAAACACTGTGATCTATGCTAAGGATTCAAACACGAATGAGGTATTTCCCCTTGAGGTGTTTATGGTCAATTAGGAGATAGGCATATGAACAGAGAACCACAGTCAGCGTGTGCTAAGCAGTACGATGAAGTTCCGCACAATATGCTGTGTATTCCGTATCGCCAGGAGCGCGGCAGAGACGTGTGTGGGCAGGGGCAGCAGGCAGGCTAGCAGAGAGCACCTCCCGGAGAAGATAAAACTATTAGTGAACGTCATACTTTTCTTTCTGGAGCAAATGAGACAACATCATTCATATGTGAATAGAGGTCAAACATTAATTGTTCTCCAGCACACTTTCCCATATTTGAATTTTCCATATGTAAACACATATCAGTTTACAAAATTTCATGGGTACCACAAGGGGTATCACCCAGACTCAGAACAGAAATTCCATATTCTAGATTGGCAGTTGCACAAATACTTAATAGTATAATACTTAGTGCTTACGGTGGAAGGTCTACTGGGTAAGCCCATACAAAGGCAAATATATTTGATTTTCTTGCCCAGAGAACCCATCAACTTGCGGGCACTAACATGTTTGAGCAAACATGTGTACCTAGACTAGAAAATAAAAACAAAAACCCGGCATATCAGTAGTCCTTACAGAAAAGAGACTTCATTGCAAACTATACCATCATATTCGTTGTCACTAACTCATTCCATCATGTTAGCTGGGCAAGCTTTTCTTTTCGGCACTGTATGTACTGCATACAGATGATTAAGAGATGAATCAGTTGTGCCTTCTTCTCTCAAGGAGGTCACTGTCGGTCAGGCATAGCACTGAATAAACACCCATACACAAAAAAGCACAAAGGTTTTGGTATGAGAGGAATTCAGGAACCACCTCATCCATGCCCTTTACATCTCCAGGAGGGTGCTGGGGACTTACTGCGTGTGGAGTCTGCATCTTCCATTTCTGCATCTTCCATCACCTGAGCCTGCCGGCCTCTGTTTCTAGCCTGTGGTCAGGTTAGAGCTGGACTATGGCTGGCTTAGATCTGTAGGAGTCCAGTGGTTCTCCATTAAGACATCTTTCACTACTAGGAAAAAACAAATGTACACAGGGTGAAAGCAGGTCGTCACGGCACTACAGGTCATGGACAAGTAATGCAGGTGGCCGTTTCCAGCTTTCGGCACAGCCTGTTGACCGCAGACAGTTATCACAAGCTGTCTTCAAGGTATGACTATACAGCTGAAAGAACTGCTTGTACCAGGATCTTTAAAAGTTGTTAGACCTCTGTGTCTAAATATTAGGTTGTTTGTCAAAGCATCTTATTTACTTTATATGAACAGCTCCTGCAAGTTCTAAAAACTGATTTTTGCCTCTTAAATATGCAGGTGTCTGTGTGATTTTTAAATCACTTGCTGAGATTTAAAACCCGTTTTATCCACATTTGGCTCAGATTAACAGAAAGGGAATTTAGGCTGAACTAGGTGAGCATGTGGTCTTTAAATGCTCCTCAAATCTCATTGATATGATACATAGACATATAACACTAGCTTCACCGATTATGGCTAGACGATATCAAAACAATTTCCTTCCAAGAACTGATTGGGCCACTCATTGATGTGGCCCATTTTTGCCTTGAAGAATATATATATATACATATGGTTTTTAACCGACCAAAGTTCCCAAAAGTCTGTGGAGCAGAAAGCCCAGTGCTTGGAATCTCAGGATTTCCAAGTGGTGAATATTTCCCTCATCTCTGCTTTTCTCTCTGTAGCAGTTGTCAAAAATAATTGACTCCTCTCAAGTCACACGGACAAAGAATGCCCTCAGAAAAAAAGGGAACAAAGGAAGATGGTAACCATTCAGGTGACCCGAGTGAGTACATGTGATGAAATGGCTAAGGGGAGCAGGCAGGGAACAAGGGGAAAGGTGTTTGTTTCTTGACCTGGGTGACCCTGACGTCAGGAGGCCATCAAAGGAGCCTCTTCCACCAGAGTTCATTTAATACTAGCTATCCTAATGTTTCTTACTCTCTTCTTTCCTTTTTTACTCATGGTGAGGTGAGTTTTCTATAAAAATACAAAGGATGAATAACCTTCACAGGTTGACAATCTTTAATAACATATTTCTGTGTCTCCTTTCTACAGTAGGATACAGGAAGGTTTTAGTTTAAAAATCAAGGCTTTGTTGCATGATTAATTTAGCCTTATGTTTTTCTTCTCTATTTACTTACTAATATTTACCACCTTCCCTCACTAAACTGAAAGCTGTGTGAGAAGAGAAACCTTGTCTGTCTTTTCCCTTGATAAAATTCCAGATGGCATCTTGCTCAGAGGAAGGCTGTCACTAAATATTTGCTGAGTGGGTGTAAATGAATGAATAAATCCATTTACCCTTAATTTTGAAGTATGTCTTTTCTGGTTTTAGTAATGTATTCTGCCTTTCTCCCCACAGAATATAGAAGGTGCTAAAGTACTAATACCAGATTTTCTTGCTGATATATGTTGTAAACGTTCTGTGTGCCATTCTTAATGGAGTATTATAGTTTAAAAGATATTGCAAAGAGTTATGACCATAAACAAGCCTTTGGTGGTCAAAGTAGAGATGTATTTTGCATTTTCCTATGCTTCTCAAGTGAAAATTCCTTTGCATTTGCAGAGGAATTAAAGCAAAATCATTAAAGAGCTTGATTAATTTTTAAAAACATTGCCCAGGTAATTGAAGTATTTAACTAATTGTGCAAATAAAACTGTTGAAAATGGAAGATTTAGTTATTTATCCTAGAGGTAAGCAAAGGCTTCTTGTTAGGTTAATCTTCTCTATTCCCCAAGCTCCCCTTATTTTAAAAAATTTATTTATTTTTAATTGGAGGGTAATTGCCTTATAATTTTGTGTTGGTTTCTGCCATGTATCAACATGAGTCAGCATAAGGATACGTACATCCCCCCATTTTGATCTTCCCTCCTCACTCCCACCTCATCCCACTGCTCCAGGTTGTCACAGAGCGCTGAGTTTGAGACCCCTACTTCCCACTAGCTATCTACTTTACGCATGGTGATGTATGTGTTTCAGTGCTACTCTCTCAATTTGTCCCATCCTCACTGGAAAAGATCCTGATGCTGGGAAAGATTGAAGGCGGGAGGAGAAGGGGACGACAGAGGATGAGATGGTTGGATGGCATCACCGACTCGATGGACATGAGTTTGAGTAAGCTCCAGGAGTTGGTGATGGACAGGGAGGCCTGGCATGCGGTCGCAGAGTTGGACACGACTGAGCGACTGAACTTCTCCTTCCCTCACTGTGTCCACAAGTCTGTTCTCTATGTCTGTGTCTCCTTTGCTGCCCTGTAAATAGGTTCACCGGTACCATGCTTCTAGATTCCATGTGTATGTGTTAATATGTGATACTGGTTTTTCTCTTTCTGACTTACTTCACTCTGTATAATAAGCTGAGCTCACCTCTCATCCCACTTTGATTTAAGATGATAGTTGCTCTTAGGCACAATTCTTCTCTTTTCCCGAATATGACCTGAGTCTTCATGTCTAAGAATCATTCCGAATATCAGCTCAGAAAGCAGAAAACAGATCCAACCAAAGTCTAAAGAATATTTTATAGAGGAGGGTGCAATTTATAATGAGCCAAACACCCAGAGGCAATGATTCTGCACCCAGTTCTGGAGTTAAATATCAACCAACTGTGAGTAAAACCCAAACACCACAATCACCTTCTTCCACTTGTCCTGCCTCGGGGTCTGGGGTGACAGGGAAGGCTTGCCAGTCAGCAGTTCTCTATGTGGTAACATTTGGCAATGACACAAGATCAGGCAAATGCCTTGGGTAATTCCATGATGCCAAGGGAACCATCTCTGAAGCGATGGAGGCTATGATAAAGATGGGCATTCTCCCACATGTGGCTCAGCAAGAGACAAAGCATAGTACCAAGACAAATAGAAACAGCCCTGGGTGAATGCGTTCAGTTGGGTCTGCCGAAAGTTCCCACTTCCAAGGCCAGGAGGATACTAGATTTCACTTCAGAATTCCTGTGGGATATTACAAACACAGCCACCCCGGAAGCTTCTGGGTCAGTGAATCTGAGGAAGGAACCAATGGAAGGTGACACATGGCTAAAATATCCTATTTCAAATCACACACATACCAGAAAACATGGATTCATCTCACAGAAATATATGACCAATATTTCAATATGAGACCTGGTGAGATAAATAGCATGATAGTGAACTAGAAGAGAGCTTCATTTATATAATGAATTTATAATAAATTATTGTTATTCATAGTAATTCTTAATGCATATTGAGCACCCACTAAGTGCCAAAGATCACAGCTAGTCATGAACTCATAATATCATTTTAATACTATTTAAAATGAGAGGAAGGAGTATTACATCTGTTTCATATAAGAAGAGACTAAATGACTTGGCTCAGGTGAAAAACCTATTAAGTGCTGAGCATTTGTTCAAGGGGAAGTTTGCTTATGCCTGAACTACAACCTCTTTTCCACTGTACACTTGACCTCCAGGGTCTTTCTTCAAGTGGAAGGAGGTCAGAAGAGAACAGGCTCATCCCCAGGACATAGCCACACCTCTGGTTGAGAGATGAGTGATATAGTAATTAGTAGATAGAATGTACGGTGGCCATATTTTCTTAAACAAAAACAAGGCCCTTTTTACTGAAAATGGGGCAGTGTATTTTAAATCACACAACTTTTCACATTATAGTATGCCTGGTAAACATATATAGGTACATGATAAATTGCAAATGGAAGGAAGAGAGGCCTGCAGATAAAAAGAACATTCTAAGCTGATGGTTAATCAAGGTTATGGGAGAGATGGCAGGCTGACTGAATTGAACTATCTTAATGTCTTACTGTCTCCCAGTATTCTCTAGCAGGCTTAAAAACACAGAATAGAATGCAATCTTTTTCTTAGAAGTCATTGATTCTTTTCATATAAAATTCTCTGGTGACATTGATTTAAATTTTATTTATTTATTTTTGGCTGTGCCAAGTCTTCATTGCTGTGCCAGTTTTCTCCAGGGCTTCTCATTGCAGGGGCTTCTCTTGCTGAAGAGCATGGTCTTTAGAGCATACAGGCTTCAGTAGTTGTGGCATGTGGTCTCAGTAGTTGCGGTTCCTGGGCTCTAGAGCACAGGCTCGATAATTGTGGCACACAGTTTTTCTGTAGCAAGTGGGATCCTCCTGGATCAGGGATCCAACCCATGCCTCCTATATTGGCAGGTGGATTCTTTACCACCAAGCCACCAGGGAAGCCCCTCTGAAAACCTTTTAAGAGACATAATGTAACTCAGATGTCCTGAGTCTATAGGGTGTGAAATCTAGAGAAGACAAGGTATGCTATGCTGAAATTATATTGCTTTAAAATGAAATGCATTTTCTACAAAACAAAGCTTTGCTCAAACAAATGAAGTTTTCTACTAAGTTGTCTGAGGTATCAAATGATACAAAAAAAGGATATCATATAACCTTATTCTGTTTATCAATATATAATTATGAAGTAATTTACAATAATACAGTTATTGATTTAACTTCACCTATGAGCCTTCAAAGGATATTTATACTTTCAGAACGAAATTTAACTAAATTATTGGGTAAAAATTGCCACTAAGCAGTCCTAATTAGAAAACAGATGCTGCTGTGAAGATCATGTTTTATCTTGGGACTCTTCTGATCTCAATATAGTTGCCTTTTTAATAGATTGATGTTGCTGTAGCATAACAACTGGGAATAGCTTATATCAATTCTGTTGAAGTGAGCCTCATGCATCAGCATACGGTAAATAGAAAAACATTACATACTTTCCCTGAAATACTATGATACTTCACAATACCCAAGAGGAACAGAGTTAACAGCTGGGCTTCAAAGTTAGGAGTTGTCAAGATGTGTGTGAGCTTGCCTCAATGTGGATTCACTCAAAACTCTATACTTGTGAAAGAAAAAATTAGAAAGAAGGAAGGAAAGAGTGATGGATTAGAGGGAAGGCAGTGAAAGGGAAAGAAGCAAGGAAAAGAAAACCTATTGGAAAGAAAACAATGTTGGCCACATGCAATCATATCTCACTTTGAATGATTATAATAAAATAGAGATAACAGCATAGTATTTATTGCATTATTACCACTTGCAAGGACCTTCCTGTTATGTAATAATTTATTTGCTCTTTGAGGGAAGTATTTTTATCCCTCTTTTGCAGATGAGATGACCAAAACTTTGAGGAATTAGTAACGTAAAGCCAGGGTTTGAACCCAGGCAGCCTGGCTGCAGAGTCTGTATCCTGAATTAGTAAGCACTGGTACCTCAGTTCACTTTCAAATTCAGTTAATGTTGAAAACAGAATTATGAACATAAATAAAATTGGAGGGACAGAGTTGAAATTACTCCTAAAGTTTGAGGAGGATAGTTGAAGACAAAACTTGAGATTTCATTCCAACTATTTCTTACTCCTCATGTCTTCAATCTGCAATTATGTCACTGGGTACCCAGCACAGTCATAATGAGCTAATAATTAAAGGCATAATCATTAAAGTAGGCACAATGATTGACCTGGGCTTCCCAGCTGGCTCGGTGGTAAAGAATCTGCCTGCCAATGCACGAGACGCAGGTTCAATCCCTGGGTTCAGAAGATGCCCTAGAGAAGGAATTGCAACCCACTCCAGTATTCTTGCCTAGGAAAATCCATGGACAGAGGAGCCCTGTGGGCTACAGTCCATGGGATACAAAGAGTTGGACATGACTGAGCATCTAAACAATAAATGATTGACCTAGGGTGTAGGTCAATGAGAATATACCCATTGTGAAACAACAAAAATATTTCTTTACAAATTGAAAACAATCAGACATTAGGAGTTAACTCTGCAATACATTTAACAGATCCCAACAAGCAAAGCTAAGATTTAGGCTAATAAAGATAATAGCTTAAAATAGGAACAATAACATAACTTTCTCCCTAGAAAGTGCCAAACTAAACTTTACCTCTAGGAATACCAAGACCAAAGTGAAAGAGCACAGCTGAGTATCCTTCTGAATCTGATTTGTTACTTCCCTAAAATTGTTGTATTTTTGTTATCTGTGAAATTTTTACTTCATATGGTTATATCAGAACTGGAGGAAACAAGAGTTTTCCTTTGCTTCTCATCATTAAAAATACAAGCCGCAAGGAAGTGGAATAACCATCACTATAATCACCAAATGCGTAGGCTTTGAAATCAGATGACTCAGCAGTGCTGTCTGCCAAAGATGTCCTTTGAGATACTGTTTCGGGGCGGTGTAGGTGCTGGCCCCGCTCAGGGGAAGACATGAAGTTGCTTCATTTTAGTTTTATTCAAATTGGGGAGCTGCCGAGAGACTTTCATTTCTAAGCCTACCAGGTGGTCTAGAACTCTGTCCTGTATTTTATATAATTATGTGTTTCTTCAGACATAGAAAATAAGATAGTTTTATGAGGTAATTTCAGATAATAGTTTTCAAACCTGTTTTATGCAATACATAAGCTCCTTATTTACTAAGTTATTCAGCAAACTATGAGTAGCCTGAGTAGAGATGGGTCTTAGGAAACAGGGATTATTTTACCATTTTAACTACCATCCCACAATATGAACAAACAATGGAGATTATTTTGCATACAATATCACCCAGACAAGAAAGAATAAATGTTGGTGCGAATATATGGAAAAGGGAACCTGCACGCACAGTCGGTGTGAATGTAAACTAGAGCAGCTGCTAGGGAAAACAGTGTACTCATCCCTCAAAAAGCTAAAAATAGAATTACCATAGGATCCAGCAATCCCACTTCTGGGCATTTATCCAAAGAAAACAAAAACACCAGTTCAAGATATAGATGTATCCTTGTATTCATTGCAGCACTGTTTTCAACAGCCAAGATTTGGAAGCAACCCAAATGTCCACTGAAAGAGGACTGGATAAAGAAGACATGATACACAGATACAGTGGAATATTACTCAGTCATAACAAAGAATGAAATCTTGGCATTTGTGACAACATGGATGGACCTAGAGGGCTTTATGCTGAGTTAAAGAAGTCAGACAGAGAGAGGAAAATGCCATATGATTTCACTTATATGTGGACTCTAAGAAACAAAACAGGAACAGGCTCAGCTACAGAGAACAAATTGGCCAGAAAGGAGGAAAGTTGGGAGAAGGAGTGGCTGGGGGGCGGAGAGGGGAGGGGGTGCCGTTGAGCGAAATAGATGAAGTTAAGAGGTACAAACTTCTAGCTATAAAATAAATTGAAAATAAAGCTCATTCGAGTTCATGAGCCAAACTTTCCCTAGATGCCTATCTCTAGGACTCCAGCTGTGAAGCAAACTAGAGGACGTTATGATGACAAACGTCATCTGACCAGCGTACCTAGCTCGTTCTCATCCTCAGGTCTCTGCTAAACAGTAACAGCCTCCCGTTCTCCACTCCTCACTACCGGTCAGATATTTTCTATCGCTCCTCTCTGCTGATTTCATCATTTATACTTACCAACGTTTTCATTTGTTTATTCATTTCTTTGTCACTGCTGTCTTACTTTTTAAACTCCTTGAGAATAAGGGCCACCTTTATTTCATTCACCAAATATGTATAAATGTTCACATTACCTGATGCAGAGTGTCACTTAAGAACATGTGCTTATTGATTACTTTAAGGATTGAATGAACCTGCAATGGTGCCGTGGGCAGTGTTATTCATGTTAGAGAACATATATGTTCTCACCTCCAGGCTCAAACAAATTATGTCTCTCAGTTTAGCGTTCAAAGAAATTATTAACATCCCACTTTTATGCTAAGCCACTGATAGAGCCCTTTGCTATGCCTTCAACTTGTCTAAGGAGTTTTTATTTTTTAATTCACAGGTTACTGTTGTCTAAAAAATAATAAAGATCAGAATATCTTCTCACACATATTTAGGGAAAAAAACTTGGCTATAAATAAAAGCTCAAAGAAATAATAATTCCAAATATTCTTTTCCTTGCATATGTCAAGAATCAAATATATACTAAAACGAAGCTAAGTTTACTTACTGATTAAGACCCATCCATTCAGCCAACAGATGTTGTGGTACAGAGAAGTTAATATAATAAAATATAATACAACTTGATGTAAAGGTTAGAGTGGCTGATATATGATTATGACAAGACACCATTATTGAAAATTGAGTTTCTTAAGATTAAAGCAAAAAGGTTTGGGATATTAGTAATATTTGTAGTCAATAGTAAGGAGATAAAAGTTTCATAATGACATATTCGTCAAGAATTTTCTTTTTCCAAATGACCAATGCATCGTGCAGTAAAAAAGAATTTTTTATGATTAACTATTGCAGAAGCATTTTATCTGAAATCATTTGCTATTATTTAATATAGAATCCCCTCTGATACTATCAGGGAAAGCTGACAATGGCAGATGGTTTTGAAAGATTATTTTTAATATTTGGCATAATAGTCTGTAATGGTTCCTGTGGCTCTGATCACTCAAAAATTGAATAAAAAAGCAAAGGTGAGGTTGAATCCTCTCATATTGCCTTAATAACAATAAACATTTATGTGGTGCTTTATACCTGTGATTTCATTTGTCCCTCGGTTTGTCTCTTGAAATGTTCTCAGCTGTTTTTCAGATCACAGTAGTGCCACAGTTGTTATTTTGGATGCACACATCCCAACTTGTGTTAAAGAAAAACTCCTGAGATAATGAAAACATGTTCAGCTTTAGCATCAAGCAAGAAATGATGCTGTGAAAGAGCATTAGGAGTGTGTGCAACTGTGGTTGGTATGAAACTAGGAACAAGGCTCAAAGGCAGAATCAATGTGTTGTTTGGGTGGATATTAAGGAAATAGGAGTAAATGAATCAAGGACTGCAGTAGAGAATGAAGTAGGAGAAAGACTTAAAAAGGTCACTAAAAGCTGATATCCCAATAATAAACATCTCTACCTCGCATGTTAAGGGCTTCCCAGGTGGCGCTGGTGGTGAGGAATCCACCTGCCAATGCAGGAGACGTAAGAAATGTGGGTTCAGTCCCTGGGCTGGGGAGATTCCCTAGGGAAGGGAATGGCACCCCACTCCAGAATTCCTGCCTGGGAAATCTCATGGACAGAGGAGCCCTCGGACTATAGTTCCTGGGGCTGCACAGAGTCAGACAGGGCTGGGTGACTGAGCACACACTATGTTACCGTCGTTTTCAATTACGGTTTCCTCAGGACATTTGCCCAGTAGCGGGGTTGCTGGTCATGTGATAGTTTTATTCCTAGTTTGTTTTTAGGAAATCTCCATCCTGTTCTCTATAGTTCTCTATAGCGGCTATATCAATTTGCATTCCCACCAACAGTGCAAGAGGGTTCCTTTTTCTCCACACCCTCTCCAGTCAAATGATAGTCGATAGAATTTGCTGTATGACACAGGGAACCCAAAGCCAGTGCTCTGTGACAGCCTAGAAGGGTGAGATGGGGCGGGAGGCGGGAGGGAGTTCCAAGAGGGAGGGAAAAATTGTATTCTTATGGCTGAGTCATGTTGATACAGGGCAGAAACCATCACAATACTGTAATTATCTTCCAATTAAAAATAAAATTACAAAAAAAAAAAAAGGTAAAAGGTAAAGCCTGCTATTTCTGGCCAAAAGATTAGAAAGGGGGCAGTCCAGTAGAGGCCTAACAGGGAGGTCCACCGCTGCCCAACGCCGTTGTCAGGAGGCCTCTCTGGGGTCTCATGCTCTCTCTTTCCAGTGGACCCTCAGCAGAAGCATCGGGGAGGTCAGCCCCATACCCCGGGCAGTCGCAGGCCTGATTTGCCACTGTCAGCACCGGTAGAGCTCCTGCTCCACCCAGGGCAGTGGTGACACCATCCACCACAAGCCCAGTGTTTCCTGAACCTCCCACCCCCTGGCGCTGCGGAGGGCAGGTGGTACCTTCAAGGGTCAGCCAGAAACCCCAGGAACGCCACAGGAATAAATGATCAAAATAGCATTTGCAAAGCCCCTGAACATTCAACTGTCATCAGAACTACAGCTCCGAAAACAATCCAGGACTTACATGCTAAAGTTACTCAGAGTTTCTGATAACTATAAAAAAAAAGATTTTAATAGGATAAAGAGTATCCTAATAGTATATTCAATGCACCAAGGATACATGCAGAGAAGTCACTTGTTAAACCAAGAAGCATTAAAAAAAAAAATCAAAGGAAAAAACACAAGACACCAGCGAACACTGAGATGAATCACTTGTTGGGATTATTTGATAGTATTTTAAAGCAGCTATCATCTTGTTGTCATTGTTCAGTGCTGAGCTGTGTCCGACTCTTTGTGACCCCCTGGACTGCAGGACATCAGGCTCCTCTGTCCTCTGCTGTCTCCCAAAGTTTGCTCCAGTTCATGTCCATTGAGTCAGTGACGCTATCCGACCATCTCATCCTCTGCCATCCCCTTCTCCTTTTTCCTTCAATCTTGCCCAGCATCAGGATCTTTTCCATCTAGATACCTCAATAAGCAATCACAAATTCTTCTGAAAAAAATGAAGAAAGAAAAGGAAAACCTTAGCACAGTAATAGAAGTTATAAAAATGAACCAATAGAAATTATGTAACTGGAAAATTTCAATAAAAACCTTCTGGGTGGGTTCAACAATAGAGTAGAGATGATGCAGGACAGAAATGGTGACAGCGAGGACAAATCAATGGTTTGTTCAGCCTAAACAGAAAGAAAACAGACTGAGAAATGGATGACACTAACAAAGACAGCGACAGAGACTCGAGGAATCCTGGGACAGTTACAAAAGATCTGATATTTGTGACCTCTGAGACCAACAATGAGAGTAGAAAGATTGTGGGGCTGAAAATGTACTTAAAGAAACAGTAGCTGAAATTTCCCCAATTTGGTGAAAAGCATAATCCTAGAGACTCAAGTTGAACATACTCCAAATCAGATAAAAATTTTTTAAAAAATCATACCATATTGTTTACAATATATTTACAATAGCCAGGACATAGAAGCAACCTAGATGCCCATCAACTGACGAATGGATAAGAAAGCTGTGGTACATATACACAATGGAATCTTACTCAGCATTAAAAAAAAGTTCATTTGAATCAGTTCTATTCAGGTGGACGGAACTGGAGCCTATTATCCAGAGTGAAGTAAGCCAGAAGGAAAAACAACAATACAGTATACTAACGCATATATATGGAATTTAGAAAGATGGTAATGAGAACCCTGCATGCCAGACAGCAAAAGAAACGCAGATGTATAGAACAGACTCGTGGACTCTGTGGAAGAGGGCAAGGGTGGGATGATATGGGAGAATGGCATTGAAACATGTTAAGTATCATATGTGAAATCAATCGCCAGCCCAGGGCTGATGCTCCAGGCTGGTGCACCAAGATGACCCAGGGGGAAGGAATCATGAGGGAGGAGGGAGGGGGGTTCTGGAGGGGGAGCATATGTATACCTATGGCGGTTTCATGTCAATGTATGGCAAAACCAACACAATAAAGTAAAGAAAATTTTAAAAAAAATCATACCAAGGCCAAACATAAGTAAAAATTAATTAATTAATATTAAATTAATTAATAAACTGAAAATTAAAAGGAAAATAAAACATAAAAACAGCCAGAGAGAAATGGCATATTAACTTACAGGGAAATATTAGTTCAAATAATGGTGATTTTCCCATCTGAAACAACAGAAGTCAGAAAGAAACAGCAGAACATCTTTCAAGTGCTGAAAGGAAAGAACTGTCAACCCAGAATGTGAAATCCAGTGAAATTATTCTTCAGAAATGCAGGTGAATTGAAGACACTCCCAGAATAAAGAAAAATAATCCAATTTGTCTCTGGCAGGTCAACCCCAAAAGAATAACTAAAGGAAGCACAGCCCATAAAATGAAAAATAGGCAAACTTACAGGCTTTTGCTTTGCAACATGCCCTGCTAAGATATTAAACAGACAAATTATAACTATCACTATATGCCTATTAGAATGTTTCAGATAAAAACTTGTGATAACAAATGCTAATATGTATGCAGAAAAACTGGATTTTGAGCAAAATGTACATAACTGGTGAGGGTACATAAATATACATAACAAGTATACATAACTAAATATACATGATGAGTACTTATGTGTATGAGTATACATAATGAGTATTATGAGTATAACTATAAACTATGAGTATACATAACTGATTGTATGGCATGGTACAGTCACTGGTAGAATGCTAGTCACTCTGAAAAATAGTTGGGCTGTTTTTAAGAAACTGTAAAAGGTCTTAGCCTATAACTGGCAATTGCACTCATGGACGTTTATCCCAGAGATATTAAAAAAAATACTTATTTTCAGACAGAAACTTGTACATGGATGTTTATAGCAGCTTTATTTGTCATAGTCCCATATTAGAAACTACTCAGATGAGTCAAAGCTTCAACCTCAGAATGATACTTAATTTATTTGACTTAAGTTTCATACTAATATTTTAGGTCACTTATTTGAAGATTTTATCCATTTTTTTAAAAAAAACATTCTACTTGAAACCAATTGTGCTAATCCTCCTCCTTCCTTTATATGCTTCCTTAAACATTATAAATTCAATAAATTGTATTCCTTTGTTGCCTAATTTAATATCTGACAAGTAACGCTTACCCAACATTGCTCTGAGACAGAGTTACAAAGCTGAATTTAAAAGTTACAGAGATGACAGCCACTATGGAAAACAGTGTGGAGGTTCCTTAAAAAGCTGCAAATAGACCTGCCATTTGACCCAGCAATCCCACTGCTGGGCATACACACCGAGGAAACCAGAATTGAAAGAGCCACGTGCACCCCAATGTTCATCGCTGCATTGTTTACAATAGCCAAGACATGGAAGCAACCTAGATGCCCATCAACTGACGAATGGATAAGAAAGCTGTGGTACATATACACAATGGAATATTACTCAGCATTAAAAAAAAATTCATTTGAAGCAATTCTACTCAGATGGACGAAACTGGAGCCCATTATCCAGAGTGAAGTAAGCCAGAAGCAAAAACAACAATACAGTATATTAACACATATATATGGAATTTAGAAAGACGGTAACGAGAACCCTGCATGGGAGACAACAAAAGGAACGCAGATGTATAGAATAGACTCGTGGACTTTGTGGATGAGGGTAAGGGTGGGATGATATGGGAGAAGGGCACTGAAGCATGTTAATTGTCATGTGTCTAATCAATCGCCAGCCCAGGATTGATGCTCGGGACTGGTGCAGTGAGATTTCACGGGGGGGGGGGGAGGGGGGGGGGGGGTTCGGGGGGGGAAGCATGTGTGGACCCATGGTGATATCATGACAATGTATGGCAAAAACAATTAAAATAAATAAATAAATAAATAAAAAGTTACAGAGATGAATACTGTCACATGACTGCAAAGCTCAGGCATGAAGATCACAGTGTGATAAATTAACTTAGAAAATATGAGTTGCTATTAAAACATTCACACACATATTTTAATATTGATTTCAAGACCATTCTGCCAATATCTGAATTATTTGATCCAATCAAGTATAAAATTTGGTACAATGAGTTGTGCAGACAAGTATCAAGCATGTATTAGTTTTTATTTAAATATCCATACTTATGTTCATTTTTTACAAGTAGAGAGAAACATCAGCATGCTTATTACCATCTTGACATGATCAAAGCAGAATTATTCATAAATAATGGGCAGGATTCAAGGGACTCCAGTCAGTTCAGTTACTCAGTCGTGTTCAATTCTTTGCGACTCCATGGACTGCAGCACACCAGGCTTCCCTGTCCATCACCAACTCGTGGAGCTTGCTTAAACTCATGTCCATTGAGTTGGTGAAGCCATCCAACCATTTCATCCTCTGTCTTCCCCTTCTCCTCCTGCCTGCAATCTTTCCCAGCATCAGAGTCTCTTCTAGTAAGTTAATTCTTTGCATTAAGTGGCCAAAGTATTGGAGTTTCAGCTTCAACATCAGTCCTTCCAATGAATATTTGGGACTGATTTCCAAGAAACCCCAGGGCTCTCCAAATCTTTCTCTCACCCACAACATCATAATCTGCCTGAAATTCTCGATTCTCCCTCTTTCTCTGGGTGAAGTCATGGAGGGTGCTGTGTTAAAGTGTACATACTTTATTTAGAAGGGTCCAAATGGTAGAATAAAAGTATTACCCATCTCAATAGTTCTAGCAGTACATCTGCCACAATTGAGTTACATGAACAGAGCGGGGAAGGGGGAATGCTACTTCATTATATTCCCTTTTTGACAATGATATGAACCAAGTTAGTGGTTTGCAAGCTGTTTCGCTGGCCAACGAACGTTTTTTTCTACTACATTCTTGTAAGAAAAGGCAGAATATGAGAGTTAGTTGAAAACAGAGCCTGTGTGGGAAGCGGAGTCAGGGGCCCGGAGCTCAGCTTTTCCCTCTCCCTGCGCTGGCCCCTGTAACAATCTTTATGGCTCCGCAGAGCCCAGCTTACAGGGGTCTTTAAGATAGTCTTTAGGACTTCATAACCATTTCAGACTGCATGGATGTCTGTTTAGAAAAGAGAGGGATTCTGAAGGGGCCTCACTGCCAGAAGAGATGAGACGGAGAAGATGGGGAGCGGGCCAGCTCCCTGGGGTCTGGATGTGTCCTTGACTGGGTGGGGGTGACCTCACTCGTGTAGACTGACCTACGTCCAGCACAGCCCAGGAGGGCACTTGGAGGAGGAGCAGCAGGTCTGGCAGGAGGAAAGACACATACAGACGGTGGCTAAGACCAGCAGCTGTCCCGGATGGACTTCCTCTATTCTACACTCCCTGGAAAATCCTTCCAAGAGGGGGAGCAGAGCTCAAATAGGAAAGGCACTCGAGAGGGAAGAGCCAAGAAAAAAAAAAGCTTGCTGCCGCCTTTACCTAAACGTTACCAGATGTGCTGGGGCAGAGAGCAGAGGACAAGCCTGCTCTTGATCGACTTTCCCACTGTGAGGGGTCTGGCCGTGAGAAGACGCTCCTGCGTCCTTCAAAACCAGAAGGCTTTGTTGTTGTTGTTCAGCTGCTCAGTTGCTTCCGACTCTTGGTGACCCCGTAGACTGCAGCACGCCAGGCCTCCCTGTCCTGCACTGTCTCCTGGAGTCTGCGCCAATTCGTGCCCATTGAGTCAATGACGCCATCCAACCATCTCGTCCTCTGTCGCCAGCCCTGTCTACGGAGGACAGTGACAATCAGCCAGTGCTTAAAGCTGAAGATGATCTCAGCAATTTCAATTAATTTCCACTCAAGCTGAAGTTAAGATTTATAATCTATCAGATATAACTGTGGCGTCAGAAACTTGCTAGTTTGACTCTGACAATAAGACAATCATGCAGTGGAGGATGGCAGTGACACCTGGATTATTCAATTCATCTGAGAGGATATTTCTGTTAGATGAAGAGCTCTTTATCAAGAAAGATGAAAAACAGGATTTCTGGGAAAATTCTCATCATTTAGGAGTTCAGTTCAGTTCAGTTCAGTCGCTCAGTCATGTCCGACTCTTTGCGACCCCATGAACTCCAGGGCCAGGCCTCCCTGTCCATCATCAACTCCCAAACCCATGTCCATCGAATCAGTGATGCCATCCAGCCATCTCATCTTCTGTCATCCCCTTCTTCTCCTGCCCCCAACCCTTCCCAGCCATCAGGGTCTTTTCCAATGAGCCAGTTCTTCGCATGAGGTGGCCAAAGTACTGGAATTTCAGCTTCAACATCAGTCCTTCCAATGAACACCCAGGACTGATCTCCTTTAGGATGGACTGGTTGGATCTCCTTGCAGTCCAAGGGACTCTCAAGAGTCTTCTCCAACACCACAGTTCAAAAGCATCAATTCTTCGGCGCTCAGCCTTTCTCACTGTCCAACTCTCACATCCATACATGACTACTGTAAAAACCATAGCCTTGACTAGATGACCTTTGTTGGCAAAGTAATGTCTCTGCTTAGAAGAGAAAGTACTAAAGATCCACAAGGATCACATACTTCATGGCAACAATAGCCATGCTTTTATACTTTATTGGCAAGAATAAATACACATTTGATGGTATAATTAGTTCATATTAAAAAATAGCCCTGTATATTGGATTTTAAAAGGTGACAATTTTCAAAATGTGTTTGAAGAAACGTTTTAAGTCCAAAAGCTTTTGATGGTGCTTATCAGACTGTGGAAACTTTTTGTTCTCATAACTGGTATCATGTAACCAAGAAATTTTGCAAAAAAAAAAAAAATTCCTAGTAAAATGGGTAGAGTGAAAATTTAAAGCAAAGAGTATGAGATACATGATATTTACATAGATGAGTCATAGAAATGATCTCTGACCAGGAAACTTTTTAGAGAAGAATGCTGTTCTCTTACCATAAAAATAAGATCTACTTTGTGGAAGATGACTTTGTAACTTTTCCAAATCTTGACCTTGTGAAACCTTCTATTGTGGTTGCTCTTCTGTCAAAGTGGTTTTTCTTTAAAATCTCTGATAAGAAGTGACAGAACAACAATGGAGCTGTGTGTCACTTAGAGTTAGGCTTGGTTACATCAAACGAAAATCAAACAAAATCAGTATCTGAGACATGAAAGAAGTTTGCTTCTCACGGAAAAGAATTCTGCCAGTAGACAGCACAGGACTAGCGTGATAGCACCAAGTCCTGCAAAAACGCAGTCCTTTCATCTTAGGCCTCAGCCGTTCTGAGTATGAGGATTCCACTTCAGGGTCCAGGGTGTTTACTTGGGCTCCGGGCATCCTATCTTTCTAACCAAGCCCTCAGCGAGAGTGAGGAGAGTTCAAAAGATGTGTCTTCTGGCCGTTAGAGATATCTCCTAAAGTCGCACACAAGGTATCTCTCATGTGTCACTGGCTAAGATGTGATAGCATGAGGGCACCAGGTGAGATGGCACACTTCTACTGGGCGACTGTTTACTAAAAAAATAAAATTAAATTAAAGACCTTCTTACTGGGGAAATCAGAGAACAGATATCAATGTAGAAACTAGTAGTTTTAGTCAAAAGGTAGTTGGAAATGGCAACCCATTCCAGTATTCTTGCCTGGAAAATCCCATGGATAGAAGAGTCTGGCAGGTTATAGCCCCTGGGGTCGCAAGAATCAGACACTACAGAGCAACTAAATCATCACCAACTGAAACATAGGTTTTATTTTAAAACTTATTTCAGAAGTACCAGTAATTGAATCTTAGAGTGCCTCTCTCTCTCTATGTATATAGAATGCATTTTCCAGGTCTTCAGCAACTCTAGATTGTACCCATTGAAATTAACATTTAAATCAATACTTTTAAATATGCTTTAACTTTATGCATCACATTATAGAAGTCAGTTCCTCCAGGATAGTTGATTTGTTTAACTTTCATCTTCTGATCATGGAAGATAGAATCTCAAAAAATATGCAAACAGATTTATAAGAATGCAAATTAGTATCCAACATTTTAACCAGCTATGAGTATACCACCCTATCTAAAACATTTTGAAGTAGCCAGTATAATGATTAAACTCTCATTTTATGCTACTAATAACCAGCATCCTGTTAGTATGATTTTTATTTCTTTCCAGATTATTGACAGAATACCTCCATTGTGCTAGAAAACAAAATGTGTTCAGTATAATTTGATGTGGAAAACAATAGATAATTATTTTTTCTGTTGTATTTTCATTCATTTTATTTGCTTAGCTCATCTTTCTCTAGTGACTTGAAAGTTATAATTACATTTTTATAATAGTGATTTTTTTGTTATTTAAATGCATTTTGAGATTTTTTAATCTCTATCAAGGTCAATATTATATTATAGCTATGCATTAATTATCATCTTTGGAAAATGAGAAATCTTGTAAGTTTTATTGTCCTTACTGTCTCTTCCCAGTTTACAATGTTGATTGATGTAATATAGGGTTTTAATCTAAATATTATTATTTTACATTATTTTCCTTGGACACTTTTGAATTTATTATTTTTTTTTGTAGCCATGTTTACTGCAGCTCTCAAGATTTTATTTTAGGTTTAGCTCATTTCTATTGATTCCTAGCATCTTTCTTTCTACTGTCATCCTTATTCTTGAGTTCTTCATGCTAATATAGCTCTAGGTTGACTGGATTGCATCCCTAAAGAGTGAGTGCAGTACTTTCTGTTGTTGTTGTTTAGTTGTTAAGCCGTGTCTGACTCTTCACAACCCCAGGGACTGGGGCCCTCCAGGCTCCTCTGTTTCCCAGGCAAAGAATACCGGAGTGGGTTGCCATTTCCTTTTCCTGAGCATCTTCCCCACCCAGGGATTGAACATGCCTTTCTTCACTGGCAGGCAGACCCTTTACCACTAAGCCACCAGGGAAGCCTGCAGTCCTGCCTGAGCACTGGCTTTCAGGAGGGTCCTTCCTACAATGACCTCTTGACAAGTACATCAGCCCGTCGTCCTCTGCTGCTGCTGTTCGGCTCTCCGAAGGAAAAGTCTGGGGTAGGTATGTGTTTGCTTTACTTAATGGCATGCATAGACTCCATCCTAGAATAATTAAATCAGGATCTCCAAGGATGGAGCCCAAACCCTAATATTTTTAAAAGGGCCACCCAATGATCTTGTATAGCCCGGGACGTGAGTGGTGAAGAACACGCCTACCAATGCAGGTGAGACACGTGAGACGCGGATTTGATCCCAGGGTCGGGAAGACCCCTGGGGGAGGACACAGCAGCCCACTCCAGCGTTCTTGCCTGGAGAACCCCACAGACAGAGGAGCCTGGTGGGCTGCAGTCTATACGGTCGCACAGAGTTGGACACGACTGAAGCGGCTTAGCACGCACACACCAGGGGCAAGAACCACTGCCTAAGAAATAAGTTATTTTTCTTGACTAGGTGTTTTTAGAAGTTTATTTTTTTTTCCTCTTTAAATCTTTCCTTTTTCATTGAAGTATAAGTGACATGACATTATATTCGCTTCAGATGTGCAGCATGATGATTTGATATTTCCATATACTGTAAAACATCTCCAATCGCTACAAGTTGTCCTGTAGACATCCATCACCACGTAGTGACAAAGTGTTTGCTTGTGGTGAGAACTTTTAAGATCCATTTTCTTAATGCCTTTCAAGTATGTGATACAGAGTTATTAACTATAGCCACCATGCTGTACTTTACATTACTTCTACTTATTTTGTAACTGGAGGCTTGTATCTCTTGGCCGCTTCACCCTGTTTGCCCACCCCAGCTCCTGCCTCTGCAACCACCAATCTGATTGCACTAATATATGTGAGATCATATGGTATTTGCCCACTTATTTCACTTTGCATAATGCCCTTGAGATCCATCTATGTTGTTGTTGTCTCAAATGGCAAGATTTCCTCCTTTTTATGGCTGAATAATATTCCATTATGTTTCATTCTTTTGCATGCGACTATCCATTTTTCCCAACATCATTAACTGAAGAAGCTGTCCTTTCCCACTATAGTTCTTAGTTCACCTGTCATAAAATAATTGATCATATATGCATGGGTTTATGTGTTGGCTCTCTCTTTTATTCCATTTATCTATGTATCTGCTTTTATGCCAATACTATACCATTGTGATGTTTGCTTTTGAATAATCTTTAGTCATTTATTTTGTAAATGTAAAATTAAATGAATACATTTTACTTATCTTTGCCTTAGTAGTACTAATCTAGATAATAAATACATTTGTGAAACACATGTTAGTTTCAGAGTTTATTTGGTAACTTATTAAAGCCAGTGAAAACAGAGATTGTGGTATTCATACAAACTGGTATTAGTTTTTGAACTGTACAATATTTACATTTTCATTTTAGAAAAATAAGGTGGGCAAAAATCTTGTGTTCATAAGTTTTTATATTTTTCTGTAAATTGATAGCAGATTGATAATAAAAAGAAATTTTCTGAATATGAGATAAACATCAATGCATTGTTCAAATTCCTTATGACTACCACATATAATGAAATATTACCTTACTGAATGGTATTACAGATTCTGTATTCTCACAGTGCAATCTGAATAGTGTAAGTATTTCTATTGCCTTTCTTTCAAAATTTAATCATAGACCACTGAAATATTATGGTTAAAATCTTCTTTCCTTATAGTTAGACTGTGTGTATTTTCTAATTATAAGTTAACTATCTTCTTTACTTTTAGTGCAAAAGAAATCCAAAATCAAAAACAAATGTATGGTACAGTGATTGTTAATTTTAAAGTCAAAATATCTAAATGATTCAAACAGAAAGAAATTCCATCTTGCATAGATTCATTGCTTAGGAAGCATATATTCATTCTGTTCTTTGGTAAACTTGTACCTCTGTGGTTCGCTATTTTGTTAGCCTTTTTGTAAAACAGGAAAACGAGAATATTTCCCATATTCTCATGGTACAAATTGAACCAATAGTATAAGTACTTGCTATAAGAAGCCAATCTAATAAATAATGTATGAAAAATTAGTATGACATTTTCATAATATTTAAAGTCAATTTTATACCAAAATAATAGCCAATGTAGTTTTTTAAAAATAGAAATACAGGAAAGTATAAAGAAAATAAAAATCCCTTATCCTGTTATCTGGACTTCCCAGATGGCTGAGTGGTAATGAATCCTCCTGCCAATCCAGGAGATGGGGGTTCAAACCTTGGATCAGGAAGATCCCCTGGAGGAGAAAATGACAACCTGCTCCAGTATACTTGCTGGGAAATCCTATCCATAGGGTAGGAGGGAGGAACTGATGGACTGTGGTCCATGGGGTCACAAATAGTCCGAAAGGACTGAGCAAGCAAGCAAGTAATCCTGTTATCTATCTATCTATATTATATATTGTGTGTGTTAGTTGCTTAGTCGTGTCCGACTCTTTGCAACCCCATAGACCGCAGCCCACCAGTTCCCTCCGTCCATGGGATTCTCCAGGCAAGAACACTGGAGAGGCAATGTGAACTCATTATTCTCACTGGTGATCCTGCTTTTAGATTAGTAATTCTTGTTAATTTTCTGTACATTGCTCACTTATTTGGATTTTGCAAGTACTTTTAAAAAATTTAATAACAGTTTGACAGTCTCTAGACAGCCTTGTTCCAATCACCGCAGTTTTGAGGTGCCTCTCTGCACGTGCACGGCAGGCTGGCCCCGCAGGGTCCGCACCCTCGATGCAGCCTCCGCTAAGAACTGGCCGCAGTGGCGGTGTGACTTCACCAGCCCTTAGGTAAGATGACTCTCAGGTGCGTGTTTGACACCAGTTCCCCTAGTTTCCTCTCCAGATAGCTCCCTGGTCTCCCCCCAGGCCCTTCACTGAACGCAGATTCTCTGCTTGCAACACTCCCTCCTGCTCCTGAGGTTTTCTGCCGTTCTCAGTCAGCCACTTGCACTCAGCCTTGGCCCAGAGTCTGTCGCATGGGGAATTCTAAGAGAGACAAAAGGTCTAAAACAGAAATACAATGGATAACCGTGTCACAATCCAAACCAGCTTTAGATGTGAAAGTGTTAGTCGCTGAGTCGTGTCTGACTCTTTGCAAGCCCATGGAGTGTAACAGGCCAGGCTCCTCTGTCCTTGAGATTCTCCAGGCAAGAATACTGGAGTGGGTTAGCATTCCCTTCTCCAGGGGAATCTTCCTGACTCAGGGATGGAACACACGTCCTCTGCATGGCAGGTAGATTCTTTACCATCTGAACCACCGGGAAAGCCCTTAGTCTTGGTAACTTCACATTAATATATTTGTGAAAATTACAAACTTTTGTAATGTCACTTTGTATGAAATGTCAATCAAGAACTTAGGTTTAACGAAGCCATGATACCAACTGTGATAAAATGCCAACATAGACACCCCCAGGTTTGAGGGAGGCAGGGCAACCCGCAATGGCCGAGGATGAAAAGTAACTCTGATGGGTCCCCTCACTGGGCCTGTGTAGAGAGGCAAACATGCTCTCATGCACTGTAACCTTCTGGAAAGACATGGCATTACAAACTCTGCAAGGCAGCTGTTATAAAAAAGAATCTGCAATTCTGTATAGTTTTATGACAGCTTTCCCCAAAATGCATTCCCAAAGGTTATGAAAAAGACCAAGACAGATGGTTCAGAAGATTATTCACTTCTTCTGAGATGCGTGTTCTCTCAGCATTTGTCACTAAGCACTATTTTATTTTGTTCTTAAGTCTGTCTGGATTTCTCTCTGAGATTAATTTTTTTCTTCCTTTTAAAAACCCTTTTCTCCCCCAGCCCCAATATGCTAGGAAACCATCATTTTCTAAGTTGTACTTGAGCTTTTTTCAAAAACTCTGAAGATTTATCCTTAGCTTAATTTTAGCAAGTTAAAACATTTATTTCAGTAGGCTATAATAAAAAGGTAGAATTTTAGGTGATTTTCCTATTTATACAAAATAGTTTTAAGTGTCACTTGTTTCCATTTTTTCTAAAATCTTTGCTCTATCAGATCAACATCATAAGTAACTTGTTTTAAATTTGAGGTTTTTTTTAATCAGAAAACAGAATTTATATTATGTAAAAAAAATCTTGAAATTTGAAAAATAAAGTTTTGTTTTTCATTTGGTCATGGAGTGGGGACCTCAGAGAGAATGAAGAGGATAAAAATTGCTGGCTGTCTTTCACAAAAGCTACCCTGCTAATGCTAACATCTGGATTAGAGGCTATGTATGCTGCGTTACTTTCCCCTGCCTCCTTTCCCTTGATCAGTTTTGTATTAGACCTTTATGTTTTCATTAAAACCTGGCAGCAAGAGCTCCCTTAAATAGAAAGAGTGAATGAAGGCAATTTTTTCCATTAACAATATATTTCCCTTTGGGGTCTCTGGCGCATTATTGTTCTTCTTTTTTAGAAACAGCAAAAACCCCAAGAAAACTGTCTTCAGTTGTGAAGCATTATTATAGATCCTATCTGAAAGCCTTGGGTTTTGTTTCCCTCTTATGAAAACATCCTAAAATATTCCTGTAAATGAATACAATTCAGAGCAAACATTCTATACATATTTGAGCAAGTGTTGTGCTAAAAACACATTTTTTTAAGTAGCATATTTTCCCAAGTAGTCAATATGGAAAATCTGGAAGAACTGGAGTTTCAAAGTAAGGTAAAATTTCATTTAAACACATTTTTGGAAAAAATGCACTATTTTTTTGGAAACCACAAAATATAACATAGCCCAGGTGTATCTATTTTATTGGCTTTGTTTGATAGTGCTCTGTAAATGCCTAAAGATTTATATACACACCCACATACATACACACATGTATATAATATAAATATGTGTGTACAAAATAGACCAGTAGTCCTAAGGCTATATATATCATGATATATACATGATAGTGTGTTGTATATTACTATTAGTGTGTACTAATATAGTATGATTTATCATATAAAATAGTATAAATAATAGTCTTAAAACATAATCTATTTTGCAACTCAGTAACTTATATTTTAAAAGTACTACTCATGTAAAAGTGAAACTTAGTCTTTCAATCAATTTATTTCCTTATGGATCCTGACTTCTTAATTCCAGTGACCATTGGGTAGGAGATGGTGAAGTTACAGGTGAAGGAGGGAAACCACTCTTAATGGTGCACCTGATATCTGCAAGGTTTCCTCCATGGATTCTGACTCTTTGAAACCCCATGGGCCCTCCAGGCTCCTCTGTCCATGGGATTTCCCAGGCAAGACTGCTGGAGTGGGTTGCCATTTCCTCCTCCAGGGGATCTTCCCCACCCAGGGATCCAACCTGTATCTCCTGCATTGCAGGCAGATTCTTTACAGCTGAGTCATCAGGGAAACCCACATGGATTCTTTACTTATCCCTTTAAATAATCCTGATTGGCAGATGGAATTTTTCCCATATCAGTTGTGATGGTTTTGGCTACAAGTTAGCCACCCCAGTATTCTTGCCTGAAAATTCCCATGGTCAGAGGAGCCTGGAGACTACCATCCAAAGGGTCTGAAAGAGTTGGACATGACTGAGCACACACAGAGAAGTAATATAAACCCACCTGAAACTATGGGTAAGCAATATTTACTTTTATTTGGTTCATGGAACTGAAAGTTGGGGGTGGGGTTCAGGGAGAATTTTATCAAGCCTCCTGCTCCTTTTCTGTATGAGCCACTCAGGTCTGATCTTTATTAATTTCAGGTTTGTTTTCTGGTTGCCTTCCTTCAAAGGTCACTAGATGGCTCAGGTAACTCCTGGGGCAGTATGACTCATATACAAATAAGAAGAGAGCCTGGCTTCTAGTAACTTTCTCTTAAGCATTAGAGCTCTCTTAGAAACCTACAGAAAATGTTTTATTCCATCTCACTGATGAGAATTCAGTCACATATCCATTATCCCAAAATGACCAGCCAAGAAGAGATCAGCTAACTCTCTTGGCAATCAGATTTCTCCCCTCTCCTTACATCAAGTCTGCAAACTGTATTAATATTAATCAGTGGGGCCAGGATGCAATGGATTCTGGGTTGTCATCCACAATGTCCATAGCAAATCCAACCTTACAGAAGAAAAGCTGTGATTCTGAATTTTGATGTGATTTACCCACAGTCACAGAGTAAGAAATCACTGGAGAATTGAGTTTGTACCAACAGTTCTTCCCTCGAATACATTATTCTTCCCAGTATATCATGTGAAAATATGCTACCACATTTTGTGTTGTTTTTTTAAATCCATTAGATTCGGTCATAAGTATGACATTGAAATGTGAAACATGAAAAACAGCAGCATTATTGCATAGTGCCACAATTTCTGTTAGAAACTAAAATGTGAGTGGAAAAATAACCTCTCAAAGCACATCAAGTTCAAAGGGTCCCCTTCACAACTTGCCAAGTATGAATGCTTTATGGACAATCCCACTTAAAATCAACAGCAGCTAAACATTTAAGAAATGCCTGTTTACATTCAGAAGACCTAGTGGATAACAGGCATATAGATGGATAACGTTATGTGGATAACCCGTTACTGTAAAGAAAAGGCCAATTCCTTTCCCCTTATTCTATTTTCGACTTTAAATTCTCTTGGCAGATCAGAAATATATTATTTACTGTGATGAAGGAATAGAGAAAAGGGAGAGAAAGGGGCATATCTAGGAGCAGTTCTCAATATCACACTTGTTTAGAAGGCATGCCATTGAGCCACTGGCCCACTGGACTTGTACTTAGCTTATTGGTAATTCTGAGCAAGAGAAATACAAAACAAAAACTATAAATGCATAAATTAAAAGGACTCTGTGTCTCACGAGGGCTTTCAAGAGAAAGCTATCCCCACTTAGCTTTTCCTGACCCTGTCACTTCCTACTCAGCAAGGTACTGTCAGCTCATCCCAGGACAGCCTTCAGACACAGAGGTAGTAATAAATGCTCAGGAATAAACACATTCCAGTAAAGGTTACTTAATGGCTTTCCATAGATTTCAAAATCACTTTCCAATGATGTCGGGGCAAAAAAAAAAAAAAACTGATAATTTATGTTACCCAGATGTTAAGAAATCCAACAGCTTTCACTACTCATAAATTTAACAGCATTAAACACCTGCTGGCTGCAAGCAGCAACTCCTGCCAAGAAGGAAGGAAGGGGCTTTGCGATCCACTAATAGGCTCCTTCCCTTGCCATCCAAGCTGAGTTCAGGCCCCAGTCCTGTAGCTTCACAGCCTCCCTGGCCTCCCACTGAGAGACGCCCAGGCTCCACACACCAAGAGCAGCAGCAGGCTACTTTGCCGGTTCCATCCTGGATGCAAGAAGTGGGGATCAGAGTGGAGATATGGCTATTTCTAAATCTCAAGGAACTCTAGTTGTTGTCAAAATTTATAAACAAGAGGGCATCAGAGTGAATTTAGAATAGCAAAGAGTAACACTTGAAAAGTAGAATCACATAGTAAAGGTTGATTTTGATCTCTTATTATGAGAGCCTTTACGTACGTGACGTCTTCTTAAGCTATTTAATCAAGAATTTTACCTTTCTCTTCTGCCCAAAACCATCATGAGATGTCAAAGTTGTTGGATCTAGATTGCACTTCTTTTTATTTTCCTTTTTTTTTGAAGGAGAGCATCAGAATGGCAGTAGCATGAGCATCTGAAATGGATTAGATCTGAAACGTAGTAAAAACAAAGCATCTGGAATGGATTGGATCTGAAACCCAGTAAAAACATCAGCTGGTGATAGCCGATTCTTGTGGATCTTGAAATGGAGCACACCCACAAGGAAGCTGTAGATCTACAATCACTCAGCATTGTCTGTAGGTCTTGCATTCTATACTGCCCGACCTAAGCCTTCCTGTCTGTTACTCCAGCAAGTCCAGCCCAGGACTCCACTCAATCTACTCCATGAACTTGTACTTCTTGTGGAAGCCCAGATCTTAGCCATAGAGTTGCAAGGAAACTATTCGTGGCCAGTGTGTATCTGCTCCATTTCAGAAAGCACCGGTTGGAGGGATCCATTCCCCTAGTGAAAGTGTGCTTATTTCATGAAGAAGGCTCACCATCTGATACAGCAGTTTCCAGGACTAAGTACTCTAAAGGCAAGAGCTTCAATTTCCGATTTAGAGCTCTTCACAGAACACACCATTCCCTAACCTCTTTCCCCTTAGTCTACACATGTCTTAGGTTCAGAGAAATTAATATCTTTGAGCATACTGTATCCAGCTCTGAGTTTCACACACTTGACACGCTCAACCTCATGTACTCAGTCCACATGAGCACCTTTCCTTATGATTTTGTCACTCATGATCAGAGGCTGCTTATTCTTGAAGTGTTTCTTTTTTATGTACACACATCCTCCTTTTCCTCATAGATAGGTGTGACAGAATCTACCTCCTAAACATTTAATGAATTTGTAACTTGCAAACATATTTTTCTTAGGGATCAAACTGTATATGACTTTTCCCTTAGGCATCAAACTAGATCCCCGCTATGCTGTCCTGATGTCACTTGTTCATTGATGGGTACAATATGCAATGTTCCTACTGTGTGTGAGTGTGAGTGTGTGTGTGTGTGTGACTCAGTCCTGTCTGACCCTGCAGCCCTGTGGACTGTAGCCTGCCAGGCTCCTCTGTCCATGGAATTCTCCAGGCAAGAATACTGGAGTGAGTTTCCATGCTCTTCTCCAAGCGATCTTCCCAACCCAGGATTTGAACCCAGGTCTCCCACACTGCAGGCAGATTCTTCACCATTTGAGCTACTCAGGCAATGTTCCTACTGGTCATGCTAAAGGGTAAAGATGGCAATCTCTGGCCACTCAGTTCTAAATGTATAGCTGGAAATGGAGAAAAATGACTTTATACACATAATTTTGTAGTAAGACCTGTTCTAGAGGTGAAAGCAAAATGCAATGTGGTGACGAGAAATAAAAAAAAAAATTCAATCACTTTTGGGAGAAAATAGATGCCATAATTTTCCTCTGAGAGATTCTCGTTTGATTTGTTGATCATAAAAAATGAATATTTTTGAATGCTTACAGTGTGCTAAGCCTATACTAAATACTTCATATGCAAAATCCTTGTGCCAACACTGAAAAACTAGGGTCTTAAAAGTTAGATGGATTGCCCAAGTGATTGTGATCTGAACCCAGTCCTCTGGCTCTAGAAGGAGAATTTATAATGATTACTTGACACTGCTGCTGGGAATAGGGATAAAATAGTCATCACCCATACCTAGTAATATACTTTCTTTCAACTATTTTATTTCTTCAGCGATTCAGCTTGGAAGATTTGCAACTCATTAAAGCAGCAGCATTTATTCTAGGCATGGCTCTCGGTGCAATGAGATATGAGACTGTACAGGCAACGTTGTTATTTAATGTGATTTTTAGTAGACTATTCTGTGTAAATTGTCATCATTAATCATTCATGGAAAAATAAGCACTGAGTGGGTGAAGTGTTTTGGGGAAACTTTATATTTCGGTTGTTAAGATGAAAGTAGATTTGTGTGCACAGAAATTACAGGTGTGGGGGAGGGAGGTGTACACTTAAGTGGCAAATGAAATCCAAGTTAAATGAGTGCTTCTCGTAAACCCTGGAAAAGTGCTGAATATTTAATTTTAAATAACTCTAGCAGACTATGAACTAAAGATTAACTAAGAAAGAAGTTTAACAAAGTGATAGGAAAACATAGGCACAATTAATAATAATAAAAAGCAGTTCATCCCAGACGTATTCACTATCTCATCTAACTCACTATGATACATTAAGATAGACCATTGCATCTATCAAGTCCCCACAGCTTCAGTCAGTCAGCTCAGTCACTCAGTCGTGTCCGACTCTCTGCAACCCCGTGGACTGCAGCACGCCAGGCCTCCCTGTCCATCACCAACTCCCAGAGTTTACTCAGATTCATGGCCATTGAGTTGGTGATGCCACCCAACCTACTGTAGTAAAAAAGAAATAATCAGAAGGCAAGTTAGGCATAAGTCTTATAAATTAGAAATATATATGCAAAAAGTCAATAGAAGAAGAGGAAATATGCAGGACATGAAACAATTAAAAAATGATTCTGCAAAAATGTGAGAGAAATGCACATAAATTTATCAATCAAGAAGTTCAAGATTCCTATAAAGTATGAGTTACCAGAAGAGAGTGAATAGACATTGAGATGGTAGAAATAATCAAAGAAATAATAGAAGAAAATTCCCCAGATCTGAAGATAGCCACGAATCAGTCCTAAGAGAAAAATGTTCTCTGAGTGTCCAGCAGGATAAACCAAAACAGGTCTGTGCCTTTAAGCACTCCAGTGAAATAGTCAAACACCAGAAGTATATTCAAAATTCTTAAAACTTCTGAAAAGTAAGTATAGTTGACCTACAGAGGACTAAGTTTCACATTGTCACTGGATTTTACAACAGTGACCAATGACTAGTGACACTAATTACTAGAAAGCAATGCCTTCAAATTTTTAGGAAAATAAAATGAATTTGTGTTCATAATTTTATAGCCGGGAGAAATAGCAATCAAATGCAATATTAAAGAGTTTTTACAAAATATGAGAGCTAGGAACTTAATCTGTTCTTCTTTTTAAAATAAATTAATCTAGGAAGGCTGTCCAGCAAAATGGGCAGGAATTTTTAATCATTTGATTTTTTTTGCATGCATTCCTTCTTTCATAATCAAAAATGAGTAGTGAGGAAAGAGAGAAATTAGATAAAACGTGGTCATGAAACTAGGATGTATAGGATCCAAATATAAACCCAGTGTGCCAGCCTGGGTCCTTTAGGAAACAGATGTCAGTATAAAGCAAAAATTCAAGAGATTTATTTGGGGTGATACTTATGAAAGGTAAGGAGGGAGGAAGCAGGAGTAGGTGGAGAGAGTCTTCTATCATTTTAATACCTAGGAAGGGAGAGCAGGGATGAAAAAAGAATTGAATAGGAAGAACCTCAGAATATGGTTTAACTCATGGAAGGTCACAGTCAGGCCAGTAGAGGCTCCGGACAAAGGTAGCTTATGGGATTGGCCAGGTTCCAGCGTGCTGCCATGCTCAGTCGTTGGCTAAGAGCTGCCCAGGGAAGGCATAGCTTGAGCTTAAGTGGGCTGCAGATCCCACGAGCACTGCAGTGGGAGTCTGCCAGCTCACTGAACACCTCGCAGAAGCTTCTGTGGCAGGGAGTCTGGGCAGCAGACTCTGAAGGCACCCACCAGGGCTCACCTGCTCTAGAGCCCAGATTCTCCACCACTGATGCTTTCTGCTTAAGCCTTTGGGTAATCATTGAAGATGGTGTAATTATAAAGTCAGTATGTGGTGAATGAAGATTAAATTATTTTCAATACTGATGATGGAGTTTGCAAGGTTTCCCATTAGAGATGAGGTAATACAGTATCTTAACCTAGAAAAGATTAGCAGTCGCCTAGAAAGTGTAAAACACATACCCGCAAAGGTATAGAGATGGGAAGAGAAGGGGTAAAAGAGAGAGAGAAGTAGAAATGAAGAAAGCAAGATAGTGATTATAGCATGCTACAGGTAATGTGAAAAAGGGACCTCATAACTACTTCTGTATAGCCCAATTCCTCACAGTATTTGCCTGAAGAGAAGGAAGCTGTAAGCTGGGACCTGGGGGAGAAAGAGAGATTTTCAACGTACATTGGCTCCATTCCAGACTGAGGAAGTGCCATCACGTGTATTTTGACAACCTTTTGATAGATGATTGGACACCACTTTTGTCTCTTAGTAATGGCGTTGTGTTCAGAATTACCATTAAAGCTGTTGAGAGGGAGACCTCACTTCCCGCTCGTTGTTTTTCAGGTCCAAATTGTCCATCCTTCAAAACCCAATTCATCACTATTGCCAAATATGCCTTTTGTACCTGTGGTTTCAGCGTTCTTCCATGCTCCAAGGCTGAAATTTGTAAATACGTCTTTTAACCCTTCAGGTCCTAGTACACCCCGTCGCTGAGTTCTGTCCTTTGTCCCTCGTCATCCCCGCAGCTCCCTGGGCTCCCATTTCTAATGTTGACCCCAGGATAGACCTCCGTCTCCGCCTCTCCCACTCCCGTGCTCTCTCCCTCTCTCTAGCTCTCTCTCATTCTCACTGTGATAACGAGTGACACATGTCATACCTTGTACCTCTTTTATGTTTGCTTTCTCTAAAGCAGACATGTGTAACTGGACATAGAAAGAATTAGTCTCTGCATGAATGCTATTGTGCATTCATTACTCTTAGCTTCTCTACTTGCAAGTTGAGACAGGTTAGTATTCCGCATATACCTCATAAATGTGTCAATGTATAACAATTCTGTTTTTTATTGGAGTATAGTTGATTTACAATGTTTCAGGTTTACAGCAAAGTGATTCAGTTATACATAAAAATATATATTTTTTCTCTTCAGACTTTCTTCTGTTATAGTTATTACAAGATAGTGAGCCCTGTGCTAGAAGTAAGTCCTTGTCGTTTATCTATTTTGTAAATAGTGGTGTGTATCTCTTAATCCCAAATTCACAATTTATCCCTCTCCCATATCCTCTTTCACAACCATAAATTTGTTCTCTATGTCTGTGAGCCTCTTTCTGTTTTGTAAATAAATTCATCTGTATCATATTTTACATTCCATGTATAAGTGATATCATATGATATTTGTCATGAAATTCTATTCTTGAAGCTACTTTGTAAGCATAATATAAGAAAGCATGGATGGCCTTGGTTTTATGTTATGGATCAGCCAGGATTCTAAAATTAAGCTGGCACCAAAGAAAGTTTGTTCATATTGAAAAACTGTAACTTGACATCCTGAGGTTTAAATGCCATGGTTAAGTTAATTTAAAAAAAAAAAAAGTTTATCAAAGCTGCAAAGGAACTCAGACAAAGGAAAACATGACATAATTCTTGATGCTTTACAGATAATGGGAAACATCATTTTACTGTAGTAGTGATTGTAAATAGTAATGATTTATTTCATTGTGGTTTTGAGTCTTTCAATTCCATTCATTATACCACACACACAAAAAATTTCTAGTATTGAGAAATGTGCAGTAAGGGAAAGGATGGTTAGGGAGGTTGGAATGGACATGTACCCACTGCTGTATTTAAAATGGGTAACCAAGGACCTACTCTATAGCACAGGGAACTCTGCTCAATGTTATGTGGCAACTTGGATGCAAGAGTACGGGGGCCAATGGACACGTGTCTGTGTGGCTGAGTCCCTTTTCTCTTCACCTGAAATTGTCGCAACATTGTGAATCAACTGTGTGCGGTGCTTAGTCGTGTCCAACTCTCTGCCACCCCCTGGACTGTAGCCCGCCAGGCTTCTATCTCCATGGGGATTCTCCAGGCAAGAATACTGGCATGGGTTGCCATGCCCTCCTCCGGGGTATCTTCCCAACCTGGGGATCGAACCCAGGTTTCCTGTATTTCAAGCAGATTCTTTACCAGCTAAATTACCAAGGAAGCCCTGCTAATCAGCTATACTCCAACACAAAATAAAAAGTTGTTTTTTTTTTTTAAAAAAAAAGGAAATGTACCTTAAACCCATGAACTGAATTGGGGGGGAAAGAAAGAATATTATTGGAATTTCAGGTACTAGAATCATGAGGCAATTTCAATTATGATAAGGGCTATCTGAAGGAACTCTTAATTCCCTAATAGTCGTTCAAATTTTGATTTCCATGCTTTAAGCTTCTCAATACACTTGTAGACTTAAATAATAATCCTTGGGAAGGTTTCACTTTCTCTGAGTCCCTTCATACAGAAAGAAAGGAACCCAGAGAATCATCAGGAGTATATTCAGCCCTGATCATATGACCTATCTCATTTAATTGTTCTTTGGATATGACTTTTTTTTTTCGGTGTTCACTCACCCGCTCTGTTCCCCCAACAATTAATTCATTCTCCCAAACCATCGATATGAGTATCATAAAATAGAACGTGTAAGAGTTCATCCTCATATGGGGAAATAGATAAAGCATTTCTTTAAAGAACCTGAGATTTCCCTTGCTGGGTTTTTAATTAATAACAGACCTACAGCAGGAGCTTAAGGGCCTCTGCAGTGTCATAGCTCTGCTCTAGTTTGCCTTCAGATTGGAGCAGAGGCATCTGGCGAACGCCTGCTAAGACGGTGTTTCGCTTCCCCTTTTCAAGTATGTCTAGAAGTTTAAGATGATTTTTTTTTTCTCTCATCTGAACTACTTTGTCAGGGCACACATCCAGCTGTGCCTAGACAGTTTCCGAGTATTCCCATCAAAGCAGAGACAATCTGATGCTTGGGACAGTGTAATGAACAGATGCTGTGAGCCCTCAGAGCTCGCGATGCTGAGCATCTGCGTGGAAAGCATGGTGTAGTTTACAGGCAGAGTCCCGTCAGGTGTTAGCTTTGGGATGAAGGACCTTCTGGTCTAGCAGGGAACACTCAGCCAGCTAGAGCAATGGAACTAGCACTGGAAAGCCAGCCATTCCTTACCCTCTTTCCTCTGCTTCCCAGTTCACAACCCCAGGAATCTCAACTGCTATGAGATGTCTCAAGAATCTCCCAAAGCCTTGGAGGCAGCAGGCAGCCAGGTTGCTAGGATTATGTACCTTAAGAACTGGGCTGGCCACTCCTTGGGTCCTTTGAACTACCAGATCTTGGAAATCTGTGTGCTTTTAGGATTTGAGGGTCAAAAATGTGACATAACCATATGGGGATATCCACTGTGATCCTGAACATTTCAGCTTTGCTTAGGTACCAAAGATGTTATACCCAAGTCATTTCTAATGATCAGGAAACTTAGTTTCCAAATGGGAAAAAACCCCACAGATGCACATAATTACATGTACACACAAATACTTATATATACTACACACACATATATATACATACACACATGTACACACATGAATTTTTTTTCACACAGTCCTTCAAAAAAAAATATCTAGGGACAATTCTTAGGAAGAAAAAAGAAGAAGACGGACATTCTAATTTCAAAATACAACACTATTTTCTGTGTAATATTGTAAGCCAAAAAGCTAACTTATTTACTAGCAAGAACTGGTGAAATTGGCACTTTTTAAAAACTTTTGTTTTCTTTTTCAAAAAAATACTATCAGTTTCCTTCCATATTACATAAGGTTTATGTGAAACATACAAAAAATTATATTTGGATTGTGTTTCTTAGTTTGCATTTAAAATCTCTTTTCCTAGTGGTGTTTGCAAAACACATCAGCATATGTTTTTTAAGACAGAATTACCCATCTTTCTATATTTTCACCCCCAAAAGCCAACACAATAAGAATAATAAAGCTAATTTGAAACCAATTAGTAAGTCAGTTGAAGGGGGGAAAAGACATGAGTAATATAAACTCTGGATGTTCAGACTGATAGAAAAGTCAATTATTGATGGTTTTCTGTTTACAACATGAGTCAGAGACTCCCTGATTTTTTACCAGAATTAGGAATGAGCGTGTGTGTGTGTGTGTGCACACACGTGTGTGTAGAAGAGAGAGGAGACTAACAGATGGGAGGGGAGGAGAGGGAAAGAGAGAGAAAGGGAGAAATTACTGTTTTATTTAGTGTTCTGTCAGATTTTGGTTTCTTAGGCGATATACCTTCCTACACAATTGATGCCGAGTTCTTTAAGCCCAACTCAGCTGAAAGTTCAGATATGCATTTATCATAACACTCGAAATCCAATCTCTGTTCCCTTTTCCTTTTTCTTTGTAAAAAGTCATTACCAAACATATTGACTTTGAACCCTAGGGACTGAGAACCAGCAAAATTTGGAACAAGGATAATAGATAACAGGTTTTTTTGTGCGTTTGCCTCCCTCTTAGTAATAAAGAAAATGAAGAGAATGAGATTAAAAAAGAGAAATAAAAAGTGAGCAAAAGCCCAAAACCAATGACCTTATCATTCCACGAATTAGTCCAGCAAACCCTCTTACATGAAAAATGTCTCAACATTTCTGGAGTATCTTCTTTCATGTAGAAAATGTTCATCATTTGTGGCAGAGGGTAGTTTTTTTTTTTAATGTGTTATGCTTTGTGCTGGACAAATAACAACCTGATCCATGATGGGAGTTGGCAAATGATGGGTAATGATTATTATTTGACAAATGGGGACTAATATCACTTAACTGATCACTAAAGAGAACTCGGTCGGTTTGGGAGCACGCCTCATCCTAACTGGTGTGCTAGGTGGTTTTAGTACTCATGTTGCCAGAAACTCCAGCACGCTTCATGCCCCATTGGTTATTTCTAGCCTCCTATTTCTAGCCTAGGCTAGAAATAATCGGTCATTTTCAAGAAGTCTTAGCTTTGTGTTTTAGGTAGCATTGGTCTGTACTCTTCCTGAGTGAAGTAGAATAGTGGGTGCAACGGTGGCAAATATTCCAGAAACTAAAACTGAATAAGGGACTTCAAAGACAGCCATCAAAAACTAGCCCAGCCCAGTCATTTAAAGACCCACGAAGCCCCCACCCCATTCACTGTTAATATTTCCAGAATTTTGCATCAAGGGATATTTTGGCTTCTATTAACAGATGTTATCTTCAAGGTCATCTTCAAGGTCATCATGCACCTTTTGTGGGCAACTTAGCTGTTCACATAGACTGGGAGTAATGCTTATCCTATGGCCCTTGAAGTGCGATCCGAAAGTTTCACAATCAAATATTTTACTCCTAGGAGATACTCAAATTCAATCACTCAGAGATAAATGCTGAGAAAGCCATGTTTAAACATCATTCTTAGCTTGCCAGTAGAATATAATCCTTTTTAAAGGCTCATTGTGACAATGGGAAAAAATTCCCCATCACCCATAAACACAACAGCTGCATATAAATCAGGTAAACCAGTCTATCTAAATGAATTGGATGGCATGACATTGGAAGAAAAAGAGATAAAATTTAAAATAAGGGGAAATAGTTTCTTTGTTTCAATTTAAATGTTGTTATTCTGTGTTCCTGTTACTCCATATCTTCAAGTTCTCAAACCTTAGGTATGCTTTCTCCTTTTATATCAAATACAACATATACCTGCCGTAATGTCAGACATGGCATTCATTAGGTGAAAACTCATGCATCTAATATATTTTTTTAATCTTCAGGGTATTTTGTTATTTTAACACGTTTTCTGTGAAAATGCCTGAGGATTTTTCCACCACTTGCTTTCTGTTTCCTGCTGCTCTAAATTAAGATACCAAAGAATGTCTTACTGGCTTAATGAAGGTGACGTGATTGGTTTTCAAGATGTTCTTCCAACTTCTTGTATTATACTTGAGCATAATCTTTAATTCCCTTGGTGGCCAACTCTACTTCATCTACTACTTGCAATAAAAAAATTAAAGTAAAATTTCCTAAAGCCAAAGCAGTAGAAATTATATTGATATAATATACTGAATTATTTCTAAAATTAATGATTCTTTAGGGCTTCCCGGTGGCTCATTGCAGAAAGAGTCTGCCTGCAATGCGGGAGACCCAGGTTTGATCCCTGGGTTGGGCAGATCCCCTAAAGAAAGGAATGAATACCCACATCAGTATTCTTGCCTAGAGAATTCCATGGACAGAAGAGCCTGGGGGGTTATAGTTCGTGGGACCGCAAAGAGTCAGATACAACTTAGTGACTAAACAGCAGTAACAGAAATCTAACTTTACAGAAAACAGAAAATATGGAATTTAGCACTGTTTTCCTATGACATATGTTTCTATTATCTGTATTTCTGGCTGGTCACAAAAGACTTCTTCTTTCTTAGAGAAAATATGATTTTAAAAAGTTCACTGACGTATTAAGGTCATTTTAACATCAATTAAACTAAGTCATTGCTAATTATCCCAGAATCTAAAGTCATAATGCATACTCTTCTTTTGTTAGTTTATGAGTGAGTGGCTTGAGTGCCTGAAATATTTTTTAAAAAGTTTTAATGACCTGCCTACAACAAACAGCTTATGCTTGAAAATAAATAGAGGCTGTTTGCATGTGTAGTACTGTTTTGTCGTAGAAATTTTGCTTTCTGTTAACAAGTGTAAGGGGCCACCTGCACCATTTAGTGCCTGAAGTAAAAGAACAGAAAGAGGTGTGCTTGTATGTGGTACAAATTAAGATGTCTTGAGCGCGTGGAGCTTTAAGTAATACGTTAAATTAAGGCTCTGAGAGGTGCATTTAATTAAGATATTTAATTTGCAATGTCTGCTTTTCTTTAATTCCAATCGATTATTAAGAATAGACTTTTTTAAGTTACTAAAAAAGATAACTAGAGAAAGGTACAAAGCAGGTGAATATACTCAAAAGTATATTCAGGACACAGCAATTGTCAGACAGATGCAGTGTCTCTCCTGCCTCGCCCAGCCTGATTCTCCTGTGCTCTGATGCTGCCATTTACACGACAGACTCATGTCAACATGGGTCAGGTTGAAAGTGCTCCTTTAACTGATTAATGAACATCCTCCCGCAGATCATCCGGGTTAGTTATCTATTACTTCTGCTTACATCTGATCCAGTCATTTGTAATACGGCTGGGACTGTTTATCAGAACACTTTTTCATGTCCCAAGCAGGAAATGCTCATTGAGAGCCCCCTATCTGGAAAGGACTGTATTAGCTACCCTGAGAATTGAAGAAAATTATTTAAAAGCATTCCATCCTCGAGTAGTTTACAATCTAATCAAAATACATACACACTGCATTCACTAGATCACCACACAAGACATGTTGTAAATGCCAAATAATTTCTGGGAAATTTTGAGGAATTTAGAAGCATAGGTAATTTGATAAGGTCAAAGATGTCCTTTCAAATGAAGAGATTTTTGTTCTAGACTCTGAAAGAAGACCAAAGATCACAATAGAAGCAAATGATTGTTAACTCTCTACCATGGAATGCAGTTCTTGAATTGTGTCAAAACAACACCCTGAGGTCATGTTGTCTCTACACCCATTCTATAGATGCGGAAACTGAGGTCCGTGGTGGTTAAGTCTCTAAGCCACAGTCCCACAGCCGGGCAGTGCAGAGTCAAGGTGAGAACTTCAGAAGCCAGGTTCCAGAGCCCTCCCTTACCCACCTCCCAGGGCTCCCATATACTCAGAGAAGCAGAGATACCACCATGGGAAAGCATAAAGACATGTTTTTGGGAGACTTCAGTGGTGGAATAAATGGTCCAGTTCAAACCATGCTCCAAAGAGTTGATTGGAAGGTACAGTTGTAAATGTGCGCCAGGGCCAAGGTGAAGACTTCAAAAGCCACGCTAAGGTGATTGGACCTTTGTCCTAAGGCGGTGGAGAGTCACTGAGGATTCTCTAGTTCAGCACTCACAGGATGAAAGCAGTCAGATCAAGGCTTGTTCTGGCAGGGAAGGAAGGTGATGAGACCCTACACAGAGTGCTGACACCCCCAGATTCTTTACTTCTGGCACTATATTCCTTTCTACTAGCCATGAATCCAGGATTTTACTTGTTTTCTGGATTCATAATTTTTCCCTTTATCTTTTGAATCACAGCCTTATTTTGGTTGCTTTTTCTCTAAAACAGAGACGCAGTGTTGGGTCGTGGAAAATTGTGGTAACTCAAGTTTAATTCTGGATATTGATGTTAACTAAGTATAGGAATTTGAATTAGCCTTTATTTCTTTTAATTTGCTTTATTCAAGCATAGTTAATTTACAGTGTTGAGTTTATTTCTGCTATACAGCAAAGTGATTTAGATATGTGTGTGTGTGTGTGTTAGTCTCTCAGTCGTGTCCAACTTTTTGCAACCCCATGGACTGTAGCATACCAGGCTCCACTGTCCATGGGATTCTCCAGGATGAATATTGGGGTGGGTTACCATTCCCTTCTCCAGAGGATCTTCCCAACCCAGGGATTACACCTGGGTCTCCTGCATTACAGGCAGATTCTTTACCATCTGAGCCACTGGAAAGTATGGATATCCATTCTTTCTCGTATTCTTTCCTGCTGTGGTTTATCACAGGATATTGAATAGAATTCCCTGTACTATACAGTAGGGCCTTGTTGACACATTCTGTATATGAGAGTTTCCATCTACTGATATCAAACTCCCAGTTCAGCCCCCCATCATCACCCTTCCCCTTGGCAGCCAGCTAACCCTTCTTCACTTCAGTTTCCTTCTTTAAAAGTCAGGAAAAAATAAAATAAAAAGATAGTCTTCATGATGAAAAGAAAAGATGCCAGTGAGTGTTTGAACAGGGAGAAGATCTATAAAATGGCAGTTGGCACTGTGCTGAGAACAAGACACAGCAGAGGTTATCCATCCATCCTTTCCCTAGGGACACACAGACATAGATGGCAAGGAGGGTCGGGGGTCTCAGAGCATCAGCAAAGGACAGAGCAGGGCTTTGACTCCACTTTGATCTCATCATGAAGTCCGCCATTTTGTTTACTGTAGCAGAAGTGACGTGAAGTGAAAGTTGCTCAGTCGTGTCCAACTCTTTGCAGCCCCATGGACTATACCATCTATGGAATTCTCCAGGCCAGAATATTGGAGCAGGTAGCCTTTCCCTTCTCCAGGGGATCTTCCCAAACCAGGAATTGAACCCAGCTCTCCAGCCTTGCAGGCGGATTTTTTTTACCAGCTGAGCCACCAGGGATGCCCCAAAAATACTGGAGTGGGTAGCTGATCCCTTCTCCATGGGATCTTCCCAACCCAGGAATCAAACCAGGGTCTCCTGCACTGCAGGCGGATTCTTTACCAGCTGAGCTACCAGGGAAGCCCCTATTGCAGCAGACAGCCTCTCCCGTGCTTGCTAGTTGTTATTATCATTCTTCCAAACACCTAGTCTTTCACAGTGACTCCCCACATATTTTTACACATATTCCTAACACAACCACCTGAATCTTACCATCTCTTAACAGTTTCCCCTCCACCATGTGCTTCCTCTGACTCCAGATGATTCTTCCTAAATTGCAGTGTTGATCATCTCCTTCCACTGCTCAATGTCTAGTATGACTTCCACTTTCCCATGACGTATAGAGTATCACAAAAATCCCTTCACATGAAAGTAAAGAACCTCAAACAGACACCAAATAGATTTCTCCACCCTCATAACTGCATCTCTTGAGTCCCTGTGGACATAAGCTTCCTATATATCCAGTCAGCTCACTAGTCCACTGCTCCAGCATGCCTTGAATGTTCATAACTATCATTGACTTGAGGTCTTACAGGTGTTCTCCTATTTTTAACACTTGGGGAGCACCATGTCTGTGGAATCCAGAGATGATCTTATACAAGACCAAAGGCACTGAATTCACACACACACACTTGACCTTTATTTCCCTGTCCTCTCACTTACCTAATTTCAGGCTGAAAATGGAAAGCATGGTAACATTCTTTGTTACCACAGCTACTCTTTTAATTCACCCAACTGTAAGTCTGCAACAGCCATCACTTTGAGGGTACCAGGAGTGCATAACTCCCTTTACTAATTTAATCTTATTTTCAAATTTTAGAGACCCCTGGGTTACAAGGCCTTGGAGAAAGGAATGGCAACTGACTCTAGTATTCTTGCCTAGAGAATTCCCATTGACAGAGGAGTCAGGCAGGCTACAGTCCATGGGGTCGCAAAGAGTTGGACACAACTGATCTATAATGCCAAGTACTAGGTATACAAAGCCAACTGCATATATACAGACCCAACTGCATGAAGCTGGGAAATGAGTCGAAATCTTGGGAGACTAAGATATAAAGCGATGATTCTTTCTCTTTCTCTTCTTGACGACAAACTGAAGACTCAGAACCTGCCGGGAACACAAAGTCCTTCTAGAGTCCCTTTGATGGAAAGGAAACATCATATTAGCCCTGATATTGACCAGAGGGTGTGAGAGTGTAGTTTGGGGACACAAGCAGGCTTTAATCTAATAAAGAAAAAAAATAGCTTTGAAATGATGGAGACCATACAAAATAGCCCAAGAAGCAGGTCAGTCAAGTAGACCCAAGTCAGAGAATCTGAGCACAGTAAGCCCCAGTGAGTGTAACTCAGAGCAGCAGGTGGGTCATATATAAAAAGCTGACAGTCCAAAAGGCAGAGCCACTGAGTGTTTGACAAAGATGCTGATATTTTTGGTACGACAAAAAAAAAAAATCCATTAAGAACACTAGGAAAGAGAAAGAAAAAGAAAGCGGGCGGCTCACGGGCAGTCACAAACATAATTACAGCTATTGCATTTTTTTTTTCCTAAAGTAGCTACTTGTGGTTCCTCCAAACTCTAATGTGTTTTTATATTGCAGCCCGTCGTGACTGGGGAAGGCTGCTTGACATTTGCAAGGTTCTGTTGCTATTAAAAAGAACGATGTTATCAAGAGGCAAGCGAGGCAACAAAGCAAAATTAATTAACGCCACCATCTAACAAAGCAAAATAAATTAAATGATGGTTGACTTGCACTGTGTGCTTCTAAACGGTGGCTGAAGGGAAACCGAAGCTTTTAACCCCCTCTGCTCCGAGCGCAGTGCCGTGGCAGAACGGCCACCAGCGTGAACAGAGGACTGTCTGCCTGGCGCTTGCAGAGGCGGGCCAGCGGGCGAGTCATTAGCACCCTTCAATTACAAAGCCGCTGCCTCTGCAGGCAGCAGATAGAACACAGTAGGGAACATTTTCCCTAAATCTATGTGGCCTCCCAGCACCCTTGAAACATATATTATTAGTTTTGCTACACATGGAACATAAGTGAGGACAAAGCCACTGATAAATCTGAAACCAGTTGGAGTCCCTCGTGCCCTCAGATTCCTTGGGTTGTGTGATCGCAATGACCTGTCACTCTGCACACACCAGGGTACCAGCCACAGAACAAAAGTTGTATGAAACTACCCCAGAAAGGTGGCTTTCCAGAAAGACCCTGAAGTGAAAAGTGTGGCAAAGTTTCCAACTCCTTGCGACCCCACGGACTGTAGCCTGCCAGGCTCCTCTGTCCATGGGATTCTCCAGGCAAGAATACTGGAGTGGGTTGCCGTTCTCTTCTCCAGAGCATCATCCCCGCCCACTCCGTGCCCCAGGGATCAAACCTGGGTCTCCTGTGTTGCAGGCAGATTCTTTAACATCTGAGCCACCAGGGAAATCCTCTGGTTGGCATAGAAATGAACGTGCCATAAGTCAGTCGTTAAATGACACTTAATTGAGAGTGTGCTCTATGACCAGAACTGTGTTTTTACCTCTGTTGAGGGAAGTAACAGAAATATAAGCCATAATGGGGGCTTCCCTCACAGCCCAGTGGCTAAGCCTCCGAGCTCTGATTGGGCCGGGGTCCAATCCCTGGTCAGGGAACTATAGCTCACAAGCTACAACTGAAAGATTCCGCAAGCCGCAACTAAAACCCAGTGCAGTGAAATAAATAAATAAATTTTGTTTTTTAAAGGCCACAGTCCATGGAAACTTTGTAATCTGGTTGGAACGGTGAGATCTGATCAGGTGCAACAAACAGAACAAGATAGCCCTATGCATAAATATGCATGCATAGAAAGACATCTAGATATAATTTTAGAGAGATACAAATAGCTGCACTGTTAGATCCAATAAAGCTGATCCCTTCAGCTTGGAAAGGAATTCACACACTGCTTCATGGCTCAAGCATATTTTGCATTTTTCAAAGCACTTAGTTTTTTATTATCCCAACATGACTCTAAAAGTAAATGAAGGAGTCAAGAGGTAGGACAGCCATTAATGTCTTCATATTATGGAAAGTTAGTCATAGGCAGGGTGAGGTTAAGCTACCTATGAGACCTAAAGACTAGCAAGCGGTCACAGTAGCACATACATTGCTGATTTTCCATAAAATTTAAGTGTCAGTGAGAAGGGGGGGATCACTTTGGGCTGAGAAAGTCAGGATATTTTGCAGAGGCAAGAGTAGGGACAGAGCACTCTAGGGAGCGGACACAGACTAAAGGTAGGACCTTTCCTTGCCCTGTTCTGCTCTTGGGGACCGTGCTTAAGGAAACCAGTCATACCTGATATTGCCCTACTCCTTACCGTATTCCAAGGAGTGTAGCAGATGCTGGGGTCTTTTCTATCAGCAATGAAATAGCAGTGATTGCCTATTACATCCATATAAAATTCACAGTTTCCAAGCAAGAAAAAAAAATGTACCTGTATTTACACATTAATGAGGAATGAATTTCTGTTAAAGTCTTTACAATAACTGCAAAGTAAAGATCGATGACATTTCCATTTCTCAGGAAATTTCAGTGCTCAGTTAATCCCTTGTACCTATTGCCAAAGTATCTATTGCCACTATCTGTTAGGGGAACTTACTTTTAAAGGCCACGGAAACAAGGAAACAAGATATACAGTTTCTATTGCCCTTTTGGGAAATTTCTAGAATTTATTTAAAAAAAATAGACATGCTTATTGCAACAATGGAAAAAACAGATGCATAATACCTCCAAGTGTCTAGGTGTATACCAATTACCAGTTAGTCAATTGTTGCTCAAAGAGAACAGAGATAAGCAAATATAAACTTTGGGATGATGGTTATTCTTATTAGGTGGCACTCATTAAGCTCAACACCCTTGATGGTATATTTTAGGAGGAGTTATAAATGTAAACCTAAGCCATCCTTTTCAGAAGCCTGTTTTCTAAAGCAAATGTATGTATATTTACATATATATCAGTTCAGTTGCTCAGTCATGTCCGTCTCTTTGTGACCCCATGGACTGCATCACACCAGGCCTCCCTGTCCATCACCAACTCCTGGAGTTTACTCAAACTCATGTCCATTGAGTCAGTGATGCCATCCAACCATCTGTCATCCCCTTCTCCTCCCACCTTCAATCTTTCCCAGTTCTTCTTCCCTTTATGCCATAAGGGTGGTGTATCTGAGGTTATTGATATTGCTCCCAGCAATCTTGATTCCAGCTTGTGCTTCATCCAGCCCAGCACTCCTCATGATGTACTCTGCATATAAGTTAAATAAGCAGGGTGAAAATATACAGCCTTGATGTACTCTTTTCCCTGTTTGGAACCAGTCTGTTGTTCCATGTCCAGTTCTAACTGTTGCTTCCTGACCTGCATACAGATTTCTCAGGATGCAGGTCAGGTGGTCTGTTACTCCCATCTCTTCAAGAATTTTCCACAGTTTGTGGTGATCCATGCAATCAAAGACTTTGGAATAGTCAATAAAGCAAAAGTAGATGTTTTTCTGGAACTCTTTTGCTTTTTCGATGATCCAATAGATGTTATCATTTTGAGCTCTGGTTCTTCTGCCTTTTCTAAATCCAGCTTGAACATCTGGAAGTTCATGGTTCACCTACTGTTGAAGCCTGGCTTGGAGAATTTTAAGCATTACTTTACTAGCGTGTGAGATGAGTGCAATTGTGTGGTGGTTTGAACTTTCTTTGGGATTGAAATGAAAACTGACCTTTTCTAGTCCTGTGGCCCCTGCTGAGTTTTCCAAATTTGCTAGCACATTGAGTGTGGCACTTTCACAGCATCATCTGTTAGGATTTGAAAAAGCTCAATTGGAATTCCATCACCTCCACTAGCTTTGTTTATAGTGATGCTTTCTAAGGCCCACTTGACTTCACATTCTAGGATATCTGGCTCTAGGTGAGTGATCACACCCTCGTGATTATCTGGGTAGTGAAGATCTTTTTTGTATAGTTCTGTGTATTCTTGCCATTTCTTAACATCTTCTGCTTCTGTCAGGTCCATACCATTTCTGTCCTTTATTGTGCCCATTTTTGCATGAAATGTTCCCTTGGTATCTCTAATTTTCTTGAAGAGATCTCTAGTCATATTCCCATTATATAAACATATATATATATATAAAATATAAATCATCTATATGTTTTCATTTCTTCAAATATATTTTAATATCTCTTTTCTTCTTCCAGAAGAAATTGTTTGTGCTAAAATGTATTAAGTTTATCCAGTAATTAAATGTGTAGTTTAAGGAGATAAAGTGATCTTGAGGTAGCCTTCTTTGTCAAGTAAGTCTCTCCATGTGGGCTTAAAGTCAGAAGATAAATGTGACTTAGTTTCAACCCAGTTGAGTTCCTAATTTAGAAATTAAAGTGCCTCAGATTCACTACCTATAAAATGGAAATAATTATTGTAAAGAATTACATAATGGCTTATATGATGATGTAAAATATTGACAATAATAACAAAGAATTTGCCACTCTGATGACAGCTGTGTTGTCTCTAACTTTTTCATCTTCTCAAGTAGGAAATAGTACAAATTTATCTCTATTTTATATTTATTTTCTCTTTTATTAGATTGAAAATATTTGATATTTCAAAAATTATTTTAATTTTATAATTACAGAGGTTAAAAATTAACAAAGGTTAAAAAATCCACTGGTTTTATTTGAATGTAGAGAAAGTACCTTCAAGAGTGTTGTTCGCTGTCAGAGGAGATTGCCCTGGAATCTGAGATGCGTTTACCTTCACCCGCCCACCAAATGGAGAGCTGGCTTATGCATCACACCTCTTTCTTCCTGTGCAGGTCGTTCAGCATCTCCCCACAGATGAGCTCACTCAGGGGTACATGTAATTACAAACCCCACTGTTCATCCTTCGCCCCTTCACTCACTCACACACACATTTATTTATTTTTTTTTATTTTTATTTTTTTTTTTATTGTTTTTGCCATACATTGTCATGATATCACCATGGGTTTACATATGCTTCCCCTCCGGGTCCCCCCTCCCTCCTCCCTCCCCCCCGGGAAATCTCGCTGCACCAGTCCCGAGCATCAATCCTGGGCTGGCGATTGATTAGACACATGACAATTAACATGCTTCAATGCCCTTCTCCCATATCATCCCACCCTTACCCTCATCCACAAAGTCCACAAGTCTATTCTATACATCTGCCTTCCTTTTGTTGTCTCCCATGTTGGGTTCTCATTACTGTCTTTCTAAATTCCATATATATGTGTTAATATACTGTATTGTTGTTTTTGCTTCTGGCTTACTTCACTCTGGATAATGGGCTCCAGTTTCGTCCATCTGAGTAGAATTGCTTCAAATGAATTTTTTTTTAATGCTGAGTAATATTCCATTGTGTATATATACCACAGCTTTCTTATCCATTCATCAGTTGATGGGCATCTAGGTTGTTTCCATGTCTTAGCTATTGTAAACAATGCAACGATGAACATTGGGGTGCACGTGGCTCTTTCAATTCTGGTTTCCTCGGTGTATATGCCCAGCAGTGGGATTGCCGGGTCATATGGCAGGTCTATTTGCAGCTTTTTAAGGAACCTCCACACTGTTTTCCATAGTGGCTGTACTAGCTTGCATTCCCACCAACAGTGTAAGAGGGTTCCCTTTTCTCCACATCCTCTCCAGCATTTATTGCTTGTAGACTTTTGGATGGCAGCCATTCTGACTGGTGTAAAGTGGTACCTCATTGTGGTTTTGATTTGCATTTCTCTGATAATGAGTGATGTTGAGCATCTTTTCATGTGTTTGTTAGCCATTTTTATATCTTCTTTGGAGAAATGTCTGTTAAGTTCTTTGGCCCACTTTTTAATTGGGTTGTTTATTTTTCTAGAATGGAGCTGCAGGAGTTGTTTGTAAATTTTTGAGATTAATTGTTTGTCTGTTGCTTCATTGGCTATTATTTTCTCCCATTCTGAAGGCTGTCTTTTCACCTTTCTTATAGTTTCCTTTGTTGTGCAAAAGCTTTTAATTTTAATTAGGTCCCATTTGTTTATTCGTGTTTTTATTTCCAATATTCTGGGAGGTGGGTCATGGAGTATCCTGCTTTGGATTATAGCAGAGAGTGTTTTGCCTATGTTATCCTCTAGGAGTTTTATAGTTTCTGGTCTTATGCTTAGATCTTTAATCCATTTTGAGTTTATCTTTGTGTATGGTGTTAGAAAGTGATCTAGTTTCATTCTTTTACAAGTGGCTGTCCAGTTTTCCCAGCACCACTTGTTAAAGAGGTTGTCTTTTCTCCATTGTATATTCTTGGCTCCTTTGTCAAAGATAAGGTGTCCATAGAGGCGTGGATTTATCTCTGGGCTTTCTATTCTGTTCCATTGATCTATGTTTCTGTCTTTGTGCCAGTACCATACTGTCTTAATGACTGTGGATTTGTAGTATAGCCTAAAGTCAGGTAGGTTGATTCCTCCAGTTCCATTCTTCTTTCTCAAGATTTCTTTGGCTATACGAGGTTTTTTGTATTTCCATACAAATTGAGAAATTATTTGTTCTAATTCTTTGAAGAAGACCTCTGGTAGCTTGATAGGAATTGCATTGAATCTATAGATTGCTTTAGGTAGTATACTCATTTTCACTATATTGATTCTTCCAATCCATGAACACGGTACATTTCTCCATCTGTTTGTGTCCTCCTTGATTTCTTTCATCAGTGTTCTATAGTTTTCTATATACAAGTCTTTTGATTCTTTAGGTAGAAATACTCCTAAGTATTTTATTCTTTTTGTTTCGATGGTGAATGGAATTGTTTCCTTAATTTCTCTTTCTGATTTCTCACTGTTAGTGTATAGGAATGCCAGGGATTTCTGTGTGTTGATTTTGTATCCTGAAACTTTGCTATATTCACTGATTAGCTCTAGTAATTTTCTCGTAGAGTCTTTAGGGTTTTCAATATAGAGGATCATGTCATCTGCAAACAGAGAGAGTTTTACTTCTTCTTTTCCAATCTGTATTCCTTTGATTTCTTTATCTGCTCTGATTGCTGTGGCCAAAACTTCCAAAACTATGTTGAATAGTAGTGGTGAGAGTGGGCACCCTTGTCTTGTCCCTGATTTCAGGGGGAATGCTTCCAGTTTTTCACCATTGAGGATAATGTTTGCTGTGGGTTTGTCATATATAGCTTTTATTATGTTGAGGTATGTTCCTTCTATTCCTACTTTTTGGAGGGTTTTTATCATAAATGGATGTTGAATTTTGTCAAAGGCTTTCTCTGCATCTATTGAGATAATCATGTGATTTTTATTTTTCAATTTGTTAATGTCACACACACATTTAAATGTAACCTGTTGACTAGTTGAGGTTTGATTATGTCTACTCCAGGTTTCCTGCCTCTTTCTGCCTGGAAAAATGCAGATTTGGTGTCACAGTCATTGTTTCCAAGAACTGTCACTGACTATACAGTGTAATCCTGTTTATTTGAAAACTACAGAGCATTATGCATTTTCCATTAGTATTACCTTGGCCCCTTGCTTTCGTGATTGTATAATCTTCCATCTTAAATAAAAATCAGATTATACCAGTTTTACTGTGCCTTGAAAATTCTTCAGTAAAACAATTTGACATTATTCATTAGTGAATGTTTCTACAGAGATCTTCCTTTAGTTACACCCAAGGATTTTTTAAGACTCTCTTAAAAATGCAGGTAACAGATAGGTTATATCAGCTCACTTAGTTATATCTCGTACTTTGATTTCCAGTTTGCTTTTGAAAAGCTTTACTTTTGAGGGGAGCTTATTTGTGGCATTTTCTATATAAATAATTTTCTAATGAGAGCATCATTTGAACATAAAAGATGCTCATCTTTCATGAAAACATATCTGTTCCTGGGACTGAATTAACAGGAAAATTGGGTTTCAAGCTTGGCTGAGACAAGTTTTGGAAGACCTCTTTTGTTAATTGGTTGATTTTGAGAAGTCTGTTTGATTTACAGTTTAGTCCTAAGTATTTTGGAAGAGGATTTCTCCTCCCTTCAAAACACAGGTCCACAGCCACCCTGTAGTGAGTTAGTGAAAGGTGTCCACTTATACACAGCAGAAAAGGGATGTAATGAGTCAGAAAGGGATGTGTTTTATGCAGTAAGCACTTTCCACACTCTTTCCTGCACCGCTACATTTATGCTGAAATGGTCCATTTATTTTAATCCTAAATAGGGTCCCTAGACAGAAGCTGAGAATGGAAGGGAAGTAAAAGGAAAAAGAAAAGGATTTCTATTTCAGAACAAACTTAATTCAGAATAAGGGGGGATAAAACCCACACAGCACTCATTTAGCCTTTGGTAGAATTGAATTTTTATGGCTATGGAACCTACTCTTTCCTCTATAGAAGTTTGCTTTCAGAGCTTCCTTCTTCCCCTCAACCTCGATAGGTCCATAACTAAATAAATCATCCTCTGTCTCTCTGCCCACCTGCAGGTTTCCACTGTAGTCCTGTATCTTGGAAGAACGATGGAAGGTCAAGTTAAAACCATATCTTCGAGGTACATGCCTCCATTTGGGTTCTGAAATGATAATATCAGTAGCACATGAAAAACCATCTTGTATTCATCCTGCTGTGGACCATGTGCAGAGTTACAAAAACAACCTCCACGCCTGCTCTTAAAGCAGCCCAGTCAAGTCAGAAGAGGAAGAGTAATCAAGATAGATGTTAAGAAGGTTAACACTGTCAGGCATCAACCCTCTCAGTAATGTCCAACAAGATTAAAAAAATCTTGCTAAATTATTATAAGTAGACACTGGCAGAAAGCAGAGCAGACTCAGGACCTGGTCAGACCTAATTGCGATGATTAGGTAGACATATTTGCAATGGCGCTAGTGGTAATGAATCACTTGGCAATGTAGGAGGTTCAGGAGACTCAGGCTTGATCCCTGAGTCTGAAAGATCCCCTAGAGGAGGGAATGGCAACCCACTCTAGTAGTCATGCCTGGAAAATTCCATGGACAAAGGACAGAGGAGCCTAGTGGGCTACAGTCCGTGGGGTCATGAACAGTCAGACACAACTTAGCGACTGAGCAAGCAGACTCAGCTACTGAAAGGTCATCTGCTAAAGTACAGCACTTGTGGAGGTCAGTTTGGAGGTAGTGTAACCAGTCTCCCTAACCTTTAGAGCGGCACTTGTACCAGGTGGACTTGGGTCATTCTCCTAGAGTATAAGCTCATCCTGTTTTGGAGGAATCTCCACTGTGAGAGTGTTTGTGGAAGAGTTATACTTTCTTATAAAAATGAAAAAGGAGACCAAACACTCCATTTCCTCATCTCTGAGAGTTCCGGTGCCAGCATATGACCTGGAATAGAACAACTGCATGCTTCCAACAAAAGCTCTGAAACCTGAACATGGATTTGAAGTGAGACTTAGAATCCACATGTCGTATCAGCGTGGAGTAGGGAAGGTGCTGGTAAAATTCCGAGCAGTGGTAGCTGAAATCTCCAGAAGTCATGGTAGAATAAGTAGTTATTATTCTACTTATGGTAGTCCCTTGTGAGGTCTTTTCTTTAGTAGAACACTTTTGTTTCCACCACTAAGCTTTCCTTGGCTTACGCTCATCTTAAGGGGCCTCTGCTGGTTTCTGTGAGCTGCTAAATAATGTTCCAAGAAGTTTGTTTCCAGATTAACTTAGTATAGTCGTTGTGTTCTCTTGGTCCCACTCATGCATCCAGGGCATGGGCTGTAGGAAACAACTGCAGAAACACATGATCCTAGCCAATGCCTTTAGGAAGGTAAGGGAGACTAAGAAGCCAGCTTCCTGCATTAAAAAAAAATTATATGTAAAGAGACTTACATATACAGTTAAAGAAGGAACAAAAGCAATGTTCATGGAATGAATAATGATGGAATTCAGGGTCTTAAAAATCCATTTATCAGCCAGATGGAGATGGCCTTATAGAATAATGATGTGATCTACCCAGGACTCACCGTCTTAGCAGGGTGAGAACCCCTTCTCAGTTTGGGATGTGATCCTATAAAAAGCGTTATGTACTCTGACATGGTAAGTAATATATGGCACAGTTTCTCCATAGGTAGAATGTAGGTTTCCTGGATCCAAGGGATAGAAGTGTAGATCCTCACTCTCACAGAAATGACCCATTTACAGTTTTTGTTCCCATTCAACTTCCTTAGTAATCAGGCAAGAACTTCTTCCACTGATCCAACAGTGCTTGCATTAGTCAGTCTGAGACTGCTACTTAACTCAGGCACCTTCAACTCATGAGTGTACCAGCTAAGACATAATAGTAGTTATATTGTTGTCTTCTTTCTGTTGTTGACACTGACTATGAGGGATCCCCTGTATAGAGCAGAGGGGCCTGGAAATGGAAGTCAGAGGAGTCTTCAGTGCATCTCAGTATATTAGCCTCCCAGTGGCAAAAGATATTGGAACACAGAGAGGGTCACCAAAATCTGGGATTTCCATACTGGGTGAGAAGCCTGAGCAGCTGTGGTGCTGGGCAAAGGCAAAGAGGGCGTGAGCTGGTATGAAGAGGGAAGGGACTAAACACCAGTGATGCTTCGTTGCCTGAAGTCTGGAAGTTCAGCAGCATTTATCCACAAAGTCTCTTCTTGTGCATGTGTGCGTTTACATATTTCAATTTCCCTTATTGTTTCATTCCCCCTCCCACCCCCGCTACCATTTATACAGGATGCATTGGCACATCTAACCACAATCAGGGCAGGCTAAGGGAAGGCATGACCTTGCCCCAGAAAGCTGTCACTTTGAGCCATAAGCAGATACTGATGAGAATTTGAATGGTCTCTCTTTGAGAACGGAAAGGGGATACTTACCCATAAAGTGGCATTATATTGGGAGAGGTATTGTTTCGATCTAATTGTGAGAAGAAATACGTATTTGGAGATTGAGTAACTAAAAGGTTGAACGTAGTAAACAGTAGTTACCCGGGATAGAAATTGCAGGGAATCCTCATCACAGAGCACTCCCCACTGGGTGGGTCCGTTCTCAGACAGAGCATCCAGCGGCAAAGGTGCTGACCAACAACGGCAGCATCAGCTTCTAGCCGCGAGGGCTCAGAGCCTGAGGGGTTACCCCAACCAGAGTGAATTAATAAGTGCAGGGTGACCTCAGCTGTGGTCCCTAGTATCTTGTCTTTGCATCCCTGTCCATTTCCTGAACCTGATTTTTCAATAACTCACTATTTGTAGAGACCACTTGCTGTATCTCCAATGTCTTAAACTTCTATTCTGTTTATATGAATGAGTTGGTTTCCATAGTCTGTATCACAAACTCCCCACAAGCACACAGACATGCTATCTGGGGTCCAGCATTCTTGTGTCTACAGGGATTTCAGTTGGAAAGAAAAATATCCAGTGCTATGATTCAGAGAAGGAAAGATGAAAACTGTGTGTGCGTGTGTATGTGTGTTAATGTGTAAAACTCAAGAGCAGTGGTTGCCAAAGGAGAAGGGAGATGTTCAGCTCAGTTGCTCAGTCGTGTCTGACTCTTTTGACCCCATGGACCACAGCACACCAGGCCTCCCTGTCCATCACCAACTCCCGGACTTTACCCAAACTCATGTCCATTGAGCCGGTGATGCCATCCAACCAGTGTATCCTCTGCTGTCCCCTTCTCCTCCCGCCTTCAATCTTTCCCAGGGAGATGGGGGACAGCAAAATGGGTAACGGAGGTCAACTATGTGGATGGCTGGCAACACAACTATTGGTGGTGAGCATACCATAGTGTATACAGAAGTTCAAATAGAATGTACACATGAAACAGTGTTATAAACCAGCGTTGAGGTGGGGTGTTAGTCATTCATGTCGGACTCTTTGTGACCCCATGAACTGTAACCCGCCAGGCTCCTCTGTCCACAGAGTTCTCCAGGCAAGAATACTGGAGTGGGTAGCCATGCCCTTCTCCAGGGGATCTTCCTGACCCAGGGATCAAACCTGGGTCTCCTGCATTGCGAGTAGTTTCTTTACCATTTGAGCCACCAGGGAAGCTGGTATTGCCTCCATAAAAAAGAAATCTTAATACAAAGAAAGTGAACCCGAATTTCTTTAAAAAAAAGCCAGTTTTTTTGAAGACACTTAAAAGATATAATTGGTTAAATTACTATTAGTGGATGTCTACAGTGTGTGCTTGACAAAATAATGAACAGCACAAAGCAACAGGGTACATCTCCCCTTTCCAAGTTGCTTGCTACCTGAGTGTCTGTTTTCTTAACAAGCTCCTCCAACAACTTCCCCAGAAAGGAAAGTGGAAAAGGAAATATCTCATGATGTCTCCTGGCATTTGCCTTAAGAAGCTCTTCCATCCCACAGGATAACTAGTCTCTGCCCACACCTCTCCTTCTGGCTCTCTGTCTCTCTCTGGCTGTCCTCCCCCACCCTCTTGCCCTCCTTCCCGCCTCTAGGCAGATCCCTGTCAGAACCCAGGACTTTCTGCCTTAGAATCCTGAGTACACTCTCTCGGTGGGAGGTGATGCTGAGCCTAGAGTCAGAACCACAGCCCTAGCCAAATGCTCTCTCTATGTTCTCCTGGCAAACCGCACTATGATGCTAAATGCCTAACAAAGAGCTCATTACATGCTCTGTGAAGACCTAGAGGGGCAGGATGGGGAGGGAGGTGGGAGGATGGTTTAGGACAGAGGGGAGGATCTTGGGTACATCTGTGGCTGATTCATGCTGAGGTAGGGTAGAAGCCATCACAATATTGTAAAGTAATTATCCTCCAATTAAAAATAAAATTAAATTTTAAAAATGAGCATGAAATTCAGAGGTAGATGCCCTGTCTCTTCACAGTTGCAAACAGACATCTCTTAAACATTTTTCAGAAAAGCCTGCAAAAAAAGGGGAGAAATCATTCAAGTTTATATCTGCTAAGACTCTCAATCAACCAACTTACAGAGCTAAGCATTAATGCATTTCTCAGTTATTTCACACTGCACACTGGTGATTTTCTGGCTATAAGTTATAACAAAGTTTATCATTCAAATGGCCCCCTAAAGTGCAAGTTGTCTTAGAGGAATAGTGTCTAATATGTCTATTTTTCCAGAAAAGGAAAGACAAAAGAAACCTGAATAATATGAAAGAGAAACAGGAGGAAAAATTAAAAACACAAGTAGCAGTGGTTTGAGCCCCACTGGAAAACATACATTTATTGGGAAGAATTCTCAGCAGGAACAGTGGAAATCTTACATTTTCTAGTTCAATTACATCAGGATCTTAGATATTGGTAAGAGGCTTGTTTCCAAGAGCTCTGATACTGAATCAATACGGTTCTAAGTGATGCATTAAAAGTACTGCAGAAAATGTCCTGCCATTTTTAATAAATTGTTCCAGGGCTTCAATGTATTTTTTTTTACACATTTAGTCATTGTTTAAATTACTGCTTTACTGAAATGAAATCATGAATGTTGGGGATTTAGGGAAAAATAATTTTACAATTTGTAAGCCAGCCAGTCTGACAGTTTGGTCTGCAAGATTTCCAAAGAGGGATGAGGTGAGCCAACAACTGGTGATACACGACAGCTTCTCCCAGAAAATTCTTGTATCAACGATTTGTTATAAAAATGCACTGTGTTGTCGTTTGAATTCAAATTTGAGAATAGTGTCCAGACACTCGCACAGATATTAGAATGTATTTATTTATGACTTTTACTGGGGCTGCACTGTGCCAGGCAACATTTTCCCACATTGTACACTGTTTGGCCTTTGGCAAAGGAATGAATCTATTCTGCGTGCTACCCAGCATATCAGAAAATGTCCCGTAGTCCTTCCCAGACTCCCAGATGACAGCCATCTCTTTATTGTGAAATGAGGCTGTTCGCTCCATAATTACAAATAAGGCTTAGAATTAAATACCTCTGAGAGTAAAACCTATTGACTTGAACCTCTCACGATACCTTTGAAGAAACATGGAGAAATGACCTAGCCCACTGTGAGCTTTGAGCGGAGATAAAATATGTGAAGTACTTTGACATAACATCTTGTATATACAGTAGTGGTAGTGAATAAAATGTTCTTAAATTAATTAAAGAGTAGACTATACTCAGTGGTAAAGAATCTGCCTGCCAATGCAGAAGACACAGGAGATGCAGTTTCGATCCCTGGGTCGGGAAGACCCTCTGCAGGAGGGCATGGCAATCCACTCCAGTGTTCTTGCCTGGAGAATCCCATGGACAGAGGAGCCTGGTGGGCTACAGTCCGTGGGGTGGCAAAGAGTCGGATACAACTGAGCGACTGAGCACACACATACAGCACACAAATGCTGTATAATTTTAAACAAGTATTTTACATTTGCATTGCTTAGGTCGATGTTCAGAAACAGAAGACCATAGAATATTCTGTAGGTCAATTCTATTGGAGAAAGAAAAGAGACCACTTAATATCATCTGCAATGAATGAGAAGCAGAAGAGAGTGGGTCATGAAAGATCCCAAATAGAACAATGACATCTTGCTTGATTCTGTCCCATTTGTGCCTTCAGTTTCCTGCCAAAGTAGTTTTCCAGCTTCCTCATGCATCAGTACATTAGAAGGCATTATCGTCTCCATTTTGTCAGAGAGTAAACTGAGGCATTGAGCAGCGGCAGCGTTTGCCTCCAGGGAGACATTCCTCAGACAAGGTCAGCAGAACACAAGACTATGAAATAGGAGGATTTATAAATGCTTAACTGAGCTGTGATGAACCTACCCAAAGAGGGTTCCTGGCAAGGGTGACATGATCTTAAAAAGGACTCAGTGCCTGAAGTCCAAGAAGGGAGGTTTCTTGGCTTCACAAAGGAAACATGGACTGTCAGCGTCCTCAGAGAGTAATAGGATAGAAATGTTGTTTGGCAGTACGATCTTTGAGGAAAATGTCATGAAAGAGACTCTGGCCTTTGGGTCGCTCGCAGTTTAAGATGATGCTATCCCAGAAGCGCGACTTTTAATAATGAAACGTTTGTGGATGTCAGCTTTGTCACTTCTTTTGGACCTTATTTTGGGGCTTCCCTGGGGGCTCAGACATTAAAGGATCTGTCTGCAATGCGGGAAACCCATGCTCGATCCCTGGGTCGGGAGATCCCTGGAGAAAGGAATGGGAGCCCACTCCAGTATTCTCTCCTGGGAAACCTCATGGACAGAGGATTTGTTATAAACTGTTTGTTTTCCTAATTCAATTCATCAGACATCTCTTGGCACCTTGCTCTGTGGAGGCTGGAGAGTCAGATGTAAAGATCTCAGGAAACCTCTGGCCTTGACATACACATAACCTAGACCCTTGAAATAGGCTACAAGATTCCCACAAACCATGCATGTTTAAATTTCCAAAAACTTTTTCTGAAAAAGTTCTGTGTGAGTGTTAGAAACATTGGAATGACCCCAGCCAGGAGTGCAAAATAATATGTCTCAAAAGCACTCTGGTGCCTCGGCAAAGGTGAGTGAAATCTTTCATGAGAAAGGAAGATATAGGGACTTCCCTGGTGGTCCCGTGGCTAAGACTCTGAGCTCCTAGTACAGGGGGACCAGGCTCCACCCCAACTCAGGGAAGTAGATCCCACAACTAAGATCCCACATGCCACAGCTAAGGCTCAGTGCAGCCAAATAAGTAAAATAAATATTAGGAAAAGAAGATGCAGCAGAAGAAGTCATCCTGTTAGTGGCAAAGCATGGTGGATCCTTCTGCTCATGGGAAAAGTGTTCAGAAACCAGCTCCCGGCGCCCAGGGAGGCTGGCTCCGTGTTGCCCTGTAACGTCAGATCGACATGCCCACCTCTTCTGAGTCAGAAGCCACTTAGGCATTTACAAATTACCTTGCAAATGAAGTACATGTACGCATTTCAGGATGACAGCCAGAGTTTGCAAATCTCTTTTCCTTCTTGTTTAATCCCTGGATTTTACCTATACTCTGAATGCAAGTAATGCCCATTAGTCAATTAATAGGCTGTTAAATGACAACAGTTCCGGGCAATTTAATTACTGTTGGTAAAATAAGAAATGAATGATTGCTTGTCAGTAGCCAGCTCCAGCTCCTTTTCTTGGAACAGATTAACTTCAAATCATGATAGTTTCTTTGGGAAAAAAAAATTGATTGTTTTCATGAATATATTAGTCGCTATTTCAGGGGTTACGGAAATTTTAGTCTTTGTGCAGTATTTCTCACCCAGGTGGGATGCGGAAACGTTCCAACAATATTTACTTTCCAATAAAATAACACTAACTATCTTTAAATAAACTAGAACTGGTGTTGGAAAAATTACGTCAAGAATGAGCGTTTCTTGGTTTTCTGTTCAGTGTCAGTCTTCCTAAGCACCTGTCATCAATTTCAGACTGTTCGGAGTATTTTTTTTAATTAACTGATTAAAATCAAGAGAAGTGTCAAAGAGCAATAATTTTAGCTTTAATGGTCATTTCATGCATTTTTAGTCCATTTGACTTAGAACATAAGCCAAAACCTTTAACCTGGTGTGTCCCTGTGATCTTGCTCCAATATTTTTCCATGTTTGGTTCTTGAGTGTCCATTTTCTCCACCTTTGTCCAGATCTGATGGCAGCAGCTACTTTGTTCACTGCTTCTCTGAAGGAGTATGCTAGTGCCTGGTCCAAAATAGATGCTCAGCAAATATATGTGTGTTGAATAAATTGGTTGAGTAGGAGAAAAGATAGCTAAGGATAAGGTTTCCATGCCTCCTTATGACTTTTAGAAGTGAACTGAATGTGCGTGCAATAGTGTGTGTATCTAAAAATAAAAGACAGGAAAACTCGGAAAATCATGCATCCTAGTAATGCAATGGAAGATTGAATTTCACTCCAAGGCCTATCTATCCATAAACGATTGGAAATGAAAGGGTATGAGACATGAACAAACTGAACTGGAGGCAATGAAAATGTCAATCTTCTGAAACTTCTCAAACCAAGACTAGAAAAGCCATTGCTGGCATTTCATTTGATCATCTCAGTTGATAAATGCATTTGAGCGGCAATTAGGTATGTTAATACCTGGGTCTACAGATGCTTTCCTTAGAGCAATTAAGATTTTTTGAAATATAACCTTCCTCGGCAATCCCCTATTATTAAATATTTATTGAAAGGCAAAGAAGATTTGCAGTAACATTTTAGAAGGGATTATAGGGTTTACAGTTTACTGGGACAAGATTCTGTAACACGCATTGTCAATAACTGAATCATCTTACCTTAATTGTATTTATGCTTTCTTGCACCTGGAGGCAGAATTTGTGGATGAAGTACCAACAAACACACATACATTCCTATCCATTTTTTAATTACTGCTTTCAGGTAGCATCCATTCCCTGAAGGACCACTGCATGGTAGGTGTACTGCAGGAATACTACACAGGCAGGCATGTGCCTGGCCCCCCTCCCCGTGTGGTGGGCTGAAAGTTCACGACAGAAATCTCCTAATTGAGCTCTGCCTACAACAAAACCCTCTTCCAGCGCATCCTTCCATTTCTGAGAGCTATCTTTCTAAAATGGAGATCTGCTTCATTCATTCAGACCTTCCTGGGATTTTTCACGGTTTACAAATTGAAACCCAAATAACCATCAGTGCGGAGAGCGTCTTACACAGCCTGCCTCTTCAGGTCCATGTCCAGTCATCCTCAACTTCCCCTTCACGCCTCATCATTCATGTTCACATTCATATACCACAGCTATGGGAGCTACCATTGTTTCTAGCCAGGAAGCCCTTGACTTGACCAGAACAGCCTAGTTGTAAAAGGCATAGATGCTAAAGCCAGATGCCTGGGGCCAGATCTAGCTCAGCTGCATAATTGTGTGATTCGGGGCAAGTTACTTGAATGTGGTCCTGTTTTTTCATCATCTGTAAAATGGGGATAACAGTAGCATCTTTCTTATGTCATGAGTTAACACTGGTGTAAAATGGGGATAACAGTAGCATCTTTCTTATGTCATGAGTCAGCACTGGTAAGTCGTACCGTACTCCCTGGCACAGAGTAAGAGCTTGGCGAATGTCAGCTGCTACTATTCCCTCGAAGTCCTGTCTTCATCCTTTGGCCTCTACAGAGTCTCTCTTGCTCTTATCACTTTCCCTCTCAATCCTCTCCTCTCCTCTGCATGGGCTTGGTCTGAACTCTGAGCCACCTCGGCCACTGTGGCATGTGTCACCTGGCTTGAGATTCTAGCCTTATCCATCTGTCTCGCAACAAACTGGTGATCATGGCCAGAGGTCTGCTGTGTTTATGTCAGTATTCTGAGAAACCTGCTCTTCACTCATCATGGTAACACAGAAGTTTCATAAATACTTTCGAATAAGCGAGTGAACAGATAACAAAAGGTAAACTGCAAACAGCGAAGGGCAGGCCCTTGACATCCTGCTGATGGCACACGCTCTTTAGTCTCAGGGCGGTGGGAGAGATCCAAGCTGGAACTGGCAGTCATCATGCAGGGTTTTCTCAGGTCAGCAGTCCAGCAAGACTTCCAGCTCTCTGGTTTCACTCTGGCCTAGCTGGTGAGGTATTCTGGGGTCGGGGGATAGCCCCAGGGACCCCCTTCAGGATTCTGGTTACTTATGCCTCCTGCAAGGGATCTTGGATTTCCCTGGGTTACCATCTTATGCCTTGCAGCTTTTCCTGGGGCCAGCGTGCACGCCCGGGTGTGTGTGCTCAGCTGTGTCTGCCTCTGTGACCCCGTGGCCAGGCTCTGTCCATGGGATTCTCCAGGCAAGAATGCTGGAGTGTGTTGCCATTTCCCACTCCAGGATATCTTCCTGATCCAGGGATCGAACCCATGTGTCCTGTGTCTCTTTCCTTGGCAGGCGGGTTCTTACCACTGGTGACATCTGGGAAGCCCTCCCAGAGCCAGGAAGAGCTGCTATTCTGATGAGACTGGTATGGAGCTCTGACTGGGCAGCTGACGCTGGATTTACACACTTCATTTCTTGATGCTGTCAAGCTAACCTTTGTTCCTGAATCGGAATCCATCCCACCTCCCCAACTAAGTAATTCTGTTCTTGGGCGAGTTACCTAGCCTCCCTGTTCCCTAGATTCCCAGATATAATAGGAAGACAGCACTAATAGCTATATCTACCTCACTGCACTGGTGAAAAGATAAGTCAGCATGTGTAAGGTCTTTTTTTTTAAATTTTTATTTTATATTTGAGTATAGTTAGCAATCCAAATAGGAAAAGAATTTGAAAAAGGACAGATAACATGTAAATATGTAGCTAAATCACTTTGCTGTATACCTGGAAGTAACACATGCAAAGCCTTTAAAATAAGGCCTGTGTGTGGGTGCTAAGTTGCTAAGTTGTGTCCGACTCTGTGTGACCCCATGGACTGTAGCCCACCAGGATCCTCTGTCCATGGGATTCTCCAGGCAAGAGTACTGGAGTGGGTTGCCCTGTCCTCCTCCAGGGGATCTTCCGAACCCAGGGATGGAACCTGCATCTCTTATGTTTCCTGCATTGGCAGGTGTGTTCCTCACCATTAGCACCTTCCCTGGTGGCTCAGAGGGTAAAGCATCTACCTACAATGTGGGAGACCTGGGTTCAAACCCAGGAAATCCCATGGACAGAGGGGCCTGGTGGGCTACAGCCCATGGGGTTGCAAAGAGTCAGACATGATGCAGCGACTTCACTTTCACTTTTCACTTAGTATGTGTTAGTTGCTCAGCCACGTCCAACTCTTTGCAACCCCAAGACTCTAGCCCAGCAGGCTCCTCTGCTCATGGAATTCTCCAAGCCAGAATACTGGAGTAAGTATCCTTTGCATTCTCCAGGGGATGTTCCTGACCCAGGGACCAAACCTGGGTCTCCTGCATCGCAGGCAGATACCTTATCATCTGAGTCACCTAGGAAGAATGGTTGATGCTAAGTGATAATATATATCAGAAGATACAGAAGCAGGCTTGCAGAAGATGGTTCATCAGATCCAATAAATGAGGGGAAAGGGATGTGATTTCTTGAGAGAGGCTCATGTCCAATCTCAGCTCCACATGTGTCAGGGCTTTACGAGGTTTTCTTTTGCTGAACAGTTTAGTAAAGTGTTTTTTCCTTGACTTGAGAGGTTTAACATTCATGCTTGCAAGTTGAGAAGAATGTAGTAACCTCTTAAAGCTGCCCATCAAAACCTTTTTTTCCTGATGTCTGGTTAAGGGTTTGGTCTAATGAAATATAATACCCTCCTAAAGTGATCTGAAACCTCCAGCCCATGAACATTTGAGGGAACTCAGAATTTTCCCAGACATCACATGAAGTACCCACACTACGCTTATTGCAGAAGTCTCATTAAGTACTTTTTTCAGAGTGGACATCCTGATAGCCCACTGCCAGATTCCAGACACCCAGACTCAAGGAGATATTGAAAGGTGTTATCACATGTGTCGTATGCAGGTCGAAGAGTAACGTGCTCTTAAGACTTTGGACACACATCTATAGGCTATCAACCAATGGTTTCTTGAGTTCCACCTACCTTCCCAAGCTTTGTTCTCACTCAGGTCAAGGACTCTGGTTCTTACTCTGAGGCTTGCTACTAAGTACTTTCAGACATTGGCACTTTCATCTCCTCACTCCTTGCCTGTGATAATCTTTTGTGATTCCTGTTTCCTTGATCTGTTGTTCAGTCGCTGAGTTGTATCCCACTCGTTTTGACCCCAAGGACTGCAACACACCAGGCTCCCCTGTCCTTCACTATCTCCTGGAGTTCGTTCAAGTCCATGTCCATTTAGTCAATGATGCTCTCTTAACCATCTCATCCTCTGCCGTCCCCTTCTCCTCCTGCCCTCAATCTTTCCCAGCATCAGGGTCTTTTCCAGTGAGTCAGCTCTCCACATCAGGTGGTCAAAGTATTGAAGCTTCAGCTTCAGGATCAGTCCTTCCAATGAATATTCAGAGTTGATTTCCTTTAGGATCTATTGGTTTGATCTCCTTGCAGCACCACAATTCAAAAGCATCAATTCTTCAGTACTCAGCCTCTGTTTCCTCTACTAGAGCCCCTAAGATTTATTCCACAGGGGTAGAATTTTGGAAGATCAGGGTCCTTTGGTTCTCTAGCTACCTGACCCACCTTCTCAGGACAGAGACTCTGCTTTCACAAGGAGAAGGAGGGAGAACTCTCCCAGAAGAGAGAATGGCCATCGGAACCACTCTTACTCCGGGCTACATGACTGCTGACACGGACAGACCAGCGCCCTGGCTTCCTCATTCTCCTGTTCATCTGTTGTGTTTTTTAAGAGTCCAGCTAGAAGTGATGTCTGTTGTTTACAAATATTTTGAGGTAAATTGAGGGCAAATTAGTGTTTTCATTCTACCATCTCTCATCTATCTTGTTATGTATCTGAACAACTGTTTGCTTTAGTTGGAATTGTTTTAATACTTTAAAATCTTGCTTTGAAGGAATTCAGACTCCTAATGTGAAGCATATGGGCAAAGATGTCATAAATTAAAGAATAAAGTTAGGAAAGATGTTCATTTCTCTTATCCTGTCATCTAGTACATTCCCCACCTCTGGCTTATAGTTCCATTTCTTTGCATATTGGATCTTCATATTAAAGCCTTTAAGAACTGCTTTTCTGAGATTTTTTTTTTTCCTGTTCAGTTCCTTGAAACAGAGGTTTACCACTTAGCTGTCTTCTGTGAAGTGTTCCTTTCTAAGAACCTTATTTGGGAACATTGAAATGGCCTCAGGTCTCCTGAATTGCTCCATATTCCAATCACAATAAAGTTATCTTGAAATTCTATTAGCTCAACCTTGAAAGCTTTTCAGATGGTATCAAGCTACGTGAAACAGGTAGAGATGGTTGTCCAGCTAACAGTTGCTGATCCAACCAGGGGCCAGAATTCATAAAGTAAAAAGCGGTGGCCTCAATGGTGGGAGCAATGTAAAGTTGCATTTTGCTGACAAGATGATGGCTTTGCCTCTGTTATGGTATTCAGTGCTGCTGGCTTTCTGAATGGAGGCAAAGAAAAAGGATGGTGTCAGGCAAAGAGAAGTAGCACAAATTAGACTTGAAAAATTGGAGGATCTACAATCTGAACACACTTTTCTAAGTGTTTGAATTCAGAGTTGCTCAAGTCTCTCTATAAAACAGATCTAATTATTTCACTCTCTGGCTTAAAGATCTCTGTTTAGGTCTTTGTGTTTTGTAGAAGAATGTCTAAAGGCTTTTGCATGACGATGAAACACTTCAAAATCTAACCTTAGGCTGCTTCTGTGAGTGTGACTTCTTCAGTCTCTCCCAGATCTCTCACTTCCTAGTAGGCATTTTTTTTTTCCACAGCCACATGGAAGTCACCACTTTCCAGCTAAGCTTTGGGATGGTTGATTTCATTTTATACATTTCAAGATGCTGTTTCTTCAATTTCATATAAATATATATTAATTAATATATATATACATATATATACACACATGTATATATGAAAGACACACCTCTCTGTGCCTTTCACAGTAACAGACATCAGTCTGAGCCCCTTCCAATCTCTGCCCTTGTCTGTCACCCCTTGTAGAATGTGCTCTTAAGAGCAAGGAGTAGTGTTTCCAACAGCATCCAACATCAAAGAAGTTCCACCATCATTACAACTAAGAAGCACAAAAATACATCCATGCATTGCCATGTTTGTAATTTAAATTCTGATATCCTCGTAACTTAGACCTGACCATGCCCATTCCAAGTTATCCATCAGGGAAGAACTTTCTTTAACCTAGAGGATCAACTCTGAATCATGGTGCTTCTTTAGGCAGAGGTCTTGCAGGAGCCTTCATGATAGCTTCTGAAAATGTGTTCTTGTAGCTCATACTGTATTTTCCAGTTATTCGGGTTGGTTTTCCTCCCTCCTTCCCACTTTTCTAGCAACCATTGGAAAGGCTCATCTACTTTGTCAACTAGGCCATATTTGGTGGTTTACTTTAGAGAGTAGAAACAGCACGCTTTGAATTCAGAATTTTCAAAAAAGATAAAATTAACTGTATATAAGTTCATTCACAAAATTACATTTTTATTTTCACTATTCTTCCACCAAAAGTTAGAATTCCCACTGATTATGAAAATAGGCAACATATGACAGTAGTATTAACAATACTGTGACTTTGCCATCAGTAGAAATCACAAGGAGACTATTCCTTTAGAGATACTGAAATTATCCTAAAATATTGCTTACATTCATCATTGCTTTGAAATTATATTTATTAGACTTCCCCCATGGATATTCTTATTGCATGCATTAATGAAGCATCCATATAAACATATAACAATTTATAAATATTTGTCAACTATTTCAATATAATTGATTTCCTTGGTAATCCTATGAATTCTGCTTTATACATTTAACATATGATTTTATGAAGGGCTCCTCTTGGAGCTCTTGCCAGGGATGTGTTCTTAGTTATGCTGAGGGTTTGCACTGTCATTTCGAAACTCAAGAAAAGAGTTATAATTCTAAGTGAACTTCTCTCCCAAACATTAACTCTCTCACGGTTTTTAAACCTGCAGGTTTGGTTTTCCCAGCTGTATGTGTCCTTTGTCCCACCTTGTATTCAGTACCTTCCGTCTTTCAGAAGAGCAGGTCGTGGTCCTCTGACAGTAACCGCAGCTCACAGTGAGTTTCTGTTGCATGCTCAGTCTCTTCAGACTACCCAAGGGGGTTCTACATAACACGGATTGAAGGTCCCTGACTTAGGCTCTAGTATATGGAAATTATAAGGGTACCCACCTCATAGAGTGATTGTGGGGATTAGTAAACTAATGCTTATCCATCAATCTGAATAGTTACTTGAGACTTACCTAGCTCCTTACAACTGTTACTTATTATTATCTCAAGGAAAAATGAAGTGTTAAGGTACCCAATGCTCCTCCTTAAAAGACAGAATCATTGACTGAAATTCTCCATCTTCCTTAGAAATAAAACTTTGAGTTCTTTGATACACTGGCAGTCAGCTGATGCGTGAAAATACTTAAACAATAACCAAGGCATAGTTTTCGAGGCATCTTTGAAAAAGAAATTAGCTTCTTAATCAATTGCTCAAAACAAACCCTTTTGATTGCACCTACTAGTGACAAAGCCTGTCAGAAACAGCCAAGTAATAAAAAAACGCACGCACAATCATGAAAAGTGAGCATCTAATTTCTTTTATTTACCATATTGTTTTTCTAAAATCAAGTTAAGCTCTGGGTTTTGTTTTTTTTTTACTCATCTTTGTTGTCATGGCTGAGAAATTTCGCATTGAGCCTAAAATGTTTCGCATGATGAATTATTAAAAATCTTTAACTGTCGGACAAGCTTCTCGTGGTGGAAGGGTGTTTTGTTTTGTTTTGTTTTTGCTCCTTAAAAAAATAACCCCGTGTTTTGCTGTGAGGGGAGACAGCTAATGAAAAATGGCCCAGAATTATCGTGAAACAATTGTCTGTAGTGTAATCAAGTCTGTTTCTGCCCTGCAACTACTCCAGGATATAATGATGCATGTGTCATTAAGCAGCTGCTCTGGATGCCTGAGGAAACTGGTAGAAATTTGTACCTATTGTTTTCCTTGCTCCAGCCCCTTTTCCCCCTGCGTTACCCATATTCTTTCATCTCCCTCGTGCTTTTTGGAATATGACTGCAAAAATTTTGTGAAATACAATCATGTATCCTCACACATATAAATTTATATATATATACACACATACACACACAGAGGTATGGAGACATTCTTTCCTTCTCAAAAAGCAGCAATACAGTAAAACATTGCAGTCTTCTGGGAACTTTTTGTAATTATGAAATGCATAAAGTAAGCTTTTTAGGATGGTGATTTTTAACACAGGAAGCAGAGGTCAAGGGAGAGTCAGTGACTAATGTTTAATTTGAACACGCTTCTAACGTAAAGTAATTATTTTGTTGGATGGCTGCTGAATTTTATGTAGCAGAAGGGCTTAAGTTTGATCTCTCTCTGCACTGGCTTTCCTTCCTCTGTGTGTGTGTGTGTGTGTGTTGTGTGTGTGTGTGTGTGTGTGTGTGTGTACATGATCAGGAAATTTTAAATGGGGTTCAAACCAGCATTCTTAGTACCACAGTCCTCCAACCCAGAGTCAGACAGAGTGGGACAGATGTGCTCAACTTCCATCCTCACAAAATTAGAAAGCAACATCATTGGGTTTACAAGTATCCACATTTATTTTTCACTTTCTCTGATGGTTCCTCTAATACCAAGTATTGCAGAAAGAAGTAACATGGGCAGGAGAGGGACATAAAGCAATTCCATTTGTAATAGGTTCCCCTTTAATAAGACATAGCATAGAACTAATACATCATAAGATTTTCTACTGAATGCTTTATATCTGCCTATCGTTTCAATGACATGAAGAGCCTGGATTAACCAGGTGTATTTCATGTAACCAGCATGCATCCACAACGGTACATCCTCTGTGCCATACGCTCATTATAAGAATTTAATATACAAGCAACCAAAAGCAGTCATTCAGGTTAGTGGACTAATGATGTGACACGTTTTTATTGACAACCCAGGATGATCCTGCCAGTAACAGCACTTGAATGATCTTTGTGTGTAAATGTACCAGGGAAAGTAGAATTCTCCTGGTGAAGATTTACCCCGTGCATTTTATATTTGTGTTTCGTGTCTGCCGCCAAAGCGCACCTATTATGCGGTGTGCCTTTGATAAGGGCCTTTTCATCTCTAGAAACAGGTGTCCAAACCCACACAATTTATCTTCCAGCCATTCAAATGGTAGCCATGCAAACCAGGCACTTAGAACTCTGCAGTCACACACGCCAGAGACAATATGGGAAATAAGCAAGCTTTCAAGTTATCTGTACCCTACCTGGGAATTTTCAAATGTCTAGGTGGACAAATGGAAATCCTCCTAAAATGTAATTAAATTTTAATGCAGAATTCAGTGTAAAGAGAAAAGAGAAAGCTCTATTTTTTGATGATATCCTGCTGAACTACAATTACTTCCCTATGTAAGGTCTCATTGAAGAGAGGGTATTAGAACATGTTCATACATCCAGTATTAAAAATTATCACAAGAAATACTATTTCACCATTATTATTTTTAAAATAATGATATTCAGTGATAAGGAATTACAGGGTCATTGACCCAACAAGATCAAGTAAATATTTAGACTTTGAATACACATGAATGAGAAAATCAACTTTAATGCTTTTGGAAATGGGAGTGCTAAAGCATAAGGGACAGTATTATTATTATTATTTGGAGTATAATTGCTTTGCTCTGTTTTGTTAGTTTCTGCTTACAACCAAGTCAATCAGTTGTAAGTACACGTATTTCTGCTCCCTGGTGAGCCTCCCCCCACTCCCCTCTAGGTCCTCACAAAGCACGGAGCTGAACTCCCTGTGCTATACAGCGGCTTCCCACTAGCTGGCTATTCTAAACATGGTAGTGTATATGTTTCAATCCTACTCTTCAATTCATCCCATCTTACCCCCGCCCTGCCTGTGTCCACATGTCTTTTCCCTACCTCTACATTTCTGCCCTGCAAAGAGGTTCAAGTGAACTATTTTTCAAGATTCCATATATATATACATTCATATATTTAATACAATATTTCCTCTTCTCTTTTTGACTTCTTCACTCCGTGTGACAGACTCTAGGTGTATCTGCCTCCCTACAAACGACCCAATTCCATTCCTTTTTATGGCTGAGTAATATTCCATTGCATGAAATCATCTTTATCCCTCCAATATGAAGACCAGAAATGGACAGGGGAGAGGTTAGAATGGAAAATGCTACTGAAAACATCTCTGTCCCAAAGGCATCTGCTCATGGCCAAAGGAAAGTGTCTTTGGAGGAGATTCAGTGCCCCCTCCATCACCTTCTGTTTATTCAAGAGGCCAACTAAGCTGCCCATCTATTCAGTCACACTCAGAACTTGATATTCAGAGCACCAGATTTATCTAAGTTACTAACTCTTTTCGCTGCCATTTCTCTTGTGGAGTGCTGATAGTTTCTCATATCTATACTTTCTCTGTCTCACATTCAAGGAAGCACTAATCACCCTCCAAGAGGAGGAAGAAAAGTGATATTAAGGCACTGCCCACTGATTTTTTTAAGTAAGTCTCTTTCCCTCTTATTTAAAAGTGTATTATCTCATTATCAGAACTCATTATCACTTGCTTTGAAATTTGCATGGGTATCCAGGTCTCTGAGAAAACATAAACATGCTATATAATTAGAAAGTTTAAAAATTACTACCATGTGTAAAGTAAGACATTAGTGAACTTAGAGAATGGGAAATATAGTAGCTAGGGTCAGCATACCTCAATACTTTTGGAAGTCAGCTCTTCCAATAAAATTTCTATACAAAGTTGAAACTTTGGGGGAAAAATTTTACCTTGTCTGGACTCTGAGCCAAAGAGATGGTTTGAAGACTGAGTTCATAGATATTTTAGGAGAATCAAACCTCAAATGTGCAGCAAAACTTGATTCAACTGAAGAACCAAGGGACTCACCTCATCTCAACAGATTTGAACCTTTATTGATGTAATGAAGCTTTGATAAATGTGACTCAGATATCATAATTATAAAAAAGATGAGGGGAGAACAGTCACTCTATCCATGTCTTCACTGATTATGTTTGGCCATTGCATCCAACTCCTAGAAAAGAATACAGTGTCTAGAATGGAGCTCAACCATCAGCCCCATCTCATCAAAGTTTTAGTATTATAACTGAATTCAAGTATTAACTACAACCACAAATTTTGAAGGAAAGAAAAACAGCCAAGTGTGCTGGTTGAAGGCTTCCGCAGTAGTTCAGTCGGTAAAAAATCCCCCTGCAGTGCAGGAGACGCAGATTCAATCCTTAAGTCGGGAAGAGACCCTAGAGAAGGAAATGGCAACCCACTCCAGTATTCTCACATGACAAATCCCATGGACAGAGGGCCCTGGCGGGCTACAGTCCTTGGGGGTCACAAAGAGTCAGACACGACTGAACAGCTAAGCACACAGCGCAACAGAACTGGACTATGTGCCCTGAACGAACCCTGACCCAGTCCTCCCTTTCATTCACCCAAAGCCTAGGTCCATACTATAAAAGTAAAATAATTAAGGGCAGGCCTTAATGGCTTCTTTTTCCGTAAGCCTACTGAAGGAAGGGGGAACCCTGTGCCAAATTAGCTGGAATGCCATTCAGATGTTAGTAGAAAGATCTTAATGCCAAGATACATGAAAATCCAATCTTTTGTGGTTTGTGGGAATGGAAAAACAAACACCAAATAAGTCCTGGTATTTGGACCACAGCAGTGGGGGACGTTTAGAAAATTCTCCCAAAAAGGCAATTTGGCAAAGACCAAAGAGCTCAAAGGAGCTAGCATGGGAACCTGGTCTACTTGCGGCAGAGAGTGCCATCAAAAAGTCTTTGCTCTCATCATGGAATTCATTGCACGTGGTCCCAAACGAAAAGCCGCATCTGTAGACAAATGGTGCATTTCAGAGAAGTTACATCTACTATAGCTATGCAAGAGTTTCCATCTAACTCACCGAAGAAATCATGAATTTTAGTACTTTTTCACACAATCAATAAAAATTGTTGGAAGTGGAACTTGGGACTGCATATTAATCTTACATCCAGCTCCTTGCTAGCTTTCAACAGCAACTATTCATCTTGTTGAGCTTATAGGAGTGATTTGTTTCATCTGTACACTCCATGCACAGCTAAATATAAAATCAACTTCTATTTAACCAAGTGGACTAACAGCATGATGCCTATCAGGATAGCCTGCAACCTTGGTGTAACATTGCAAATGCCCGCAACATGTCAGCACGGCAGCCAGACCATTAGAATGTTGCTTAATAATGAACCGTGATTGATAGATTGACTAATAGGAATTTTCCATCTTAAGTTGCTGACAGATCTGGCTATGGTTTCTTTTCCAAACGCTATAACAAATATTCTGCCTTGTGTTGAAGTGCTTCAATTACTTAATCCACTTATTGGAAATCGAGTTAAAATTATCCATTAAGCAAATGACTCATTCTCATTCAGCTAAATGAGAAGTGTAAATGGACTTCACCTTTTACAATATGTGATGGCTGCCACGGTACATGTTGTACAAGTCTTCATCCATCCTGCTGTTACTGCCTTCGATAATGGAGCTTAGACCCTTAGCAAGTATGAAAAGAGATTGGAATGCTGGCTGCCTCCTTCAAAGAGTCAGTTTCACTTGATGCAGATATTATTTGTTGCCTTCAACCCTGGAGCAGCGATAGAGAGGAAGAGTTGATCACAATCATTGTCACCTCTGCAAAAACCATCTGGGCTTTTTAAATCTACCACGTTGCTCATGACTTCCCCTGGTGGTCCAGTGGTTAAGAATCTGCCTTCCAATACAGGGCATTCGAGTCTGATCCCTGATGAAGGAACTAAGATCCCACACACCACAGGACAATAGAAGATCTGATGCTTTTGAATTGTAGTTCTGGAGAAGACTCTTGAGAGTCCCTTGGACAGGGAGGAAATCAAGTCAGTCAATCCTAAAGGAAATCAACCTTGAATATTCATTGAAAGGACTGATGCTGAAGGTGAGGTTCCAATATTTTGAGCCACCTGATATGAAGAGCTGACTCATTGGGAAAAAAAACCCTGATGCTGGGAAGGATTGAAGTCAGGAGAAGAAGGATGAGACAGAGGATGAGATGATTAGACAGCATCACCAACTCAATGGACATGAGTTTGAGCAAACTCTGGGAGATAGTGGTGTGTTGCCCTATCCATGGAGTCACAAAGAGTTGGACACAACTTAGATACTGAACAATGAACAACATTTCTCATATTTTCTAATTTGTTGCATAATCACTTGCAAATTGCAATTTTCACTTGCAAACTCATGCACAGAAAGTTTAAAAAACTGAAGGTCAGTTCTTGACCCTCACACTCAAAAAATCTGTGGGAATTTATGTGGGTGTTTAGATTTAATATGCTATGTGAAAGAGAGAGAGAGTGTGTTCAGGAGGTTCTTTATACAGAAAAATAATACAATAAAAGCAGTACTTGGAAAAAATGGCAAATTTGACCTTAGTAGGCTGGTTTTCCTAAAGAAAATACCAGCAGCAAGAAGTCCCTCTAGATGGCAATATGGCCATCTCTTCTTGAACTAAATGTCCCATCTCTTCTGTTCACACCCTAATTCTGCTCTGACAGCCATGAGCATGAAAACAAACTCATTAGTGGAAAATGGGTACTTAGAATCTAGCAGAGGAGTTAGAAAGTCAGTAAGAAACAGAGAAAAGAAAAATAGATTATATGAGGTTAGGGTGGAAATAGGGTTTCCTGGTAGCTCAGCTGGTAAAGAATCCACCCGCAATGCAGGAGATTCCAGTTCAGTTCTTGGGTTGGGAAGATCCACTGGAGAAGGGATAGGCTACCCACTCCAGTATTCTTGGGCTTCTGTGATGGCTAAGCTGGTAAAGAATCTGCTTGCAGTGTGGAAGACCTAGGTTCAATCCTTGGGTTGCGAAGATCCTCTGGAGAAGGGAACAGCTACCCACTCCAGTATTCTGGCCTGGAGAATTCCATAGACGGTATAGTCCATGGGGTCACAAAGAGTTGGACATGACTGAATGACTCACTTCACAGAGGAAATAAACAAGATGATTCGATAGAGGAAGCATCTAAGGAAGTGCCAGTGAACTGAATCCCAAAGGTAGAAAATGAATCAGCTATGGTAAGAGGTGAAAAAAGAATTTTCTGAGCAACAGGAAGAGCTGTGTCAGGAAAATGATTGTTGTGTTCAAGCAGCAGTAGGAAAGTCCATGGAGATGACAAAGAACAAGGAGAAGGGTGGTACAGAAATAAGTTCAAAGAAATAAGGCAAGCCCCCATTTACATAGGTGTCACTAGTGGTACAGAAGCCTCCTGCCAAAATAGGAGATATAAGAGACACAAGTTCGATCCTGGGTCAGGAAGATCCCCTGGAGAAGGGCATGGCAACCCACTCCAGTGTTCTTGCCTGGAGAATCCCATGGACAGAGGAGCCTGGCGGGCTACAGTCCTTAGGGTCACAGAGAGTCAGACACGACTGAAGTGACTTAGCACGTCGACTACACAAGCTCTCACAGACCCCACAGCAGTGGAAGGCTATTGGATGGGTTTGAGTGGAGGAATAATATGACTTCACTTGCATCAGTAAAAGATGTTCTGGCTGTTCTATAGAGAAGCTCAAAGATGAAAACAGAGCAGCAGTTCAGACAAGAGACAGAGTAAGCATAAGGCAGAAAATTTTAGCAACTCAAGCCAGACCAGGATTTCAGAAGTCTAGAGAAGTGGGTAGAGGAGGGAATATAGTCAGAGCTCAGGGCTGTAGCAACTCTGGAAATGCTAATGGTTTGTCAGAAATCCCCTAAGGTTGAACAGCCAGAGAGGCAGGAAGATGAACTTAGAGCTGTCCATGGGGGAGGCAATTCATGAGCCCCACATACTAAGGAAACAGATGCTCCAAGCACATTAGCAACAAGCCACACTGTCTAATATTTTACAGCACTTGTAAAGCTACTGCCTACTTGAATCCTCACAACATCCCTGCCAAGCAGATATAATGGTTATCAGGCTTGCTTATAGCTAAATAAAAGAAAAGAAAAGAAAGAACCGATTTAAATAAGTATGTTGCCCAAGACAACGAAGGGAATAGTCCAACTATACGATTATGGAAAGATGTTCACGCGTGTTCACTTGCTTCAGTCATGTCTGACTCTTTGTGACCCTATGGAATGTAGCCCACCGAGCTCTCCTGTCCTTGGGATTTTCCAGGCAAGAATACAGGAATGGGCTGCCATGCCCTCCTCCAAGGGATCTTCCTGATCCGGGGATTGAATCTACATCTCCTACTTTGCAGGTAGATTCTTAACCACTGAGTCACCAGGGAAGTCCCTTTGTAAAGATCAGTTCAGTTCAGTTCACTTGCTCAGTTGTGTACGACTCTTTGCGACCCCATGGACTGCAGCACGCCAGGCCTCCCTGTCCATCACCGACTCCTGGAGCTTGCTCAAACTCATGTCCATCAAGACAGTGGTGCCATCCAACCATCTCATCCTCTGTTGTCCCCTTTTCCCCCTGCCTTCAGTCTTTTATAATGAGTCAGTTCTTTGCATAACGTGGCCAAAGTATTAGAGTTTCAGCTTCAGCATCGGTCTTTCCAATGAACACTCAGGACTGATTTCCTTTAGGATGGACTGATTGGATCTCCTTGCAGTACAAGGGACTCTCAAGCGTCTTCTCCAATATACCACAAAACCATCAATTATTTGGCACTCAGCTTTCTTTGTGGTCTAGCTCTCACATCCATACATGACTGCTGGAAAAACCGTAGCTTGACTAGATAGACCTTTGTCAGCAATGTCTCTGCTTTTTAATACGCTGTCTAGGCTTGCCATACAGTCCATGGGGTTGCAAAGAGTTGGACACAACTGAGCGACTGAACCAAACTGACCTGAGGTTGGTCATAACTTTTCTTTCAAGGAGCAAGCGTCTTTTAATTTCATGGCTGCAAGCATCATCTGCAGTGATTTTGAAGCCAAGAAAATAAAATCTCTCACTGTTTCCATTGTTTCTCCTTCTATTTGCCATGAAGTGATGGGACCAGATGCCATGATCTTAGTTTTCTGAATGTTGAGCTTTAAATCAGCTTTTTCACTCTCCTCTTTCACTTTCATCAAGAGGCTCTTTAGTTATTCTTTGCTTTCTGCCATGAGGGTGGTGTCATCTGCATATCTGAGGTTATTGATATTTTTTCCAGCAATCTTAATTACAGCTTGTGCTTCATCCAGCCCAGCATTTCACATGATGTACTCTACATATAAGTTTAATAAGCAGAGTGACAATACACAGCCTTGACATACTCCTTTCCCAGTTTGGAACCAGTTTGTTGTTACATGTTTGATTCGAACTGTTGCTTCTTGATCTGCATACAGATTTCTCAGGAGGCAGGTAAGGTGGTCTGGTATTCCCATCTCTTGAAGAGTTTTCCACAGTTTGTTGTGATCCACACAGTCAAAAGCTTTAGCGTTTTCAATAAAGCAGAAGTAGATATTTTTCTGGAATTCTCCTGTTTTTTCTATGATCCAACAGATGTTGGCAATTTGATCTCTGGTTCCTCAGCCTTTTCTAAATCCAGCTTGAACATCTGGAAGTTCACAGTTCAAGTACTGTTGAAGCCTCACTTGGAGAATTTTCGGCATTACTTTGCTAATGTGTGAGATGAGTGCAATTGTGTGGTAGTTTGAATATTCTTTGGCATTGCTTTTCTTTGCAATTGTAATGAAAACTGACCTTTTCCAATCCTGTGGCCACTGCTGAGTTTACCAAATTTTCTGGTATATTGAGTGCAGCACTTTCACAGCATCATCTTTTAGGATTTGAAATAGCTCAGCTGGAATTCCATCACCTCCACTAGCTTTGTCCATAGTGATGCCTCCGGAGGCTCACTTGACTTTGCACTCCAGGATGTCTGGCTCTAGGTGAGTGATCACACCATAGTGGTTATCTGGGTCATGAAGATCTTTTCTGTGTAGATAGCTGTGTCCTATTTCTCTTGCTAAATCACTCAGGACTGGAGCCATGTCTCATTCCTGCTGATAGACTTGCTGACTGTTTTTACAAGACCTTATCAGTCAGCAGTTGTTGGGGGTGGACCAGAGAAGGAGGGCTGAAAGAACAGTCCTTGATGGTTTAATGAGGAGGTTGAATTGTAATAACTCTTTTCCACTCTCCTGTCCAGTAGTTCTCAAAGCGTGATCCCCAGATGAAACATCACTGCTGTGGTCAGAAAGGCACGATCTTGGGTCCTACCCCAAACCTACTGCATCAGAAACTCTGGGAGTGGGAAATAGCAAGCTGAGGGTTAACCAGCCCTTCCGGTGATGCTGATGCTGGTTCCCATCGAGAACCACTGCTCCAGTCCAACATTATTTCTCTTGACAAAGAGAAGGGAGAGACAAGAGAGCTGGGAATAGAGAAAATAATTGAACATGATAGGCTGGAAATGCAGAGACATCAGCACACAGAGATACTAATGTATATATTAAAAGAAAAAAAGAGAGAGAAGCAAGGAGGAGACAAGAACCCCTTCTTAGTATTGCACTGGACCTCAGTGGACCTCAGGTTCTGTCTGTAGTGTTTGTGATTAGGCAATGTGCAGATGTCTTGATTGCATCAGTTGCCTCATAGACTCAGCCATAAAAAAGAATACATTTGAATCAGTTCTACTGAGGTGGATGAAACTGGAGCCTATTATACAGAGTGAAGTAAGCCAGAAGGAAAAACAACAATACAGTATACTAACGCATATATATGGAATTTAGAAAGATGGTAACGAGAACCCTGTATGCGACACAGCAAAAGAGACGCAGATGTATAGAACTGTCTTTTGGACTCTATGGGAGAAGGCAAGGATGGGATGATATGGGAGAGTGGCATTGAAACATGTAAATTATCATATGTGAAATGAATTGCCAGCCCAGGTTTGATGCATGATACAGGGTGCTCAGGGCTGGTGTACCAGGATGACCCAGAGGGATGGAATCCGGAGGGAGGTGGGAGGGGGGTTCTGGAAGGGGAACACATGTATACCCATGGTGGATTCATGTCAATGTATGGCAAAACCAACATGATAATGTAAAGAAAAATAAATTAATTAATTAAAAAAATAAATTAAAAAAATAAAATAAAACAGGAAGCAAGATAAAACTCCTGTGGAGGGATTTGTACCATGTGATCCTGTTCCTCCCATCCTTGACAAAGTCTGCATACTTGGCTTCAACCTTGAGCGCTAGACAGATCAAGTTCTATCTTCCAGAGCAGAAGGTTGGACTGGAGAAGACAAAGAAATAGTAAGTGGTCTTTCTGTTCCCTTGCACTGAGAGACCTAGTAAACTTGGTAACATGGCTGCTGTGTGTAGATATATTCCAGAAAACAACTGTCCTATAGAGAAAGCAATAGGAGCCCAATGCACATTTAGAAATCAGAGATGTTACAGTTGTGTGGTTTCCATAACATCTCTGTTTCTGGTTCTACCTCCTATCCTTGGATTCTGTGAGCTATGCCTACAGAATTCCAACTAATTCTCTAATTTTCACTTGTCAGAATAGTTTTCTACTCCTTAACACCAAAGGATTCCTGTTACCTGGGAGCCAAATACTTCAAGTTTTATACCTATATCAACATTTATTCTGAGTCATGTTGAAACCTGCCTGCCTGCCTTGGTAAAGATGAGGGAGACCCATGTCATTTTACCCCTCAGAAAGAAAGAGTCCCAACACCTTTGTCTCAGCACCTACCTTTATGTTCAGTTTGACGTCACTCCTAAAAACAGTAGTTATAAAAAAAAAAAGATTCTAATAACTTTTCTCCATATTTTATTCACCTGAGAGTTGAAAATGGCCTAAGCTAATAATAACGCTTCCAAATTTCCATTTCTTCAGCAGAACTTGAATGCACCTGGAGCTCTCTTTCAAGTTAATAGGAGCCCTAAATGTAAGCTGGCTATGCAAAGCGGCACAAAAAGCTGGCACCCCATCACAAGTGTTCTCCGTATGTGAGCCCTTGGAAGGTGTGGTTGAGCAAAAGGAAGGTGTTAATGCTTAATGTTCAATTTCCTTCTTTAGTAGATTCAAACTGTACCCACATGGTCTCATAAAAGGCTTAATTCACATTTCTCTGAAATTGCAAAGGCAGGATCCTTAATTATCTGGCATATGGAAAAACCTATATAAAACCAAAGCAAATTGTATTTTTGAAGTGAGGATAATGGATTAGGAAGGTCAAGATTAGCTTTTTTTTAACTGAACACATATTTAGGGAAATGTATCCCAATTATTTATTTTTCTAAAAATCTTACAAGAGCCCTGTGATGCTTTTCTGCTTCTAGAACATTTGTCATGCATGCAGACAGCAACTTATCTATGCTGCTCCCATCAACAGCAGCCTTCCTTTTCACTGAACTGTGAAATTTCCTTGTGGGTGGAATTTCTAATTTCACAACTCCAGAAACAGGTGGATCGCTCAAAACTGAAAACATTCCATAAACTCTAAAATGTATCCCCACAACTGTCACTGTAGTTATCCTTTTCAATGTATTTCATGATGTCTTTATTAAGTATCCATCATCTGCCAAGCATAGAGCTCATTGATCACTTTGTGCCCAAAGAGGAGACGAAGAAAAATGAAAGAGTACTTAGAAGTATAAAAATGAGCTATGGTAGCCCAGAGGAGGAACAGTGCAAGAACTCATTCATGGTGCTTAAAATGAAGAATAGTGTGTATGTTCATCATTGGGTCCCTGCTAATTTTTGAGACTGTGGGTGAATTTAACTGACTGAGCATCCATGGGTATCTCAGGAACTCATGCATGCTGGTTCAGAGGAGTATTTGTCAACCCTTTTGCTTTGGTCAATACTCTAAAGAAAACAAATGTCAAAGGATAGAAGATATCCTATTTTGTAATTAGGATTGTTGTTCTGTCACTCAGTCGTGTCTGACTCTTGGCAACCCCCTGGACTGCAGCACACCAGCCTTCCTTGTCCTTCACTATCTCCCAGAACTCATGTCAATTGAGTCGGTGATACCATCCAACCATCTATCTCATCCGTTGTTGCCCTCTTCTCCTCCTGCCTTCTCTCTTTCCCAGCATCAGAGTCTTTCCCAGTGATTCAGCTCTTTGCATCAGGTGGTCAAAGTATTGGAGCTTCAAATTAGGATAGAATTTATTTTTAAATGGAGTGGTAATAGTAAACATTTTAAGTAGAAGAAATGAAATGAGTGGACATTATGTCACCATTCTGAAAAAAAAAATCGAACGACTTTTTCTTTATTGGCCATAGAAAGTAGTGCGCATATGTGTGTGTGTGATGGAGGCAAGCGGCCGCTTAAACACACCACCCCGAAGAGCCCGTGTCCAGTGTTTGACGTCCTTACGCCTCACGTCTCGAGCCTTAGTGAGCAGACCGGAGGGAGGTCTGTGCAGAGCGGTCAGCAGGCAGCAGTGGCAGCAGGTTAGAGGACCGACGGGCCCCAGGGCCAGCATGTGTGGTTCTCACAGTCAAATGAGAACGTTTCATTTTTAAGTTCATTTTCTGCAGAGAGGGAGACGAGATGGCGGGGAAGCAGCCTGTGCAGCTAGAGGATAAACAAGGCACTGTTTGTGGGAGCAATACTGTTACCAAAAGATTTGGGAATTTCTATTGCAACCCATTTAGCTTGATTCACATAAAATATGAGACCTAAAGTCATTGAACCCTTGACAGAGGCTCTTTGGGGTGGACGGCTTTAACCCGCCACCTACCTCAATCACACACACACACACACACACACACACACGCCCCATACAGAGATACACACACATACACTATACTAGTCTAATTTCTATGGCTACTAGTGAAAAGCTTGTTTTTCTTTTGTTGTTGTTGCCGAATAGAGGCATAATGAATGGGATATCTTGAGAATATTAATCTGACATCTCACCATGAAGATTAACTAAAGGTGAACAAGGCTAGAAACAGAGAATGTGTAGGGGACATTTAAGTAGTGGAGGCATGAGATGGAAGAGATGACAGTGTGAGAGGCGGCCATGAGGACAGCAAGGGAAGATCCGGGACGCGGGTTTAGATACCAAAGGGAGAGTGGGAGAAGGCTGAAAGATTTGGGGCTTGGTTGCGTAAACCTTGCTCCATTCTTGGAGGTCTGCCACATTCCCAAATTTGCTTGCAAAACCGTGTTCTATTTCTGTTCCCCTTCCTTCTGCTCTTTGATTTTTGCTCAGGGATCTGCCTAGGAAAGTTGCATACCCTTGGTTCACTGAGATAAATTTTGAAAGGTTTTTTGAAAGATCAATCTGATGAACATGTTTTCCCAAACCTCCTTAGATTTCATGCCTTCTTCTCTCAGCTGTCTGGGTTCAAAGAGCAAGAATCAAGCTGTTCTGCTTTGTTTCTTACTATGACGTGAGAATCTGTTGGAGCACTAAAAGAAAACATGACGAAGGCTCTTGGTGACCCAGATTATGAGCTTTTGGATCACTCAAATGCCCAGGAACTCTGAGGCAAAGCCTCAACTCTGGACTGTTAGGGCTTCCCAGCTGTGTGCAGCAATTCGCAGCTTCCTTAAAGCATTCAAGGTGAAACTGACCAGCTGTCATTCCAGCCATCTTCAAGGGGGTAGATTCTATGCTTCACACAAGTTAGAAATGCAGCTCACCATAATAAATAAGAGTTGAAACAGAGGAGAAAATGGGAGGATGTGGGGATAAACAGAGAGAAGATAAAACTCAAATTCTCACATATTAATTTAGCGAGAAAATTTATAGGGGTCACTAAATCTTCCATAGCTGTCATGTTTTCTCTTTCCCCACAATTTTTGAATTGATCTCTCGCAATGTTTTCCACTGAGCAGCATGAAACCAAGCAAACCAAAACCATGGTGAGCTATTCCAACATGAGACAGCTGTTTGAGCTTCTTGGTGAAGAATGGTTGATATAATTGGGATCCATTTCTAGTTACTGGCATACCAGGCCAGGGGCAGAGGGCGCTTTTCCGCATGGGGAGAGGAAAAGCCAAAGGCAACTATTAGAAGAAACTATTATACAATTTCAAGCTAACATATGGAATCAATAGCCAACATGAGCAGCTGTGCTCGGCTGTGGAGAAGCCTGAAATGGGGTAGTCGCATTGTAACCAATAAAGCGAATTATTGACTAAAAGAGAAAGCGTGTGTGTGCAGAGAGGGGTCTCCAATGCAAGATTAAGAGATGCATTTACTCTCAAGGAACAGCACCAGGAAACAAACTGGGTCATGGTTTTCTCCTTGATTGACAGGAGGAACGTAGGAGAGCCAGCATCTTGGAGGAAAGGTCTGGAACCGGGGTGACTCGGTTAATTTCAGACTCAGGCTCACTGGCAGTGCAGAACACTCTTGCTGCCCGAAATCAGAATGAAGCATAATAAGGCTTTACTAAGACATCTTGAAATATCCTAACGTTATGCATGATGTGGAAAGAAAATCTGAATAAGAGGAAGGACCTGTATCATCTGAAAACAGAGTCATCTGTTTCCGATGAACTCAGACTTGACCACTGACACATTTCACTACTGGAAAAGAGAAAAATACTCATATGGATCCTGCCAAAAGAAAGCATCAGTTTTGTGTGCTCTATTTTTTTCACGTGAACATACACTGGGGAATCAAGTAGCTTGGATTATATTTCCTCTGTGTGCCACAACTTTTTAGTATAGTCTAATCCCAAGAAATGTACCCAAGCCATCTAGAAAATAGAAATAAAACCCCTTAAATAATCAGGCAAATTTACTAGGGCAGCAAATAAAAACATAAGAAGCTTTGTAAAGTACTATAAATTTCATGGAAGGGAACTAAACACACGTTCCAAATACTCATATGGATTATTTCTAAGAATAATGATGTATCTATACAGCAGTCTTCAATTCTTTTTTTTTTAATTAGTGATTTTTTTTTTAACTAGAGTGCTAAATAATTGCTATTCTGTTTTTCCAAATAATGCTGTTTTCTATATTAGGGTGTCCAACACAATTTGCATTCTTTCATGGTGAAACTTCCTCCTGTCTGAGTTGATGGACGAAGTATTTGCATGCCTCACGACGGCCTCAGTGAGCTGTGCTGTGACTTCAGAGTTATTTCTGATGACTTCTGAGCAAGATGCATGTCCGAGTCAAGCCAAGAACTCTCCTTCCAATGAGAACCGCATTTTATCTTTCACCAAATGGGGTATTTTCCTCGCTCAGACAAGCAGACAGCTTTGCACCTGTGTCTAAAACCGCTGTAAAACTCAAAGGTTGTAATTACAGTCCCGAGTGAGAGAATATTGCCCGTGTACCAGGCCATCCCTGATCCTCTCCATCGATTTTTTGTTGGTTTCTTGCCTGAAGCCATCAATGAGGAACCTCATAAGCCTGAAAAATGCCCAGCGCCAAAGCATCGGTAAACAGGTTGTTAAAAATAATTGGAACTCCCATTTCCACTGCCCATTCAGCAACTTCGTTTGCACATAATTACCCTTCACTGTGCCCCTCTGAGACCTGGACAGAACACCAAGTAGCCGCACCATTTTATAGGTAATTAAAACTTGGCCATCCAATCATAAATTACTTAGAGCTAAAGGCATGAGTAGCCCTGGCCATAGAAAGGATCTAATTGACAGCTTCAGAATGTGAGTCTTGTTCTTGTCCTGGAAGTACAGTATGTCCAGCTCTTCGAGCCCCTTGTGAGGTGCTCAGTACCTTTCACCTCTACTGTTAAAGTGAAAGATGCATTTGCTGATCTGAGCATTATTTGATCTCTTATTATAGTAAAATGTTTTGCAAGCCCTGCCTCCCATGAGGAGAATGTCCTGCAGGCTAAGAGACAGTTAAAGAGTTCTGGCCAGGGAATTTGGAACAGAACAGACCAAGGACAGGATAATCACATGCCCACAAGAAACCCAGGTCATATTATTTATCTCTGTCTTTGGTAAAATAGTATTACCTGAACAAGAAGGATGGGGGAAAGGGTTAAGTTTTAACAGCTATTTATTTAGTGGGGCATTTTGCATTGAGTTTCTGTGCCCTGTGCTCAGTCCCTCAATTGCGTCTGTCTCTTTGTGATTCCATGGACCGTAGCCCACCAGGCTCCTCTGTCTGTGGTATTTCTGAAGCAAGAACACTGGAATGGGTTGCCTTTTCCTTCTCCCGGGGATCTTCCCAAAGCAGGATCTCCTGTGTGTCCTGCATTGTAGGCGGATTCTTCACCCACTGAGTCATCCTAAATACTATTTCCCTGTCCAACCTCACATCTTTTTCTGCAGGTGATCAGATTTTGGACTCTTAGAAAATGACTAATTGTAAAAAATACTTTGCAGCTACACAAATATCTAGTTCTATAGACTGAATGTTTTTGTATTCCCTTAAATTCATATGTTGAAACCTAATCTCCTTGGTAATAGTGTTAGGAGGGAGGACCTTTGAGGGCTGATTAGGTCCTGAGGGTGAAGCCCTCATGAACAGAATTAGTGCCATTATAAAAGGGGCTCCAGAGAGCTCCCTTTCTGCCTAGTGAGGACACAAGGAAAAGAGGACTATCTATGAACCAGAAAAGGGGCACAGAAACTGCCAGTGCCTGGACCTTGTATCTCCCAGCCTCTAGCAATGTGAGAAATAAATTTCTTTCACTTATAAACCAGTTAATTTCTGGTGTTCTGTGATAGCAGATGGAGTGGACTAGGATGCCTGGTACAGCATTATGCTTACAACAAGATTTTATTCATTCATCCATATCAGTTCAGACCATCCAGGGGCGTCGGATGCCAGTCCGTGTGCTAGAACTAAAGAACAAACAGCATAGACACCATCTCTGCCTCCAAGGAGTTTAGAGTCAAGTTGGACTTGATCAGTGTCCGAGATCATCCTGTCTGTATCACGTTTGATTACTTTGTCTTGGTTTGTGTTTTTCATAGAGGGCTTCCCAGGTGGCACTACTGGTAAAGAATCCCCCCACCAATACAGGAGATGCAAGAGACCCCGGTTCGATCCCTGGGTGGGGAAGATCCCCTGAAGAAGAATCCCATAGTCAGAGGAGCCCGGCGGGCTACAGTCCATGGGTCACAAAGAGTCCGACACTACTGAGCGCACCAACACGCATGTGTTTTTCATCCCATAGAACAATTTCTGAGCGAGATGCCCTTTGAATGAGTCCTTTAAGCAGTTAACATAAAACACTAGGTTTGGTGGGGGTTGCTTGTTTGCTTTTTGAAGAGTATGCTTTGGACACAATAAATGTCTCAGCTACTATATTTTCTTTAAATGCCTTCGATGCCCAAAGAAATTGGGAATGGTTAAATTAAGTGGCTGCCCTGGGCCCTGTGTCTCCTGCAAAGTCTTCTCAGCACATTCCCTGGATTTCATGCTGGGTTTCCTAGTTAGATTTCAAATCTCCTGAAATCAGAAACTCATTCATTGACTCAACATTTATGTGAGGACTTACTCTGCGTCTTGTGCTATGCTGAGCGCTGAGTAAATAGAAACAGACAAGAGAGTAGCCTGTAAGAAGTTTCTGATGTATAGTTTTCAGCAGTTCTATTACACTGTAATAACCCTCAATAAACCGAGTTGCAGTTAAGGAAAAAGCTTTGTAATCGCAGTGTGTATGTGCCCTGTCGTGTCCGATTCTTTGCAACCCCATGGACTGAAGTCTGCTAGGCTCCTCTGTCCATGGAATTTTCCAGACAAAAATGCTGGAGTGGGTTGCAGGGGATCTTTCTGACCCAGGGATCAAACCCACATCTCCTGCACTGGCAGGTGGATTCTCTACCACTGAGCCACCTGGGAAGCCCTTGTAATTACAGAGTTGTGATATAAGATAAGGGAGGGAGATAGTGAGACTTGTGAGGGAAAAAATTATCTAGAATTTCTTCAGCAACTGATAAATAACAACAAACTTTTTAACTCTCGTTAGATTCAGGGTTCTAAAATCAAAAAAAATATCCTGTTTGAAGCTTGTAACTGTAAGAAGAAATTATATTCAAAGTCTTACAGTTAAAGGTGAGTGATTAACCATGCACGTTTAATCTTGCTCTCTCATGGAAATCCACTAAAATTATAAGGAATTATTTTTTTGAATGGACAGGAAGAATAGGAGAGAACCATGAGGGGAGAAAAAAAAAAAAGACGGAAAGCAGATGATGAGGTGATGAGTAATTTGACTTCACTGAATATTAAGCCAGCAAAGAAAGCCAAGTACAAAAAACACTTATAACAGAATATCCAAATGTTTCAGGGGTTTGGGGTACTAGGTGCCTCTGAAAATGAGAGTAGAGATTGTTCTAAAATAATAAGAAATTACTCATTACCTCTTATGGGGCAGCTACAGCCCCCGATTCTACTCTCCTGCCACATTTTTGTTACCAACTTTCAGTACAGCAGAACACTGCAGTCTAATTTTCTGGAGAGAATGAAGCAGGTTCCCCTTTGGATGACCAGGACACAGCAGCAGAGCTGATGGCTGATGGCAGAAAGCTCAGACTGAAATGCAGCCACGTGCACATGGGCCGTGCCTTCTCCATGCTTACAGAGGAGTAGCTTGGCCTTTATCATCCAGCCTGGGGCTTCCCAGGTGGCACCAGTGGAAAGAATCCACCTGCCAATGCAGGAGACTCAAGGGATGTGGGTTCTATCCCTAGGCCAGGATCATATCCTGGAAAAGGCAAGTGTTCTTGCCTTGAAAATCCCATAGACAGAGGAACCCGGAGAGCTGCAGTCCCTGCATGTCCAACAAAGATTTGGACATGACTCAGCACCTCAGCACACATGCCCACATGGGAGCCTTCACTAGGAAATCTGAGATCCCTGACAGAGGCTTTTGGAGTCACAAGCTCCACCCATGTGACCATAGTTTTCGATCTAATCCTCACTTTTAAAGACATTAAAATAATAATAAAGTTTAAGGAATATTAGAGGAAAGTCACTTACACACAAGTTGGAAACATGCAACAGGGAATCAGTGACCTGGAGGAAACTGAGATATGGCAAACCACAGCAGAGTACTATTTAAATGGGACAATAAGGAAACAAGTTTTTAAAAGCCCCACAAATTTTACATGTCCATAAAAACATTAGTTAAAATTTTAAAGTTCAATCAGAGAATTGTAAGATAGTTAAAGAATTTCTACAAAGTAGAAAAGAAAGACAAAGAGGTGGAACATAGGAGAATAAAAGATAAGAATATTAGAAAACCAGCTCAGGAAATCCAATAACTCAATAAAATAAAGCTTCCAATATAAGGAACAGAAAAAAAAAAAGGAAGGGGAAGATTATCAACAAAACAGATAATATTTTCCAGAAATGCATAGCACAAATTTTCTAGTTAAAAAAGCTTATGAAGCCTCCAGGACAAAGAATATAAAAGAATAAGCAATTTGGTGCATTGCCATGACACTGTGGTCACAGTGGGGTAAAACAAAATAACAAAAACTTCCAGGCAGGAAAAATAAAGTCACCCCAAAAGATTCAGAATTCAGGATAGCCTTGCAGTTCTCTTCATGGCAGTCCAGAAGCTAGAAAACAATAAAACACAACCATTTTAAAACTTTGAACCAGAATAGTTTCCAATCTAGAAATCTATACCCAGGAAAACTATGCATCATGTGTAAGGCAAATAAAATTACTTTCATGCATGGAAAGCTCAGTAACTTAGCCTGCATGCTCACCTGTCTGAAGAAACTACTAGAGCTTGTAATCTAACCACATAGAGCAACTAAATCAGAAGAAGAGCAGTGTGAAAGATGGGTCATAGCCTGAGGTGGGAATTAGTTACGCCCTGCTAAATTACAAACTTAGGTAAACTGCTTTTCATCTATGAACCTAGGTTTCCATTTCTGTGAATCAGAGATAACAAAAATAACACAATGTAGTCCCTGTGAGAATAAAGCAAAGTGATATATGGTGCTTTTTCCCCTTAGCTGAGTTGATATTTTGTTAATGGTGATGCCGGCCCATCCTTCTTTCTTTTCATAAATCTCTCTTTTTAATGTTCTTTGATGATTATTATAAGGAAATTTTTCTAGTAAGCATTCTATCCATTTACCCCTCAAAACCTTGTTTCAAGTCAAAATTATATTTCAACCTATCATGTGGATAGTATTCAAAGATGCCCCTATATAGGGGAATCTCTTGAAAATATGTTTCTTTAATGAGGAGACTAATTTATGTTTTAAAAATATAATAGATGAAATATTTATATTTTAACAAGTGTTGTTTCATTTTTGCTGTTACGTTCCAGATTCTTCTTTTTTTCAAGGACAAAGTAGGGATTATACAACGATCACTCCTACTGCCTTAATTTTTTTTTCAGTGTCTCTTATTTACTGAAAATATTATGAAACAACATCACACTCGGAGCTGAATACATGTTTCTGTTACCCTTCCTTTCTTTTTAATTTTTTTCTGGAACCTACTTTGATATTAGAAATGAAAATTTAATAAAAATATACAAAAGCCAATGTGTTTTTCAAGGAAATTTAATCTATATGTTCTGATTCATTTCCATGTAAATCATCAAACTGTTACTTTATGGGAACCGTTTGAAATCTACAGAGACTCCTGTGCCATTTAAGCTTTATTTTATTTTTTGTTAGATAGTGCACTCTTGGTTGCCTAATACAAACTTGTCCTGGAGTTTGGGATAAGCCACATTCCACTGCCCAAATAGATTCTCAACTGGGGGTAGTGTGCAAGTTCCTTCCTCCTATAATTCCAGACCACAACTTGCAGTTCATGATGGAACGAATTGCCCTCAGTTAGCAGTTTCATCTCAGCTAATGAGGATATGCATTTCCTGAACATAGGATGTAAGCCAACGGTGAACTTCTTTTGTCATTTTGCTAGACATTAGAACACAGACACAACCTTCATTCTCTGATAAACAGTCGGTGTCGCTCCCTCTTGGGAGGTCAGGGCACAGTTGCTGGTCTGGTAGGGGACTCAGGGGCTCCTTACGACCCCAGCAGGGGTGCCTAGCTACGGTGAACATAGACGAACCCTCATCTCTAACTGGACACGAACTCCTCTAGTCCTCAGTGTCCTGGGTTTAGAACAATGCCCCACTCCCTCTGCATCTTACTCCTCCACCACCCCAGGGACTCAGTGAGAGGGACTGGCTTCTCCAAAGTTACTTGTTCAGTCCAGTTCAGTTCAGTTTCTTAGTCGTGTCTGACTCTCTGCATCCCCATGAGTTGCAGCATGCCAGGCCTCCGTGTCCATCACCAACTCCTCGAGTCCACCCAAACCAGAATCACAGGAACTCCCAGAGACCAACAGACTGAACCTTTGGATTTAGGGCCATCCAGAGCACTGAACCACAGCACTTAGAGCACAGAACTGCAGAAAGTTCCTTGGCCTGAACTCTGACTAGAATTATTCATCCTCACTGCCTCAGTTTCCCTCTTAGTAAGAACGTTCTTATTCACCTTGTCTCAGTTTAAATGATTTTCTCATATCTTTAAAATAATAGTAGTACTATTTTTATGCTGCTTAATAACTTCTTTAAAAAATTCATGTATTTACTATTACCCCATTCTTTAAGAAAAACTTTCTGTTCCAATAGAACCTGGTGTAGTCAGCATTTTTCCTACTGAGTATCACCAAGTTATGCTTTTGAAAATAATGATAATTGAGGAATTTCAAATATCTTCTGCAACATCCAATTTTCCTTATATATTCAGTTCAGTTTTACACTGAGTTACTATGTGCTAATTCTTTGCAAGTTGGAAACCACAGAGGCTCCATGTAGTAAAGCTCTTAGTAAATTGAAATTTGGATTTGTCTTAACAGCACAATAATAATGAATATGATGGCTGACTTGTGTGGCATTCTTAACATGTCCCAGGCTCTAAACTTCCTCTCACAGTTCTTTCACCATATGTTGTGATGGCTACTGTTTTTTAATTTTCTTTCACAGAAGACAAAGACAAGTCCTGCAGCAGTTAAGTAATTCGATAGTTTAAATTATTGTTCGGCAAACATTTTCAACATCCCACCTCTAAATGGATAGACTGTCTCGCCTCTGCACTTTGAAGTCAAATGGTCTTGGAACTTGCTTTGCAACAGAGAAAACTAGGCTTGTCACCAGGGTATCCTCTCTGGGTATCTGCCATTGCCACAGAGCGCACCTCAAACCCAGAAAGATGTCTGTATTTTGCACCCTCAACTACGATGAGCCATCGAGACAATGCATTCACAGTACTTTAGGTGCATCCATTCATTCAATCCTCACAGCAACCCCATGCTACAGACAGGCAAAGAGACCTAGTAGGTTAAATACCTCATCAGTTTATATCGTTTTTAAGGGTGGAGATGGACTTTGTCCCAGGGTCTGGCTCCAAAGTATACCCATGAACCACTGTTGCTGCCTTGATCTTGTTTTCTCTATAAACAAAAAAGCCTATGTAAGAAAACTGAGTTCCTTTAGAAACAGGATTGGTTTATTGAGTTTAAGGCTGAATCTGATCCTTTATAGGTGCCAGTCACTCTGAACACCTGCCTTCTCATCAGTAAAATGGTGATAGTACACAGCACTGAGGGAGGTTTAGAAAAATAATGAAGATTGTGCAAAAAAAAAAAATTTCTAGCACATACCAAATATCTTAACTATTCTTTTTGTATTGATGTAATTTACCAGCATAAAATCCTCACGCAAAGACCTGATTATGCTACAAGGCAAATCCTCCTCTCTCCCAAATGAAGGAAGGTGGTATCATTTTGTACTCCAGCCTGAGATTTATAAAAGGGCTTAACTCTGTTAGCAACCACTGAGAAATCTGATTGGGAATTTCCACTCTTCCTTCGGCTGAGTCGGCCCCCTCAGCTGTGTTATCTCTGCTTTCAGCAACTCATTAAAGACCAGTCAGTGCATCTCAAAGTTCTTTGACTCAGTCAATGAGCTTGTTGCCATGGCAGGCTAACAGGAGATACCGCTGATGATGACTTGATTTCCTCTCGCATCTGAAGTGGAAAGGGAGAAGACAGACTAAATGAAATCCCATCCATCTTAATGAAATACAATTATATTCTCCTTATTAATCATTTAAGAATCAATATGTCTCTTCTTGGTGAACCTCCCCAGAATTTGTCATTCCACGCCAGGCCTCAATACATCTTGTCTTGTAGTGATTTTTATAAGTTCAGTCACCTGTGTCCCAGGGTAAATAACCATGTTTTCTTGTACTGCGGGGACAGGGAGAGCAGCCGTGACAGCATGGGGGATCGCAGAAGCCCCTCTGAATGTTAAGCAGTAGCTGAATATTGCCGCCGCGTGCATAATGCAAACGCACCTTGCTTTATTTTTAAGTAGCATGAAGGGAAATGGATTACCTTAGAATCCTTGTTCTAGCACTATTCAAGGGAGGAAAACTCTTGGGTATTCTTACCTATTGAACGTTATCATCTTGCATAGGCTAATCAACATAGTATGTGTATATGTGTGGCTGTATAGATATATAGTTGGATCTAGAGATTGAGAGATACAGAAAAATGAGAACGAATTCCTAAAATGCAATTTACAGCCCATCTCACTGTATGTATACTGCATCAATTTAGCATTTTACTTTATAATACTCACCTGCAAAAAATTGCTATTGTTTCTGTCTTCAGAATATGAACAGAGAAGACAGAATTGAACTTCCTGCATTCTGTAGCTACCTAACAGCTCTTGTTTAGTTAATGAAAACCAAGAAAAAAGAGAAATGGAAAAATATATATAAAGAGGAAGAAGTGAAGACAGAATTCAGGTGGGGCATGAAAGAGGGGCAAATGAAGAGAAAGACATTACTTTAGAGATTAATTTGGTTGCATAATGGGAAATCAGTGGCTCTATTTCAACAGGGGATTTTTGCTGTTCATGCTTATTTCAAGTGTTCCTGAAACCCCCTTAATGAGGACTGTAGGATTGGCAGAAAAGTTGTGGAGTGTCTGAGTCGGTACGTACGTGAAGGGTTAACAGGGTTCGGATAGCTGTCACACTCTGTTGCCTACAATCTGCAAATCTAGTTTTGTCTCCGTCTTTGTCTTTATAGCAACGTACTAGTCTTAACAGGACTAAGTTCCTTTTATGATTAAAAAAAATACAGTAAAATCATCTCTGCTGTCTTTCAACTTGGAGCTTCCCATGAATAAGAAGGGTCTGAAAATAAGCACGTCACTAAGAAGCACCCTTTTGTGCGGCTGAGCACAATTGCCCTACTTGAACAAGTAAGTGTAGCTGCTGAAGAGTGAAGCCAGCACCCTCGAAGTCAATAAACTTCGAAGTCAGTGATTTCAAAAAGCAGCCAAAAACCCAAAAGGATTGGTGCGGCTGGTTCAGCCGCAGCCACTGCTCTAGTCGGTGACATTATAGGTCCCACACACCAGTGACTCTGAGCCTCTCTGTAAGGCTGGCCCCCTTTCTCCTCCAACAGTCTCTGTTCCAATGGCATCAAAACTATGCACACTTCAATTCAGTCCCTCAGTCATGTCAGACTCTTTACGATCCCATGGATTGCAGCACGCCAGGCATCCCTGTCTATCACCAACTCCCGGAGCTTACTCTAACTCACTTCCACCAAGTCGGTGATGCCATCCAACCATCTCATCCTCTGTCGTCCCCTTCTCCTCCTGCCCCCAGTCTTTCCCAGCATCAGGGTCCTTTCAAATGAGTCAGCTCTTCGCATCAGGTGGCCAAATTATTGGAGTTTCAGCTTCAGCATCAGTCCTTCTAATGAACACCCAGGTCTGATCTCCTTTAGGATGGACTGGTTGGATCTCCTTGCAGTCCAAGAGACTCTCAAGAGTCTTCTCCAACATCACAATTTAAAAGCATCAATTCTTCAGTGCTCGGTTTTCTTTTTAGTCCAACTCTCACATCCATACATGACTCCTGGAAAAACCATAGCCTTAACTAGATGGACCTTTGTTGGCAAAGTAATGTATCTGCTTTTTAATATGCTGTCTAGGTTGGCCATAGCTTTTCTTCCAAGAAAAGTGTCGTTTAATTTCATGGCTGCAGTCACCATCTGCAGTGATTTTGGAGCCCAGAAAAATAAAGTCTCTCACTGTTTCCCCTGTTTCCCCATCTATTTGCCATGAAGCGATGGGACGAGATACCATGATCTTAGTTTTCTAAATATTGAGTTTTAAGCCAACATTTTCACTCTCCTCTTTCACTTTCATCAGGAGGCTTTTTAGTTCTTTGCTTTCTGCCATAAGGGTGGTGACATCTGCATATCTGAGGTTATTGATATTTCTCCAGGCAATCTTGATTCCAGCTTGCACTTCATCCAGCCCAGCGTTTCTCATGATGTACTCTGCATGTAAGTTAAATAAGCAGGGTGACAATATACAGCCTTGACGCACTCCTTTTCCTATTTGGAACCAGTCTGTTGTTCCATGTCCAGTTCTAACTGTTGCTTCTTGATCTGCATACAGATTTATCAGGAAGGCCAGTTAGGTGGTCTGGTATCCAGTTTGTCATGATCCGCACCGTCAAAGTTTCACATCTTTAATAAAGCAGAAATAGATGTTTTTCCGGAATTCTCTTGCTTTTTTGATGATCTGTTCACACACCGGCCCTAAACCAGACACCCCAATAAGGTCTGGAGAATTAATTAAATCATGTGATTGGTCCCTTAGTGTTCCAGATCAAGGGTGAATCCCAAGAAACACGAGACTAAAACAACACAAGGCCTTTGGCCTTCAGGTCACCTGCTGTGTCACACTCCCCCTTTTCTAAAAATCCAGGGGCTTCCTCCTTCTCTGGTTTCCCAACCACAGATCCTAGCCTTGAAGAATCGCCTCCTCCACAGCTGTCTCTCAAACCCATGTGTATCACAGGAAATCCAGGGTCACCTAACTGAGTATAAAAAACAAATGTCATTTGCACAAAAGAAAGCTGATGAACGAAAGATGAAAAGGCCTTGGGATCAGCATCTAAAACGTGTGCTCCTGCCCATATTTTTAATGGATCCCAAGCTGTCTTCCCAGAAGCTTTCCTGGGTTTCTTGGAACAAAAACAGATACCACAAACCCAAGTTCACCATGGCCTTCCTATGGACAACCTAGAGAAATCTTTGCAAAAGAGACTTAGAAGAAGTCAAAAAGGGAGACAGAATTGTCTTAGGATTTAGTGATTCCAAGAACATGTTTGGAATAACCCTGGATTCCAGTGGCCTTCCCTAATGACTTAGATGGTAAAGAATCTGCCTACAATTCAGGAGACCTGGGTTCAATTCCTGGGTTGGGAAGATACCCTGGAGAAGGAAATGGCAACCTACTCCAGTATTCATGCCTAGAGAAGCCCATGGGCAGAGGAGCCTGATGAGCCACAGTCCATGGGGTCGCAAATAATTGGACATGACTGAATGACTAACACTTTCACTTTCTGTATTCCAGTGGAGTTTATGATGAATGCTCGCAAATATAGACAGTTGAATAAAGCCCTATCAATAGAAAATGAAATGCACAGTTATCAATAAATAAAATTACATTTTTACAAAATATGTATTTCTTATTGTATTTGAAGTATAATTGCTATACAGTATTATATAACTTATAGGTGTGTAATACAGCGATTCAAAATTTTTAAAGGTTATATTCCATGTATGCATGCACGCATGCATGCTCAGTCGCTCAGTCGTGTCTGATCCTTTGCAACCCCATGGACTGTAGCCTGTCAGGCTCCTCTGTCCATGGGATTCTCCAGGCAAGAATACTGGAGTGGGTTGCCATTTCCTCCTCCAGGGAGTCTTTCCGACCCAGGGATTGAAATCACATCTCCTGCATTGTCAGGTGGAATCTTTACCACTGATCCACCTGGGAAGCCCATACTCCATGTTTTTCTGGAACTCTCTTACTTTTTTGATGATCCAGGAATGTTGGCAATTTGATCTCTGGTTCCTCTGCCTTTTCTAAATCCAGCTTGAACATCTGGAAGTTCACAGTTCACGTACTTTTGAAGTCTGGCTTGGAGAATTTTGAGCATTAAATACTCCCTATGTTATTCTGTTCAGTGGAGAATTTATCCTGATCCATCACATAAGCATACCTCAACATGTGATAGAGAAGAAGGTACTAGAAGAAGGTACCACTAGGTACCACTGTCCAGAGAATATCTTGCTTAGGACGAGGGTTCTTCCACACACTTCCTCTTACTCAGCCTGTAAGGAAATCCTTTCATGATTGTTGTCTTTGTGATGGTGATTAGCTTGTTTTCTCCCAGCAGTTCTAGAAGGACAGAGACTGTGCTTTATCTCTTAACCCCCAGCATATAACTTGCCACCTGGTCAATAGCAGATGCTATTATGTTAATAAACAAATATACAACAACTCACTCCGTGTAAGGCATTAACCAGTATCTTCTCTTCTTGTAATCGACCCAATATGTGCAGAGTGGACATATCTTCTAAAGGGTTATTTTATTCACTTCTAAAGTGAAATAAAAAAACATTCATTTTATTTCATTTTAAATACAGACAAAGAGTTGTGCGTGCTCAGTGATTCCATCGTGTCCAACTCTTTGTGACCCCATAAACTATAGCCCTCCAGGCTCCTCTGTCCGTAGGATCTCCCAGGCAAGAACACTGGAGTGGTTGCCATTTTCTCCTCCAGGGGATCTCCCCGACCCAGGGACTGAACTGGAACCTCCCATGTCTCCTGCATTGGTAGGTGGATTGTTTACCACTGTGCCACCTGGGAAGCCCAGACAAAGACTTAGTCAGGAAAGGGTATGACAAATCTAGATCACCATTCTCAGTGAAAAAAAAAAAAAAAAGGTAATGATACTCCTAAACTCCAGCATCCACAGAAAATCCAAGGGATCTCTCCTTCTCTGTAATAGCCAACCTTTGACCTGCTTTATTTGCAGGCTTGTAAGACTGCAGCAGGGTTCATTTCACCTCCTATGTGGTACCTGTCATTCCAGCTAAAGTTTAGTCTACAAGCAAATGTGGTGCTATTTTCTGATTGTCCTCAACAATGAAGGCAGTTTTACAATTGCAAAGGGTTTAATATGTTCAAACAGCTCCTCACTAGCCCTCAGTCCCCTTTACTCTCATATTTCAGTCCACATGTGAGTCTTCTTAGTCCAGAGCTCCAAAATCAAGACTGGTGGGGAGAAAATCCAATTGTTTAGGGTCAAAATAAAGACGTTTTTAAAATGCCAAAGAAAGAGAGCAGGGTTCCTCCACTTTGATGTTAATACCATGCCTTTTGTAGTTTTCCTGTTTGTTTGTTTTCATCTTGTACTGTCAACAGGGCACCAGATTTTATAGGCAGCCTAACAGAGAGCAGATGTTGATTAAAAGAGATGTGGTTTTGAGTGTGACATTAAAAAAATATCATTCCCTCTTGTCTAAATGCTGTAGTCCTAATGCACTTAATTTTTTATCAACTGATATATAGAAGAACAATAAGCATACATTTTGTCTTAACTGAAACATACACAGCTCAGTAGCAGGATCATGAATAAGGCAAGAGAGGTTCACTTTTTAATTTTTTTTTTTTTAAAAAAGAAGAAACATTTTCTACTTTGTGCAAGTAGCCTGCGTTTTTAGGCCAAGGCCCCGAGCATCTTCATCTGCCCTGTGGGTGTAACTGTTTTAGCCATGGTAAAAAGCATACTGAAGACATTTTTCAGATTCATCTCTAAAGATAGTCTTAGCCAGAGTATTTCTTCTGTTTTGATCAATGATGGCATACTCAGAGCAACATTTGGAGGCAATAAATCTGGAGTAATTGTGACAAAGATAAAAGTATAGTTGGGACCTTGGAAGAAGAAAAGATAAAAAACGAACAAATCTCCAATGACTTTATAGACACCTTCATGCAGGAATTAAGTAGAGGCTGCATTCGGCAGTTGACCCCTCAGGTGCTAGAGGCGTTTTCAACTGACTGAGCCTGGAAAATAATACATTCCTACTTTTGCTGATACAGACTTGGAAGCTTTGATGAGTAGATGAGGTGAGATACCTGACCAGTGGGCCTGACACCAAAATAAATGGATGAGGAAGGTGAATTTTGCACACTTGGAATCAGGAACCCAGTAAGAGCCACAACAAAATGCCTGTGGGATCAACCTCCTTGCAGTGCCTGAAGCTAACCCTTATGCTGCATCTCTGAACTCAGACCAGGAAAGAACAGAGACAGTGTTGTTTGTTGCTGTTGGTGATATTGTTTGAAGCCTGTAGGTGTTCTACCTGCAGGTTTAGGATTTTCCTAAGTTAGCTTTGTCCAGGTCCCTCTACAGCCATGGGTCAGCCTTCTGGAGGCCATCGGGTGCTAATAACCAGTACTGACAGCATTGACCTCATCCTTTCTGTGTGTCACCAAACCACGGCACACCTTTGTTGGACAGAAGATACTGTATGTATTTGGAAAATGAAGTAACAATTCACAAGATTGCAATTTCATTTGCCTCATCTATACTGTAGTTATTTTATTTAAAATGAAAAAAAGGAAGGACAATAATGCAATATAAGTCTAAAAGTATTGAACTCTGATAAAAGGTACACTTGGGCACACAATCTCACATTTTAAGGTTGGCTCCAAAAGTTCTAGATCTTTCAAGCAGAACTGGTGGAAATATGCAGAGCAAACTCACATTTCAAAGAGCCTGCAGACTATGCAAATTTGTTTACATTCACACACAAATAAATACACACCTACACACAAACACACACATACAATCACATACACAAAAAAATGCACATACACAAAACACACTAAACAGAAACCCACAAATACACTTTTTTTTCACTCAGTGGAAAAATATTAATTTTAAATTAAAATAAATAAATTCTAAAATTTAAATTATTTTAGACATATTCTTCAAAGTCTTCTTAGATTTATTTTAAGCACTTTGGAGATTACAATCAAATCTATTACAATCAAAACCAAATGTATTTTTGGTTTTCAGTTATTAAAAATATAACCTTTTCCTTTTAAAATAACATTGAAATAAAAAAAATAAAACATAGCTTTTTCTATGCATCTAACTCTATGAAAAAATACAAAAACACCACTACAAATATTCTATTGCCATTAGTGTGGCATGATTACAAGAAAATGAGACTAGTCACAGACTGGGAGAAAATACTTGCAAAAGATGTGTGTGTTGGATAGAAGAGTGTCATCCAAAATATGCCACTTTAGAAGACAGTTGGGCAGTTTCTTACAACATTAAATATACCTTTAGCATACAGTCTGCCAATCACACTTATGGACACTTACCAAAAGGAGTTGGAAACCTGTGACCAAAAAAACCCTGCCTACAGATGTTTACAGCAGCTTTATTCATAACTGCCAAAATTCAAAAGCAACAGAGATGCCCTTTAGTAGATAAATAGCTAAATAAACCGCAGTTCATCCAAACAAAGGAAAATTATTTAACACTGAAAAGAAGTGAACTGTCAAGTCATGAAAAAATACGGAGGAAGTGTAAATGTCTGTCACTAACTGAAAGGGGCGTGTCTGAGAAGGCTGCATAGTAGGTGGTTCCATGATATGATACTTTAGGAAGGGTAACACTACAGAGACGGTAAAAACAGCAGTGATTGCCAGGGGGTGGGGGAAGGAGGAATGGGGAGGTAGAGCCCAGAAGAGTCTCCAAACAGTTAAACCATTCTCAACAATATTATAAGGGTGGATGGATGTCATTACACGTTGGTCAAATTCATGGGATGTATGACACACAGTGGGCAAAGAGTCCCGGGGGCCACAAAGAGTCGGACACGGCCAAGCAGCTAACACTGTCGCTCTCACGACACCAAGAGTGAACCCCAGCGTAGACTATGGGCTTTGGGTGATAATGGCATCTCAGTGAAGGTTCACTGATTATAACACATGTTGCTCTGGTGTGGGATTTTGACAGTGGAGGGGGGGACGTGTGTTCGTATGTGTGTGTGTGAGTTGGGAGTATAGGAACTCGATGTACTTCCCTCTCAACTTTTCTATGAACCTAAAACTGCTCTAAAAATTAAAGTGTACTAAAAAATATTTTAGGGCAAATGATGCACAGATGATGCTATGTGGCTACAGCAGTCTGTCATTTCAGCTTTGATCCAATGTTTGCATTTTATTTTGTTGCATCCTTTTTTTTTTCTTTTTTTTCCTTTTGTTGCATCCTAAATCAAATTATTACTTACATTTTCTAATGTGCAATAACTGATTTCATGCACTTTTGAAAGTTTGGGAAAATCGTTTCTCTATACCAGTCATAAAATATTTTCCTTCTTTATGATCAGCCTAATTAGGAATGCTAACCATCCAGAAGAAATGGTAACAATTTTGAATAAATGGGAAAATTCTGCTGTGTTCTCTACTATACAAGACTAACAGTATCCTGAAATTTTCATCAGTCCTTGTAACCAAACCTTTATAGATGTAGATAGAATCATATCTGCTGTTTCCAGAAACTACAGAGAAAGGGGATAAAAAAGGAAGATGCCTGAGGAGAAAGCACGTGGACCTTGGCAATTTAGAGAAGAACCTGTCTTCAAGTCACAGAATACTGGGGCATGAAGAATCTTGAGAGCAAAGTGTTCCAAGGACCTTTGTGAAAAGGCTTTACTGCATCTGAGGTAGGTTTCAGGTGATTCGTGGAGTTCCGAAAAGTATGGGGAGGAATTCTGTTTGCATCTGAATTTGTAATGTTTGGGGAGAAGTCCCACTGCTGTCATCAAAAATCTCAAGAGTACATGATGACCACAAGATAGTAAGGAACTACGGGACAGTAGTAGCCTCACTATTTGCAGGAGTCCCCCCAACAGGCGAAATGCTTCAGTTCACCCAGTGCTTATATTGGTGTTTGAAAATTTTGTTGGCTTTTGCATGGTTCAAGTAACTGAACTGAAAAATTCATAGAATGAAAGGAAAATTTCAGTAGCTCCTGTATTTACAGATAGGGGTGTGTGTGCTCACTCAGTCGTGTCCTGCTCTGCGACCCCACGGACTGTAGCCCACCAGGCTCCTCTGTCCACGGGGATTCTCCAGGCAAGAATCCTGGGATGGGTTGCCATGCCCTCCTCCAGAAGATCTTCCCAACCCAGGGATCAAACCCATGTCTCCTGCAGCTCCTGCAAGAATGCAGGTGGATTCTTTGCCACTGGGCCACCTGGGAAGCCCTCTTAGAGATAGACACCGAGATAAATGCACCAACCTAGTTTTTTTTAAACCAATACAACATTTCCTAGGAAATATCTTCTGTGTGAATCCATAGTGGTGTAAATATTAAATTCTCGCACACTTTGCTATGGAGGGAATAATTGTGCTCCCCCAAAATCATGTGTTGAAACCTAACACCAAATGTAATGGTATTAGCAGGTGGAGCCTTTGGGAGGGGATTAGGTCATAGAAGGGAGCCCTCATGAATGGGATAAGCATCCTTATAAAGGAAATTCCAGAGAGATCCCTCGCCTCTTGCCAGAAGGACCTGGCAAGAGCAGCCACCTATGAAGCAGAAAGCTGGTTCTCACCAGACACCACATCTGCCTAGACCTCCCCGCCCTCAGAACTGTGAGAAAAATTTCTATTGTTTACAAACTACCCCAGTCCACACTATTTTTGTTAAAGTGTTCTGAATGGACTAAGAAACATGTATTCCTCATTTTTCTGTATCAGACAATTTCTTCTCCAAAAATACAGGAGTCTACATAAGGATAATGAACAGCCATATACACGGCACAAATGAAATTGTTTAGCATAAAGAGTTTGCTATCAAGAATATTCAAGAAACTCCTACTTGGAGACCCCCAGCGGCCATGGTTATATTAAAGGCTTTGACAAGTCCTGTGGTCAAGCTAGCTCACTGAACATAGCTAAATGTAACCCATCATTTTTTATAGCTATTTGAATTTTTATTTTATTTATTTATCAAAGAAATGCCTCACACTGTTTGGGAAAGGATGAGTTATGAAACAAAAAGCTCATGAAAAGAACACGAACAGGTCACCTGGAGGAATGACACTAAATTATCAGAGTCATGAACACTTTTAAAAAGATACACAGTGAGAAGGAGCGGACCCTTTGAAGGAAGACAGAAAAAGAAGTTCTGTCCTTTGCAGAAACTCAGCATGAATTTTCCTCCCAGCAGCAGTGGAATGAGTCCTGAGGTCAATGATATCCAGATGTAGGAGGGAAGACAAGTCACCTTGTGGACTCAGGATCCTAGCAGACCCCCAAACCCCAGCTCTACACAGTGTGATTCAGGAGTACATGGTGATGCTGGAATCTTTCATTTTTAGGAAGCATCCCCGTGGCTTGAAAGCAGGTAGTGGTGGAGGGACAGCCTCTGAGATATGATGCATTTTGGGATGAAGTCAAGGGGGAAAAGCAAGGATAGGAAAGATATAGCAAGAACTGAGAGCAGAGCCTTATTTCTTCTACCATCAGAAAATTCACACCCACAACTTTCTGGGACCCAGAGGAGCTAATGCTTTTGTCTATCTCCTCCTGGGCTGCCTCACTCCGTGTTCATTCCAGCCTCAGGCATGGCCAATCGTGTTTGCCAGAGGAGACAAAAGCTCCCACACAAGCCAGTTTATCACTACCCATATTTTCATCTGAGCACTTTGACCAACACTGGAGTCAATTAAAGCATGCAGATGCCTTCTCAAGGAGACCCGCAACAGTCCCCACAGTCCAGGTTCTCTTTCGAAGCTTCTTTTCTTTCTTTCTCTTTTTTCAGAAACACACAACTTTACCAAATTTGTGCATCCTTCTGATTCTGGTTTTAGAAAGGAAATGAAATTTGTCACGCTGCCATACATCATTCCCCTTGCAGTGCAATGTCCCATCTGTGTGTCAAGTACAAAAGAAAAGCATTTTGTGAAAAATTGCTAAAGAAGTAATGATTTTTGTCCTCAACTCTTTGTTTTGCCTTTCAATAAAGAAGGCGACATGTGTCACAAATGATGTATTATTGTTTAGGTACAACCCCAGTAACACAGTGCATAAGCAAAACCATGTTTCACAGCAGAGAAACTATAGTTTACTGCCCCTATGGCTCTGATGAGAATATAATGTTCTACAGTTTATAAATGCTTTGAGGTCAATACGTGATTTGCTTCAGCTTGTTCATCCAATGAGCAGGGGATCCCAAAATATATCAAGCTATTAGACAGCCTCCTGGAAGCTGGGCTCAGGCAGTCATGATGGAAGGGCTCCATGGAAACCCCTCTGTCAGCTGGAGATGAGATAATTAGATCCAGGTAATACATTGGGGCCCCAACAGGGAGCTGCCAAGGAAACATGTCATCTTTATGGGCCTTTCTTGTCCTGCACAGCAACAGTGGCCTAAGACAGTACACCTCTGGGGGGTGCGTGGGTGCCCACCAATGCCCACGTCACTCAGTCACCTGCATTACCCAGACACCCTTCCTCCCATAGAAGGAACCAAAGAGAGAAAACAATCAGAGGCTTTTTAAAATTAATTCTCTTCATTCCTCCACCATCTCTTCTCTCTTTTTTTTTTCTTCTTAAATTTTTTTCAGTATCACTTTAGTGATGCAGTTGGACTCCCCTTAGATTCTCGGTGTACAGATTCTGCAGATTCTTTTTCCCTTTTTGGCTGTGCCACTGCGGCAGGTGGGCTCTTAGCTCCCTCTGTGTGTGTGTGTTAGTCACTCAGCCGTGTCCTGACTCTTTGAAACCCCACGGTCTGTGCATGGAATTCTTCAGGCAAGAATACTGGAGTGGTTTGCCTTTCCCTTCTCCAAGGGATCTTCCTGACCCAGGGATCCCTGACCGGGATCAAGCCTGTGCCCTCTCCAAAGGAAGTGATGAGTCACAGCCACAGGACCGATACTACAAAACGTTTGATCTTATTTCAAATGGTTCTCTCACTGAGGACTCTTTTGGAACTGTAGACAAAATAGTCACTTGTTTCAATTCTTTGAATGAAGCAAAGAGACTGCTTTTCTATCACTGTGATTTCACTTGGATGTGTGTGCATGCGTGCGCAGTCACTCACTCGTGTCCGACTCTCTGCGACCCCGCGGACCATGGCCCACCAGGCTCCTCCGTCCATGGGATTCCCCAGGCAAGAACACTGGAGTGGGTTGCCATGTCCTTCTCCAGGGAATCTTCCTGACCCAGGGATGGCAGGCAGACTCTTTGCCGCTGAGCCACCTGGGGAGCCCAGTAACTATCACTTGGAGAATCACTGTCATTTTTACATTCTTACTCAATAAATATTAACTGAGGAACTGGCTCTTCTCTCTCACTAGTCCAATGAAGGCCACTTCTGTCAAGGGAACTGCAGCTGCCCATCCTTGGTCTAAAGCTCCTCGTGCTTTATTACCCAGAGCGATTTAGCTCATCTCACCGGAACCTGCTTGGGTAGAAGAGAGCAGCCGCCTCGTGCATAACTGCCAGTCTCGATAGGTGTTTTCCTTGGTAAAGAAGATGTGTGTATATATGGAATCTAGAAAGATGGTGCTGATGATCCTGCGTGCAGGGCAGCACAGGATCCACAGACGTAGAGAACAGACTTTTGGACTCAGTGGGACAAAGAGAGGGTGGGATGATTTGAGAGAATAGCATTGAAACATATACAATAGCATATGTAAAAGAGATAGCCAGTGGGAGCTTGAGGTATGATCCAGGGTACCCAAAACGAGTGCTCTGTGACAACCTGAAGGGATGGGGTGCGGACCGAGGTGGGAGGGGAATGAATACAGGATGTATGCCTATGGCCGATTCATACTGAGGTATGCAAAAGCCATCACCATACTGTAAAATAATTATCCTCCGATTAAAATAAATTAATTATTTTTTTTTAAAGAAGATGTTCCCTTCCCAAGGAGGATTTGAACCGTTTGACTCAAGCTAACACTTGGCTTCCTTCTCTAGGTACCAAGTTGGAAGACCCTGATCCAAAGGTTTGTCTACAATACTGGGTGCTGCCTTTTCCAGGTACTTAACAAAGGATACCCTTCCTGTCATTGTTGCTATAACCCAGGCATCAACTACCCTTTTATAAGAATAAATTGATTGAGATGGAAATCTCTGAAGTTTGTAAAACAGTGTATTTTTGACAAAAGCCACCTTATAAAAAGGACAAAGGAAAGATATGGAATAATTTATAAGGATGCTCCCATGGGACAGTAAATAAATGACAGATAAAGCCTGAGCCAAACCAGCTTCTATTAAAGCCTCTTCATTGCTATTCAAGTGAATTTCCTTCCTCTCCCAAGTGGAAACTATTTGCACAAAACAAAAATATTAGAAATAGCAGCCTAGGAATTTGGGCAGTGAAAGAAAATCTTGTTAAAACTTGAGAGTTGAGTTGGCTTTAGGCAAAATTGTCAAGATCCTCTCCCTCACCTTCTTGCCACTCTCTTCAATTCCTCTTTCTTTTCAAATTCTTCTCTCACTCAGATGTCTTTCTTCCTAATTCTGAGGTCAACATGGCTTTTATTAATCCGTTAATTCAAATAGAAGTGAGTGCTTAAGATGTGCAAAGCACTGGGGACTGGGAACACATAAATAAGAGAGGGTTCCGGCCTTCCTGGAGCTTATACTCATTTCTATACACTGTTGTGTAGAACTTGTAAAAACCTATCTACCAATAAGACAAAATCCAGCTAGGTTGAAAAATACAGGGGAAAAATAAAACAAAAAGAACTCCAAATACACGAACACATACACATCGGCCAATAAAAGCTCAGAAAGAAACTCAAAGTTGTCAGCTGTGGTGGTGGGTTCATTGTTGCTATTTTGTGTTCATTTAGTTGGTTTTCATTTCTTTTTTCTTTCTTTTTGTTCTATTGGCATGGAAAATGAGAAATAACCAGTATTTTATCTTATCAGCCTTTCAGGGAACTGCAGAGATCAGTGAATTTACTAAGTGGTTTCACCTCTCCCAAAGAAAGGAGTTACTATATGTATATTCATATATACTTACAGCATCAAATGCGAAAAACAAACTTGTGAATTTTCATTCAGCAAATTCACTGACCTGGCTAGCTACTTACAATAGAACCAAAAGCACGTGGAGTTTCACAAAAATGCAAGTTGTCTATTTGCAACAAATTTGATCACTTATTTTATCTAAAAATGATTTATAAAAATTAATAAGAGAATCATTAACATCATCAAAGGAAAATAAGCAAGGTGCATACAAAAACAATTCACAAATAATAAATACAAGCAACCAATAAGCGTTGTTAATTATTTCCATTAAATACATTACAGCAAATTAATAATGGAATGAAGAAGTGAAGAGGGGAGCGTGCTAGAGCAGGAAGAGTGATTAGATACCATCCGATGTACCCCTTCCCTTCAAAAAATAAGGAAACAACCTCAGGAAAAGAGATGCATAAAACTCGTAAAGTAAAGTAGAGATAAGAAACCAGGTGTCCTGCCACCTGCTTTGAGACCCCAGAATTGCCATCTCTCCGTCTCCTCTGAGCCAAGCGCACCTCTGGGGCTTCATCAAGATATTCCAACTGGAATCTATCTGCACAACTGAGGTATGACATCCCAAGATTAAGACTGTCACATAAAAGCAAAAGTGAAAGTCACTCAGTCGTGTCCAACTCTTTGCGACCCCATGGACTACAGTTCATGGAATTCTCCAGGCCAGAATACTAGAGTGGGCAGTCTTTCTCTTCTCCAGAGGATCTTGGCAACCCAAGGACTGAACTCAGGTCTCCCACACTGCAAGAGGATTCTTCACCAACTGAGCTACCAGGGAAGCCCATCGTGTAAAGTATGTCCAGTTGATTGGAATATCAACATAAACAAAGTTTCTTTAGGCTAAGTCCTAAATGCTGCATAATATTTCTGATTCAGAAAATGATTTGTTGTGTTCTTGGAACTCAAATTTAACTGAGCAGTGTGTATTTTACCCTAATTCTGGCAACTCTCCTTAAGAGCCATACAACCAAATAGTCACAAATGCAGAGTCAACAACAACAAAAGCGTATAATGTATCAGGTGGAGAGGCTAATTGTACAAGGAATTTTAATTTGCAGTGGGATAAATTTGGGATGATAGACCCATGACAAAATTTAAATTTCCAGTTTTTTTAAAGATTATTAATTAACCATTCAATAACCTTAATTGTATTACCTCATAGAGTCACAGTAACCATTCATTGAGATTTTGTATGTAATACAATTAACCAATACCTGAAAAAGTGGTAACCATGAAATACATATGGAAACATTATTTACTTTATTTTATTGGCTTCAGTAATTCTCTATAGTTATCCCTATTTTATAAATTATGAAACTGAAACTCAGAAAGGTTAGGATTGATTGAATAGATTTCTCATATGTTTTCAGGTCATTTTACCTCTTTGGTAGAATTGAAATTTAGCCTGAGTGTATGTATCTAAAAGTCAAAATCTTAACCATTCTGCTTTAGACATCACTCTTATGTTTGTAGTGATTTATCTTAAGAAATTACTTAGATAAGTACAAGGAGATTTATTCACTAAAAAATAATTACCACAGAGTTACCATAAAGGATCAATATTTTTAAATGGTTGCAAATAACAAATTGATACTTTCGAACTGTGCTACTGGAGAAGGCACTGGAGTGTCCCTTGGACAGCAAGGAGATCAAACCAGTCAGTCCTAAAGGAGATCAACCCTGAATATTCATTGGAAGAAATGATGCTGAAACTGAAGCTCCAATAGTTTGACCACCTGATCCAAAGAGCCAACTCATTGGAAAAGACCTTGATGCTGGGAAAGATTGAGGCCAAAAGGAGAAGGGGGCGGCAGAGGATGAGATGGTTGGATGGCATCACCAACTCAGTGAACACGAATTTGAGCAGACTCCAGGAGATAGATAGTGAAGGACAGGGAAGCCTGTCATGCTGCAGTCCACAGGACCACAAAGAGTCAGACAAGATTAGCGACTAAACCTCAGTAATAAATTGGTTCAAGAAACTGAAGATCACATACTGACAAAATACTGGATTAGTAAAAGTGATGCACTAGAAAGATGTAACTCAACTAACTCAAGGGTTATTTCTATGGTAAGAGAAGAGTTTTATCTTATTTATCTGCAAGTGTATAAAGATGTTATTTTCCCCAGATAGAAGTATTAGTTATTTTGAATTTGTTCTTCATGCTTTTTCCACAATACACTTTTGTAATCAGAAAAAAATCATAAACATTTGCTTTATGATTTTTCATCAAAGAAAGGAATATACTTAACAATATAATCATGTTTGTTCCCTCACTATGGGAACAGAACAAGAAATGATTTTATCTGTGAAAGAAGAAGAACATTTGGAGAAGAATCAAATCTGAAATATAAAATTGAAAATAGGCAGTGGATTGAAAAATAAATGCCTGTATTTAATATTACATTCAAGTAACTTTAATCATTTTTCCCTGTTTTTATTATAGTAACTATAATTCTAGGTGTCTGGTACAATAGGGGAAGGTTAGTCAAAGTCACAACTGAAATATAAGAAAGCAACTGGAATAAAAACTAGGAACCCTAAGAGCTGTGAGCATGAGAAAGTTTTCTGTGCTAAAGCACATATTACCCATGAAAGCATATCATTTTGGTTTTTGTATAGAACAGATTACGGTCCTCATCTTCCAACTTCTTTGAAATTTAGGTATAGATGATGTGAATTCGATTATTGGGCCTTTTTGCGTATCTTCTTTGCATATTTCTCAGCAATAAAGTGATTGTTGTTAACGATAAGTATAAATTATAATATCAATGTTATAATTTCAATACTACTTAATTTAGCAGAATCTTCCTAGACACATAATGGATTTAAAGGTCAGCATTTAAGTAATATCACTTTGGACCCTGGGGCATGTGAGTTGGTTAGAAGCATTGCTTGCGTGCGGTAGGAGAGTCTTACAGCCTAAGAGTCATTCCAGCAATTTAAAGAGCAGCACAGAGTTTGAATGAATATGAACTGGTCAAAGAGTAGACCTGATCATGTCGGCAAAGAAGGCAAATAAAAGCAATCTTTCTGTCCAGGCAAGTTGAGAATATTTATCTTTAGAAATTGTCGTTGTTGAGTTTCTAAGTCACGTCCGACTCTTTTGCAGACACGTGGACAGTAGTCCACCAGGTTCCTCTGTCTGTGGGATTTCCCAGGAAAAAATACTGGAGTGGGTTTTCCTTTCCTTCTCCTGGGTCTTTAGAAATAGGAATATACGAACAAAAGCAGAATCAGCCTTTGTAGAAAGAGCCATGTCCTATGCAAAGCTTCAAGTGGCAGAGTTTTCCACTGATATTTGTCCCTTAAAACTGGCCAATACAAGTATCTACAAATGTATGTTAAAGTGATATGTGTCCCAGCTCCCAGTGGGTTTAGGACACCTAGCTCCCAACTCGGTTTCTGACTTTAGCTGTAAATTGAAACTGTACTGCCTCTACCAATCAGGAAAGTGCTCAAGGTGGGCTTTATTAGATTCTCTCCATGGAGTAAGTCTGGCTCTGGGTACCATAGGCTTGAATCCAAGGTCTTTACACAAGACAAATACAAGATAAAATCCAGAAATCCAGCCAGGTAGACTGTGGAGGAGGCCAAGTTTCAGTGAGGGGAGGCAAACTTCAGATGCCCAAGCTAGAAGTCAGAGGTGGAAGGTAGGAGCCCAGCTCTGGAGGCAGAGGTGGCTGATGATGGGTTCCAAGGCCAGGTGGCAGGGGCAGAAGTGGGTCAGGACCACTCGAGGTTACAGGGCCAGCACTGACCTCCCTCAGCTAGAATGAGTCACACCCTTTCTGCCTCTTGCTCTTACTTTCTTCCCTGATAAATGGTGAAGGTACCAACTGCCATCTCGTTAGCTCCAAATAGTTTAGAGAATCAAGCATGATAAAGCCTCTTAAAAGGTAAAGAGGTATCCCCCTTTATAAAGCCATAATATAATCTAAGTTTGGAACACTGATAAAATGGTCAGTTTTATTCCTTCCTTTTTCAAAAAAATTTACTGGAGTACCGTTGATGTATAATGCTGTGCTAGTTTCAGGTGTATAGCAAACTGATTGTTATACATATGCACGTATTCATTCTTCTTCAGATTCTTTCCCATCTAGGTTATCAAAAAATGTTGAGTAGAGGTCCCTGTGCTATACATTAGGTCCTTGCTAGTTATCTATTTGGCACGTAGTAATGCCCAGTTGCTTCAGTTGTGTCTGACTCTGCCACCCGATGGACTGGACTGTAGCCTGCCAGGCTCCTCTGCCTGTGGGATTTTCCAGGGAAGAATCCTGGAGTGGGTAGCCATGCTCTCCTCCAGGGGATCTTCCCAGCCCAGGGACTGAACCTGCGTCTCTTATGTCTCCTGCGTTGGCAGGCAGGTTCTTCACCGACCCTCCATACTGTTCTCCATAATGGTTGTTCCAATTTATGTTTGCCCTCAGCAGTGTAGGAGGGCTCCCTGTCCTCCACACTCTGCAGCATTTATTATTTGTAGGGTTTTTGATGATGGGCATTCTGACTGGTATGAACCAATACCTCCCTGAGGTGTTGATTTTCGTTTCTCTGATAATTAGTGACGTTGAACATTTTTGCACGTCCTTTTTGGCCACCCATATGCCTTGGAGAAATGTCTATTTAAATTGTCTGCCTATTTTTTGATCGTGCTGTGTGTTTTTGACATGAAACTGAATGAATTGTCTGTATGCTTTGGAGATTAATTCCCTGTCCGTCACTTCATTTACGAATATTTTCTCCCATTCTGTGGGTTGTCTTTTTGTTTTGCTTACAGCTTCCTTTGCTGTGCAAAATCTTTTACGTTTAGGTCATATTGCTTTTTCACTACTCGAGGAGATGGATTATTCAAGACATTAGGAGCTAAAAATCTCTTGCCTCCCCATCCTCCCACCCCTTGGCCTCCATCACCAAAGAGTGGTACCTGCCCCCAGACAAAGCCCACCCTGGAGGTTTACTTGAGAGCCTGCCTACTCATTCACTTGCCCCTTCATTCAATAGACTTTGCTCCCTTAATTCATTTCTTTCTTCGACTTTCCCTCTTTCCAGGCTCCTCATCTTCTGCATATAAGAATGCTCATTATTCTTGTCTTAAAAACAAAAACGTTTTTCTTTGCTTGCATCTGTTAGAATCTTATCTCTCCAATTCTCAGCCTTTTAGAAGACCTGGTCAGCACCCTCAGATTTCTTTATGATTCTAACTGACTCAGTGTAATAGTAATGCACCATATCATCGCAATCATTATGCACTATTAGCTGAATCCTACTGTCAGCCAAGAATTGTGCAAGAGGTGTAGATGTATAGATGAATAAGACATACCTCTTATCTTCAAAAATGTTGTGATGATTTGGACTGGTAGTATATATCTGCTGCTGCTGCTGCTAAGTCGCTTCAGTCACGTCCGACTCTATGCAGCCCCATAGACAGCAGCCCACCAGGCTCCCGCATCCCTGGGATTCTCCAGTCAGGAGTACTGGGGTAGGGTGCCATTGCCTTCTCCGGATATCTACAAAATCGCGCTGTCGCACTTGCATATGCGCCATACCAAGGGGAGAGTTACTACATTTTTATTCTCTAAAGGTAGAACAATTTGCCTTCTAACCTTTGATCTGTCTCTTGCAATAGAATGGCTTTGTTTTTTGCCCCTAGCGAACAGAACCCCACTTTTTGAGTCAGTTCACCCCTTAGTCCTCTTCTCTCTCTTAGGTATCTTTGACAAGAGAAAACTTCCAAACAGATTTCGTGTCAGCGCCAGTGTGTAGGTCTCTCTGGCTCTTTCTATCGATCTGTCATTGTTTCATTATTATGTCCTAATATAAAGACCTGGCTCCTAGGGCTAGGCTATTATTATAGAATTATTATTCTCGCATGTAAACAAAGATATCTTTGCTTTAAGATGTGAGCAGAAATGAATTTACTTTGTTTGCATTAAGTTATGGGAGAGTTGTAATATATACTTTAAGAAAGAAGAGAGGGAAATTAGTATTTCTAAGCAGTAACTGTGGCAATTTTGCTGTATCTTCAGTAGTGGTAGTCATTTTTTTTCCTCCTTGGGTACACATTAACTCTATATAACATAGAGCAGTCTGGCTTGTGGCGCAGTGCATTGAATTCAAAAGTCAAATAGCAAACTTGAATTCTAATACAGAATTCGAAAGTAAAAAAAAAAAAAAACTCAGTATCATCAGTGATGAATCCTACATTAAATGTCTTGTAATTACAATAATCCACCCTAGGATTAAAAGTCCCTTGAAATAAGTACAAGGTCTGGAATGATCACAGCCCAAGAGAATGTGATAGGCTTTTACTTTTCAAGCTCTATATATTTATTTATAATATGTATGCTTATGTATAGCTTATTATATATAAAATGCTTATTTTATCTATCTCTGTATACATTATCTATCTATGTCTTGTCAGTATCTTCCAGGTAGAATGCTTGCAAACCAGGTCCAGCTTCGAAATACACACTCTCAAGTTCTCAGGAACTCCTCAATCACCCTGCCCATCAACACCACGTGGTGGATTTCTCCTCAACTGTTCTAAGACGAGAGGGTGAATATAGTACTCTGGATATGCATAGAAACAGCATGCAGAAAATGGAACGGACTCTCACTAATTAAATAGCCCTTGACAGGCAAGATATAAAGAATAAAAAAAGAAAGAAAAGAGAAATAAAAGGAAAGACTTTCTGCTGGTATTGTTTTACAAACTATCACAAAGATCTCTGTGAAAGAATTAGGTTTGGAATCACATTGAAATTTCTCTGAAGATACCCATCTTTTGGAATAAAGTGTCAGGCCAATTTCAAATTCTTAAATGATCATTTGCCAAAACAAAGCAAAAACAAAGCAAGCAAATTCATTTCCTTCATGGTGGAATGGAAATTTATTTTAGTTTATAGGAAATAAATCAAAAGAATATCAAAATAATATCTCCACTTCTTTGTAGAGAAACATGTTTCCCTAACATAGGTCTTATAAACATTGGCCGAGTACTTGGTTTTGAAAAGTAAATAATATAAGAAAATACCCATGTGCCATAATTTCTCTCTTTCAAATATTAACTTCAAATAGGAATTTTAGGTAAACTATACATAAAAACATAATGGCTAATTTTCTAATGATATGCAACTGTCACATAATATATTTAAAGAAACACAAAAAAGTATATATTACCATATAATGATTAAACAATAAATTGAAAATATGCTCTTTTTCTCTTCAGCTCAAATTTTCCAAACCATATATACATACTAACAAAGGTCATCTTTGTTGGCGGATGACTCTTTATTTTTTTCTTCTTTGTATCCCTGTGTCTTGAAAATCTAGTTATCCTTTAAAAAAAATACCTGCTAATAAGGGTATTAGTCATCTCTGCCACAAGAAATACAGCCCTCCAATTTGAGTGGCCTTTAACAACTGTTCATTTTTCAATCATGCCAAATGTTGGAAGCTGAGGTTTTTGTGGTTCTGCTCCATAAGATTTAAAATTCCGGCCTGAAGGAGCCCTCCTTATTTGGGACCCATTGTTCTCACAGCAGAATGAAAAAGCAAGTATATGGGCAAAAAGACCCAAAGGACATCAAGTTTCTTCCACACAAGTCTTCTGCCCACCTTCTCACTTGTCACTGGCAGAGCAAGTCACCTGGCCAAGGCCAACTTCTGGAGCCCACAAGAAGCTCAGACGGTCACACAGCAATGCCTGAGTATGTATCTTTTTACTGAAATATGTAATGATTATAGGATACAGTAATACCATTACCAGAATACATAACTATTCCATTCTAGGGGAATTTCCGGATAGAGTAAGCTGAACTGATCAGAGTGGGAGCTTTAAATAAAATCTATGTGTATATTTTCTATGCATATAATGTAAAATTTTTTCTAGCCAAAATAAGAACCCAAAATCCTGCTGGTTACTTTAAAAATATTTAAGGTTAACTGACATCTTTGAGAGCCTATGTATGCACAGTCTTACTCATCAATCTCAAAAGCATAGTCTATCAACAATTTGATGAAGTTAGGTATTGGAATAGAAAGTTTAAATATATGTAAGTTATTCAAAATAACACCCTGTTCAGAGTTTGCTGTAGGTGATTTGTATGCTTAGTCTGTCCCTGGACATCAAGATGCCAAACTTGACCCAATCCGAAAAGTGCATAGTGAACACCTTTCTCTCAAAGGGAATCATGACACGTGATTCTGAGGCAGAGCTGGGTGCCAAGGTCCCACTGAAGAACACCCACACCTGGCAGAGAAAGGCCGTCCCTCCCCACTCGGTTCATCATCTGTTCTCACTCATGCCGAACATGAATACACTCATCAATCCAGAGGAAGATGCTAAAGTACCACCATCCAGGCGGACACCCCGGGGTGGGTCTTTGCACACTTTGTCAAGAACAAGACCACACACAAGTAAACATCAAGTCCCAAGAGGCTAAGGCAGCCAGCTCTTGATTTGAGGAAGAAATAAACAATGCCTAAATAAACTCATGCTTAGAGTTTTGTTTTTTATTGGTTATATGGAAAAGCCATGGCTCTTGATCTGTGTAACCTGGCTAGCTAGGAGGTGTGGGGTGAAAATTCAATGATAAGTGAGGCATAGTTATCAGTTTGGAAAATCATTTGCATCATTTTTAAACTACTTAGAACATGAACGCTGATGTGACTTGCAAGTTAGAGCTGACAGGCCCAAGCTGGGATCTCTCTCTTTTTGTAAAATAGTATCAAAGAACAACAATAAAAAGATGAGAGGAATGAAAAGAAAAGTTTGGGTATTTTTTTTTTTCTGTTTCTTAATCCTGTACTCTTTAAAGGTAAGATTGATTTAAGTATCATGCTCAGGGTGGAAGAACACACAAATCTGAAGCTCCTCTCTTTATTTTCATAGCTTCAAGCTGCAGCAAGACGCTGCTAAATCTGCTGGTTGCCGTCTTATCACATCGCATCTCATTTTTAAGTCGTTTATAATCTGTCACAAGTTTTCACTCTGAGATGAGCACGTAAGGTGTCAGTCTGAAGCTTAAATGTTTAAAAATATTCCAGGTCATTTTGGATACAAACAAATCAGCTGCAAGTGGCTGATTTCCTTTGGGCAGTTCACGGGTCTGGTGAGAAGAGGCAGAAAGCATCCGACTTCGCATAGATACTCAGCAAAAGTGGAAGTTCTGCTCTGCACACTCATGGGTTCATACGACATGGTGTTCCTCAAGGCTGGCTTATATGGCCTTGAAGATTAGCCGGAGCCTGTTTAAAACTGAGTGCTCTGTCAGGGGCTTTGCAAATTCGAATTTCATACAATTGTTCTATCCTGGAGACAATGTCCAAGAGCAGATCATAGGCCAGTGAAACAAGGTTGGAAGGCAGAATTACAGCAGATGCTTTCAATCTCTGTTCCTGTTATATCAGGGGTAAGTAAATATCAATATTTAGGGACCTGCCCAGTAGCGAGGCAAATGAAAGAAAATGTGTGCGTGCTAAGTCGCTTCAGTCATGTCTAACTGTTTGCGACCCCATGGACTGTAGCCCGCCAGGCTCCTCTGTCCATGGGATTTCCCAGGCAAGAATACTGGAGTGGATTGCCGTTCCGTTCTCCAGGGGATCTTCCTGACCCAAAGATCAAACTTGGGTCTCCTGCATTGCAGGCAGGTTCTTTACCATCTGAGCCACCGTGGAAGCTCAAAAGACAATATATATATCAAGTGTAAATATATTCAGTAGCTAATTTGAACTCCCTAGCTGAGCCTCCTAGACTTATGTACTGATACATTCTCGATCATCTTTCAGAACAGAGATGCTCACATGATGACAATTATGATGACAGTGTGTGTGTGCATGCTCAGTCGCTCAGTCGTATCCAACTGTTGGCAACCCCAAGGACTAGAGCCCGCCAGGCTCCTCTGTCCGTGGGATTTCCCAGGCAAGAAGACTGCAGTGGTTGCCATTTCCTTCTCCAGGGCATCTTCCTGACCCAGGAATAAAGCTATCCCACAGGAAAGGAGCTGGATGCACACACAGGAATCCAAGTTTCAGTTCTTACACAGAAATTACTAGCTGAATGTTCATAAAATATTTGTTTTTTTCTTTATGTCTTTAAGCCAATTTCTTACAATAGAAGTATCAAACAAAATTCTAAAGTATTTTCTAACAATATTGGTTTCTATGTTTCTAGATGTTATTTCCTCCAGGAATTAAAAATACAAGGAAAATACTAAGATTTTACCAACAGAAATATAGGGAAATTTTATTCCTTTATTTGTAAATTGACCCATTCATTATTAAGGAAACATGAATTAGGTAACTGCAGTCACTGAGTCTTCTCTGAGCTCTTCTCATCATGGTCTCCATTCCTTCACCTGTTCACTGCTGTGTTTCCATCACCAGCACAGTATCTGGCACACATGATGAGCTTATAGTGTGTGGAATAAATAAGGCATTCAAGGCATGAACAAACCCACACCAGGAGAAGGTCATCTTTATTCAGCAGATGTGAAAATCAGGAGAGAGCAGAGCCATGGCAGTTTAATGACGAGGAGATTTAACTGAGCACCGGACTGCACCTTTTGATAAAATGAGATGCTTCAGATGAGACCCAGGAGAGCTGGCTTGACCTCAGTGCCTCATCTAGGTTATGTCCAAAGACACTTCTTACACTTCTACTGACCCTATGTGCCCCTGCACTCACAGCACATGGTCATCGGTGACCTGCTTGTAGGAGGTGAGGAACCGAGGGGTAATACCTGTCTGCAGATGCGGAGGTGGGGACCCCTCTTCCCTGCCTGCAGCAGGCACTCTGCTCCCCATCTCTGCAATAACAGCCACACGGCTACTGCTTAACTGAAAATCTGTCTTTCTTGAGTCTGCTCTCCACTTGAAAGTACCTTCTACTAACAGCCTGGAGGAGGAAAGGGCAACCCACTCCAGCATTCTTGCCTGGAGAATCCCATGGACAGAGGAGCCTGGCAGGCTAAGGTCCATGGGATAGCAAAGAGTCAAACATGACTGAGCAACTAACACACACACACACACACACACATACACACACTACTAACACCCAGGGCTTTCTGGTGGCTTAGACGGTAAAGAATCTGCCTGCAATGCAAGAGACATGATTTCGATCCCTGGGTCAGGAAGATTCCCTGGTGGAGGGCATGGCAACCCACTCCAGTATTCTTGCCTGGAGAATCCCATGGATAGAGGAACCATGGGGTCGCTAAGAGTCAGACACAACTGAGCAACTACACACACACACACACACACACACACACACACACACACACTACTAACACCCAATCCTCAACAGCATTCTTCTTTCTCTTTCACTATGCTCTAGAAGTTCAAGAGGTGAAATTCACTGTTCTTTTCTATTTAAATGACAATCCACTTTTTATTTCTTGATCAAAACTATACGAAGGTGACACATTAAGCTCTGGTTGTCTGGCTTCACATTGGCTGTCTTACAAGTCATATATATATATATACATGTATGTGTGTATATATATATATAAACATATGTATTATATGTCTCAATATGTAAAAAGAAGAAAGAGAAAAAGAAAGGAAAACTCAGAGAAAGAGGGAGGAAAAATCTGTGTTTCAAGTAATGAGCATGTGCACCTTTTTGCCTCAGGCCTTCATACACAATTTAGCCAGGAAGCCAGGGTAGATCATGATTTAGCTTTTGACATCTCCTGCCTCCGGGCCAGGAGAGACTAATACCGATTTCTGACTCTGAGCACGCCACAGGAAAAAAAAGTGCGGGAGAGAGAGAGGCCTTTTATTGACTAAATGATAAAGAGGTTTGTAATGATAAATAACAGTCATTTTATTGTGGAATTCCCCAGAAAAGATGCATTCTGCAGTGTCTGAAGGAGCCTAAAAGCTGAGGTTGGTTCCCTATGGAGCCGAACCTGTTAAACTCCAATTTTTACAGCCGGGGATGGGGGGTCACAAATTGTGGGGACCTCTGGCTATTAAAGCTGCAGGTGCAGGCTGCCTACCCCTGGTTGCAGCCTGTTTCTTGGCTCAAGGAAAAGCACTGAGTGCTGGATCCCAGGGTGATCGGTGGAGGGCGTGTCTGACCATCAGTCTGTTGGCTGTCTGCCTGCGTCCCCTTCTCCTGCCTTGACACACTCGGGTTCTGATGCAATTCTGCCGCCTCTGGGCTGGGGCTGCTGGAGGAATCACTGCCAGTTTTGATCGATAGTTTAATTGTAAACTTTGGGGACAATAAGGGATAATTTGGCTTGAACCCTCCATTATGAGCGATGTTGTCCAGGAGAAAACCTTCGAAATTAAACAAGAGTTGGGCCACATTACTGCATTTGTACAACTCACCCAGAGTTAAATAAATTCCCCTTTACAAATGCTGTCTTGGCATCAATGGAGTTCAATAAGCATAGGCCTGGGCAGAGAAGGAGAAAAGAAAATAGGAAAATAGACCTAAATTGAAACTATTTACTTATTCATTTCTTCTGAAAACGTACTACTACTATCATCACCATTATCACTATTCTCACAATAATTGTTTAAAGACCCTTTAAATAATGAAAAGTCTAAATAAGTGGACAAAGTGTTTTTTCTGAGAAAGAGTTTTTAATGAAAATTTAAGCTAATGAAATTAACAAAAGGCAGACGTAAACTGGGAGCCCAAGTGGGTGCATTGGTAAAGAATCTGCCTGCCAGTGAAGAAGACATGAGAGATGCGGGTTTGAATCCTGGGTCGGGAAGATCCCCTGGAGGAGGAAATTGGCAGTCCACTCTAGTATTCTTGCCTGGGCAATCCCATGGACAGAGGGGCCTAGCTCCTCTGAGTTGGACACTAGTGGGCCAGGAAACAAACACACACACACACACACACACACACACACACACACACACAGATGTAAAATAGTCATAGAAAAATACTAATCCTTAGAATACCTACAGCATTACTGACAGTCACAGAACAGACTTCTTAGAGAAATATACATTTGGATGTCAGTTATTTCTTCATAAAGAAACTGTATAAGAAAAAAAGCCCCAAACTACTATGGGTATTATTTAGTTACATTTGGGCTTTAAAACTCCAAGCCCCAAACCAGAGTGTTCTCCTGCCCATGGGTGCGATAAGAGCCTCCCTGGACCATCAGAGGGGCTCTCCAAAGATAAATCCCCTCATCAACCCCAGAGACTCAAATGTCTGAGAGGAACCTCAGCTCCCAAGTTGGATGGGGCTTATTGTGGTGCATTCCTCTATGGAAATATCCAGGAAGAGACTGAAAAAAAAATATCATGCAAAATGGAAGGATCCTATAATATAGGGGTGAAAAGCATGGAGGCTGTGGAGACCCTAATCCAAGGGCTCCTCAATGAGTCAGTCACTGCGTAACTTTGCTATCTGTGCCTGAGTTTACGTATGAACACATGTTTAGTCACTCAGTCGTGTCCCACTCTTTGGGACCTTTTGGACAACTAGCCCTCAGGCTCCTCCTTTCATGGGATTTTTCAGGCAAGAATGCTGCGGTAGGTTGCCCTTGCCTCCTCCATGGTTGAGTCTAGCCATCCTTTAAATGAGGCTAACAGTACTAAGTACCCAGCTCGTGGAGTTACTCCAAGCATTAAATAAATTAATTCAGAAAAACAGTGGAGGGCTCATAATAACTTCTGGCTTCCATAATAATAATTCAAATTGTTATTCTTCAAAAGTAGTTGTCAGTGTTCAGCAGTTTATTTTTAAAAGTCTTTGTATTTCCCATTACAGAGGTTTGATCATTCCTTTAGCATGGGTGGGAAAGAGACTGAAGAGTAACTTCAGTTTTCAAGCCATGTTTAATGTTAACTTTCTTTACTGAAACCAACATTCCAAGTTGTTATGATACAGGAAGCAAAGAGTAATTAATCGTGTATCTTGTAAAAGGCACCCCTTGTCACCATCTCAATCCATTAACGCCGCTGTAGCTAGTATAACAGTAAATTGTCTTGCAGGTCCATGGTAAATTCCAGGCCCCACCAGCACCAAGCCCTCAGAGGTCTGTCCTTGTAACTACCTTCAGGCCACGACCTCTGTCTTCACACTCGGGACTGCTCCTAGATCTCTCGATTAAGACCAGGCTCAAGAAGCCTTACCCAGGAGGCTTGGAGTGCTTTGGTTATGGAAAGTGCTCTGGAATCAGGTTGACTTGCCTGGGTTCCAAGTTCACCACTGGCTGCATGACCTTGGCCGTGGACTAGACTACTCTGAGCTTCAGTTTCTTCATTTGTAAAATAAGGATAATAACCCCCACCTCTCAGGATTGTAATAGCATTCAAAGACAATCAAGAAGGTTTAAAAAGCAGTGCTGGGTGATTGTTACGATTAAAAATACATTTTTAAGCAATAAAGTTTCCTTCTGGCCAGACTCTGAGGCAATGGTCCATTTCTTCGACCACGGTTCTGCACGGTCCCTGGATTCCAGCTTGGCTCTGCCTCCCTGAATGAGGCTTATGTCTGTGTTCATATTTTGGAGTTCCTATCCTGGCCATATGCCCACTGTCTCTGTCTTTGCTTTTAAAAAAATAGAGACCTGGCTCAATCTTCCTAGAGTTCATGTCCCATGAATCTATGCGGTATATAGCTAATAATAAGATAAGGCAAACATTGCAATTATCATCTTGGATAAGTAAAGGTGAAGACCATCAGTTATCAATGCTCAAAATTCATATGGAAGATAAGGCTTCAAATTAAAAGAAGTACAACGAAAAACTGAGTTATGTTCCGGAAGAGTCACCAAGATGGGAAAGAGTCTGGAAATTGTACTATAAAAGGAGCCATTTTATAAAAATAAATAGAAAGAAATTTGGAAGAGAGTTTATGACTATCTTAAAGGGCTGTGATGGGGAAAAGTAGGTAGGTGTGATTATGGTCAGAACCAGTACCAATAAAAAGAAGGAAATCTTCTCAACACTTAGAGCATTAGCATCCATGAAAAATATCTGATCTGGAAAGCAAAGACAGTCCCATTCTCAGAGACCACTTTCTGTACCAGCACACGGGTTAGAGAGAAGAGTCTTATTTTAAAGAGAGGTGTGGGATTAGATGTCCCCAAATGTCATTCTAACTCTCTGACTTTACGATCTGATCATGCTTCAGGGAATTAGTGCCTTCGAGTGCTTTGTTGAGTCTCAGAAGCTAATACTGTAAAATGGATTTGACATCTCAGGGCAAAGAGCATGCAAATATCCCATCCATTTCTCAGACAGCAGCTATGGCTCAGGTGCAGAGGTAAGTTTTCTTCCTGAACCATCACAAGGTGAAGAGGGCAGAGGGGCAGCCTCATACACGAACATCAAAACAAGAGCTTCTGACTCCGTAAAATGCTCCTTTATCCCTGGCAACTGTGAGCTCAAAAATATTATCGTTTTCATTAAAATAATCCCACAGACATAGAAAACAAACTTTCAGTTACCAAGAGGAAACGGTGGAGGTCGGGGGAGAGGGATAGATCGGGGAGTGGGACAAACATATATGCACTACTGTACACAAAATTGATAATCAGCACAGGTTAATCTACTCGGTATTCTGTAAGAACCTGTATGGGAAAAGAGTCTGAAAAAGAATAGACATATGTGTAACGGAATCACTTTGCTGTACACCTGAAACTAACACAATACCTTAAACTGTGCAAACTGTAAATCAACTATACTCCAATATAAAACAAAATTCAAAAAATAATCTCACCATAAAGAGAACTGTCTGTGAAATAAATATTAAATTATTCTGTAAAACATTTCAAATACAGTCCCAACTTGAGGACTCAAAAACATTGTCCTTTGCTCTGTTTGAGAAAATCTTCATTCCGATGCTTATTTTGCTTCTACAAAGCTCTCTTTCTCTGTTATTTAAGAGCGTGAATCTTCCCCTTGATGGAGATATCAAATGCCCTTCATAACCAGATTTAATCTTAGAATATCCGCTTCTCTTCTTCCCTTCGTAGACATTTGATTTAGCTTCACCCACACAGAGATTCAGGATGGATAAGCTATTCTTTGCATTGTTATTGACAAATACTTACTTGTTATTGCAATCGACTATGACAATAAGTTATGTGCTATTGACCAAATTTTGACAGTGCCATAAAGTATTTTAACTTGAACTGACACAGGAGGAGAAGATCATGCAGTCATTTCTCCTAAATAGTACCCGGGGGTGCCTCAATATTCTTTTTTTCCAGAATAAAGAACCCTCTAGGGATTTGAGATGAAGGACCGTTACTAACAAGAAGTAACTAGTCTACAAGGTTTTTACGAAACACATTGTATTAAAAATGCATGTAAAATCAGGATGTTTGTGAACATGTCCTGCCATTCTTGATCCTTCAGAAACAAATTAAGGCACTCACACTAAGAATGTTTGTTTAAAAAAAAAATACTTCTATGTGGCCTCGTTACCTGAGTGACTGACACACATGTGAATCTAGTAAATTAAATCCTGGGGTCAGAAATCTTCAACCTGCGTCCAACCAAACAGTGGGCCTGGTGAACCTTCTTAGGGCAGTCAGGCGATGCGGTTTGGGGGTTGAATAAAGGCCTTATTTTTAATTTATAAATGCTGGGCATTTACTTCTTCAAGTTGAAATGTTGGAAATATGTTGATTTTTTTCCCCTAGATGAGTTAAAGTTGCTGGGGTTTTTTAGTTTCAATTTATTTTGCAGTCGTAAAACCTATATTTTCAACAGAAGGATGAATAGTCTGCTATGACACCAGCCCTCATGTAGGTTAGTTGCAAAGTCTAATGATTGCTTCAAGGAGCATCACAGAGATCACCCGAGTAGCGTTCCAAGAGTTTCCTGGGGAGCCCCCAAAATATGCATATAATAGAAGTACTCCATTCCCAAGATTTTCTGGGGTTTAGCAAACTGATTGTGGAGCCCATAAAACATAAGAAGGAAGTACTATAACTGGAAAGATTTCAGTTTCATTCACTGTGTGTTTCCTGTGTTGCTGGATTGTTTGGAAATGTGGCTAACCAGGTATTGTTCTCTCGGGGGCCCTCAGTCTAGAGGGGTGACTGATGACTTACTCTTTCTCCTTATTGTCAGGGCTTTGATGGAGATGCTCTGTGAACCCTGGGGCCCCTGGATGTGAGGTACAGTAACAGCCTGGTAACATAGACAGAACGCTGTTGTCCCCTGAAATTCGTATGTTGAATCCTGAGATTCAGTGTGTTGGAGTTAGGAGGTGGGGGTTTTGGGAGATGATCAGGACATAAGGGTGGAGTCTTCACAGGTGGGTTTAGAGCCTTTACGGGTCCACAGAGAGCAGCCTTTCCCTTTCTGTCAAGACGAAGGTCCCTTGTGACCCAGGGATCTCTCACCAGACACCAAAGGTCCCAGTGCCTTCATCTTGGACACCCCAGCCCTCAGAGCTGCGAGGAATAAATGTCTGCTGTTACAAGTCACCCAGCCTATGGTGTTCCATGTTACAGTAGCCAAAAGGCTGGGACACCTGGCTAAACAGGAGCGTAGGGATGTGAAGGGGGAGGAAAGGCATGCAGAGAGGGGAAACCATGCCCAACGCCCAGCCGCGTGCTACAGCGAGGTGTCTGGAACAGCAAGTAAATCAGAGTCACGAGAGCACCAAGGCTGAAGGACCTTGAGGTGGGAAGTAAGAGGGCTTATATCTTGACAGAGGCTTGTATTTTATGTAAAAGGTCTTGAGAATTTTCAACACATGTGACCTGGAGGTAGAGTCATCTGCCGGATTTTAAGGAGGCACTTCACTTGCATACCTCCGGCCACACGCAAAGGCAACCACACGGGGACCGTGTGGAGTCAATGAAGAGGAGATGTGGTGTGGTTTCCTCCAGTGAGAAAAGCTCACTGCATCTTGAAAAGGAAGTGAAAGTGTTAGCCACTCAGTCATGTCCAATTCTTTGCAACCCCATGGACTTTAGCCCACCAAGCTCTTCTGTCCATGGCATTCTCCAAGCAAGATTACTGGAGTGGGTTGCCATTCCCTTCTCTTGTTGTATCTTAACTCATCATAAAGAATTACATGCATTTCCTCTGTGATGGGAAAAATGGACGTGGGCATACAAAGGTAAATCTTTTGGTTTCTTTTCCTTCATAAAAAGAAAGTTGTGGATTTTTTTCTTCCCCTTTCCTTCTTTTTTTTCCTGTCAGCTCCAACTGAAACATTGGTTCCCAAGTCTTGTCTTAAAAAAAAAGAAATGTTTAAAGCAACTAAACATACTTGACAGAAGCAGCTTTGATGTGTAACACTCCATGATTTAAATAACGGCTTTCTCCCACATAGACACAGAAATTTTCTGAGAAGAGGCAATTACAGGATTAGCCACTACTTCAAACATGGATTCGCAGAGCCCAGCTCGGGCCTTTGTTTAGTGAGTCATCATGTTTTTAAGATGACTTCACTTGCTTTGGTGTAATGGGTGCTGAGACTTAATTGTTTTTTTCCTTCACATTTTTAATATAAAGTTGGATTTCTGCCATGCTGGGAATCCTGACCGCCCCCCTCCAAAAAAATCTACCTGCTGAATTTTACCATACAGTTCAGCAGGATGAATCTTCTGAGTATCTCTGAAAATGAAAGAAAAATATATCTCCTTCAAGAAAGACTGGACACACACAAAAAAGAGCAGCCTTTTACAGTAATTAACAACAACAACAAAATGTATGGCAAGGAATTATGCCCGGTCACCTTTCCAGGTAACAGTCCACCAACAAGCAGGGCACTCTGACAGCTCAAACCGCTGGGTGCGGCTGTGATGCATCCTGCGCTCTTCAGAAACTGTACCTTGGCTTGAGACCCGTGGGCAGCCAGCCGAAGCTTTCCCAACACTCTGCTCACGGGGGAAGCAGCACGAAGATGCCAGCCCTTCCGCTGTGAGCGCAGAGTGCCTCTGACCTTTCTGAGTCCCTTCCAGCCGAGGCCTGCAGCGCTCTTTTCCTGTTTTCCTTTGTTATCTTGTTTAAACTTTGGGTTTTGAATTGATTATAGATTCAGCAAAGTTGCAAAATAATACGAGGGATCCCGTAGGCATTTCATTTAGTGTTGGCTAATTTGAATTTCTCTGATGACATGTGATGCGGAGAACCGTTTCCTTTGCTTATTTGCCATATGTCTTCTTTGATAAGGTGTCTATTTAGAGCATTTGCTCATTTTTTAATCTGTTGTTGGTCTTCTTATTGTTCAGTTTTAAGAACTGTCTGTACATTTCAGATAAAAGTCCTTTCTTGGATCTGTAGTCTAAATATTTTCTCCAAGTCTGTGGCTTGTCTTTGCAGTCTTTTGACACAAGTGTTTTCACAAGGCAAGAGTTCGTTCTTTTAATGATGTCCAATTTATCAACTAATTATTTCCTGGATTGTGCTTTAGTGTCATATTTGAAAGTCAGAAAAATGTCCAAGACCGTTTAGATTTTCTCCTAATCTATCTTCTAGGAGTTTTATAGTTTTGTATTTTAAGTATTAGTCTACAATTCATTTTGAATTAACTTTTGTGAAGGATGTATAGTCTGTATCTAAATTTACACTTTTTTCGCCTGGATGTACGGTTGTTTCTGCATCATTTGATTTCTTTCAGAGCACTTTTTGTGAGCAAAACCTTCTCCTCAAAATCACACCTGAAAAAGACACATGTACCCCAATGTTCACCACAGCACTAGTTACCATAGCTAGGACATGGGAACAGCCTAGGTGTCCGTCAACAGAGGGATGGATAAAGAAGCTGGTTGAGGCGTTCTGAAAGTGAAAGAGAGCCTGGGAAGAAGACAGAAAAAGAAATGGAAAAGACAGTTGAAGAAAAAATATTATTCAGGTATGAATTTAAAAATATACCTGATAGATTAGGATCTATCGCTGTATTTAAAGTTAGTGAAGCACATTTCTTGGCTTAGAAATACTACAATTCAGAGTTCTAAAATATACCTAGGCTTTACAAATAAATTCACTTGTAATTGGTAAAAAGAAAGAGAAAATGGAAAAAAAAAATTACTGACTCCCTTACAAACAAAATTTAAAAAAATAGCAGAAAAGGATTCAGAAATGAAACAACAAAACTGTAGAGAAAAGTAATTATGAAATTCTTATACCATGAGGTGCATTTTACATGTTCATATTTTCCTTCTAGTAACCTAAAAGAAAAACCCTTTATAAAAACTACTTGAATCTGAACAATGATTTGTATTTTTCCTAAGATGAAAATCTGATGTTATCTTTGATTCTCCTTTTCTTTTTTCTTTTTTATCATACACTTTTTCAATGCAAATTGTAGTTAAAAATCAAGGGGAAATACAAAATCACCAGGGTAAGCACATTTGTTAATCCAATGGCTATCTTTTTTGTACAAATTAGTCAAAAGATATGGCAAAAAACTTCTCTCTTTCTTTTCTTGGGTTATTTCAAGAGCAAAAAAGATCATCCTTAACTCTATGCTGTCCTGGTTTGTACCTTGAGAGCATTTCGTCCAGGCCTGGGAAGTCTGTGACCAAAAAAATCCTGAATAACACCCAATAGTTTCGAGGAGGTCTAATGGAGATGAAATAAAGAGCGGTTCATGGACCTAACATTCCAGGTCCCTATGCAGTGTGGGTCTTTACAGCCTCAGACTTCCACCCCCAGATACAGGAACAATCTCCGCTTTGGCCCTCTCTGCATTCTTTCTGGACTTGTTAGTCATTGCCCACCACTCTTCCCCAGGAGCACATGGACACCTTCCAACCTGGGGGGCTCATCTTCCAGTGTGTTTTGGCCTCTTCATACTGTTCACGGGGTTTCGGCAGCAAGAACATTGGAGTGGTTTGCCATTCCCTCCTGCAGCTGACCACACTTTGTCAGGACTCTCCACCATGACCCTGCCTTCGTGAGTGGCCCTGCAGGGCACGGCTCCGGGCTTCACTGACTTCCATGACAGCCATGGCCACGACAAGACCGTGAGCCCTGAGGAAACAGACAAGCGGTTTCTAAATATCTAAAGCCTTGTTAAGTGGAGCAGAGCTGAGATTCATGTATTGAGACCTCAATAGGGACAGACCTCCAAAGGACAGAACAAGACCCAAGCAGGGGAAAACTGCAAGAAAAAACAGATAAATAAATAAAAGCTCATTGGAAGAAAGAATTGCCTGAAAATTTATTTTGTATACAAGTATGTCTGACTTTCAAAGAAACGGTACATTTCTCATCACTAGAAATAGAGGGGAAAATAGAGTGACTGCTTATTATGAATGTTGTAGAGAGAACTTATTCATCTGCTAAGGCTATACTAAATAATCTTAATGTTTCCTACTAAATCTAAGACTCTATCAGTGTAAAATGGTTATGTAAAGTATATTAAATATTTTAAATGCCTTAAAGGTGCTCTTCTATATAAAAAGCCCTTAGTCCATTGTTTTGTATGTTGATGAATAAAGCCTTTTTCATTGTCTGAAACTTTTCTATTTTGAACCTAAAATTTTTATAAGTCTTTTGTATATAATGTAATAGATAAATAGATGAGAAAAATTGATAATAAAAGTAATTCAGTTATACGTTTACATATATAATTATTCAAGCTAAATAAACCAAAACTAAATAAATCAATCCAAAAATCCAAAATAAAATCAAGATTGTAATTTTCACTTCACATGGCTTTATGTTACAACTGTTGGTGGTGGTTTTGTTGAAATACTTACCTGTTGCCACTTCTTCTTAATATCTTCTGCTCCTGTTACATCTATACCATTTCTGTCCTTTATCGTGCCCATCTTAGCATGAATGGTTCCCTTGGTATCTCTAATTTTCTTGAAGAGATGTCTAGTCTTTCCCATTCTATTGTTTCCCTCTATTTCTTTGCACTGATCACTGAGGAAGGCTTTCTTATCTCTCCTTGCTATTCTTTGAAACTCTGCATTCAGATGGGTGTATCTTTCCTTTTCTCCTTTGCCTTTCACTTCTCTTCTTTCCTCAGGTATTTGTCAGGCCTCCAGACAACCATTTTGCCTTTTTGCATTTCTTTTTCTTGGGGTTGGTCTTGATCACTGCCTCCTGTACAATGTCACGAACCTCCATCCATAGTTCTTCAGGTACTCTGTCTATCAGATCTAATTCCTTGAATATGTTTGTCATTTCTACTGTATAATCATAAGGGATTTGATTTAGGTCATACCTGAATGGTCTAGTAGTTTTCCCTACTTTCTTCAATTTAAGTCTGAATTTGGCAATAAGGAGTTCATGATCTGAGCCACAGTCAGCTCCTGGTCTTGTTTTTGCTGACTGTATACAGTTTTTCCATCTTTGGCTGCAAAGAATATAATCAATCTGATTTTGGTGTTGACCATCTGGTTATGCCCATGTGTAGAATCTTCTCTTGTGTTGTTGGAAGAGGGTGTTTGCTATGACCAGTGCATTCTCTGGGCAAAACTCTGTTAGACTTTGACCTGCTTCATTTTGTACTCCAAGGCCAAACTTGCCTGTTACTCCAGGTATCTCTTGATGTTCTACTTTTGCATTCCAATTCCTTATAATGAAAAGGACATCTTTTTGAGGTGCTGGTTCTAGAAGATCTTGTAGGTCTTCATAGAACCATTCAACTTCAGCTTCTTCAGCATTACTGGTTGGGGCATAGACTTGGATTACTCTGCTATTGAATGGTTTGCATTGGAAACGGAGAGACATCATTCTGTCATTTCTGAGACTGCATCCAAGTACTGCATTTCAGAATCTCTTGTTGACTGTGATGGCTACTCCTTTTCTTCTAAGGGATTCTGGCCCACAGTAGTAGATATAACAGTCATCTGAGTTAAAGTCACCCATTCCAGTCCATTTTAGTTCACGGATTTCTAAAATGTCAAAGTTCACTCTTGCCATCTCCAGTTTGACCACTTCCAATTTACTTTGATTCATGGACCAAATATTCCAGATTCCTATGCAGTATTGTTCTTTACAGCATCAGACTTTACTTCCATCACTAGTCACATTCACAGCTGGGTGTTGTTTTTGCTTTGGCTCCATCTCTTCATTCTTTCTAGAGTTATTTCCCCACTCTTCTCCAGTAGCACCTACCTGCCTGAGGAGTTCATCTTTCAGTGTTCTATATTTTTTGCCTTTTCATATTGTTCAAGGGGTTCTCAAGACATAGATACCAAAGTGGCTTGCCATTTCCTTCTCCAGAGGACCACGTTTTGTCAGAACTCTCCACAATGACCTGTCCATCTTGGTTCCTAACAAAAGCAGAGGACATTAAGAAGTGGTAAGAATACACAGAAGAACTATGCGAAAAAAAAAAAAAAAAAGATCTTCATGACTCAGATAATCACAATGTTGTGATCACTCACCTAGAGCCAGACATCCTGGAATGCGAAGACAAGTGGGAGTTAGGAAGCATCACATGAACAAAGCTAGTGGAGGTGATGGAATTCCAGTTGAGCTATTTTGATTCCTAAAAGATGATGCTGTGAAAGTGCTGCACTCAATATGCCAGAAAATTTGGAAAACTCAGCAGTGGCCACAGGACTGGAAAATGTTAGTTTTCATTCCAATCCCAAAGAAAGGCAATGCCAAAGAATGCTCGAACTATTGCACAGTTGAACTCATCTCACATGCTAGCGAAAGTAATGCTCAAAATTCTCCAAGCCAGGCTCCAGCAATACGTGAACCGAGAACTTCCAGATGTTCAAGCTGGATTTAGAAAAGGCAGAGGAACCAGAGACCAAATAGCCATTATCTGTTGGATCATAGTAAAAGCAAGAGAGTTCCAGAAAAACATCTATTTCTGCTTTATTGACTATGCCGAAGCCTTTGATTGTGTGGATCACAACAAACTGTGGAAAATTCTTAAAATGATGGGAATACCAGACCACCTGACTTGCCTCTTGAGAAACCTGTATGCAGGTTAAGAAGCAACAGTTAGAAATGGACATGGCCCAACAGACTGGTTCCAAACTGAGAAAGGAATACGTCAAGGCTGTATATTGTCACCCTGCTTAATTAACTTATATGCAGAGTACATCATGTGAAATGCCAGGCTGGATGAAGCACAAGCTGGAATCAAGATTGCTGGGAGAAATATCAACAATCTCTGTGCCCTCCTCCAGGGGATCTTCCTGACCTAGGAACTGAACCCATATCTGCTGCACCTCCTACATTGCAGGTAGGTTCCTTATCCACTGAGCCATCTGGGAAGCCCTTGTCAACAAAGGTCCATCTAGTCAAAGCTCTGGTTTTTCCAGTAGTCATGTAAGGATGTGAGAGTTGGACCATAAAGAAGGCTGAGTGCTGAAGAGATGATGCTTTCAAGCTGTGGCGCTGAAGAAGACTCTTGAGAGTCTCTTGGACTGCAAGCATATTCAACCAGTCAATCCTAGAGGAATACTCATTGGAAGGACTGATGCTGAAGCTGAAACTCCAATACTTTGGTCACCTAAAACAAAGAGCTGACTCATTGAAAAGACCCTGATGCTGGGAAAGATTGAGGGCAGGAGAAGGGGACGACAGAGGATGAGATGTTTGGATGGCATCACCAACTGGATGGACTTGAGTTTAAGCAGGCTCCGGGAGATAGTGAAGGACAAGGAGCCTGGTGTGCTGTTGTCCATGGGGTCTCAAAGAACCAGACACAGCTTAGCGACAACAAAGAAAACAGCTGAATTTTCCTGGAGGCGTTTCCGGACAAACTTGTCTATACCGTGTTCTGCCAGTGAAATTGTAAGTATCAGAAGAAATAGATGGCTTATCAGATTACTGGCATCATCACATTTTTGTAATTAAGCAGAATAGATTTGCTCACACATAACAACCAAAAAAAGACAGCTTCTCTAGCGTTGGAACACTGTGTCCTCCACATAATAGGACTGACTCTGTGTGAAATGAGAGAACATTCTAGTGAGCTACAGAAAACCACGCAGTGCCCTCTGGCCCTGCTCTGCTGAGACTGAGATCTTATCAGCCCTTTTCAGATTAGCCAAGTCCACTGGACGGGCTTTCTTTGGTTTCTGCAGCTGTTTACCTTTATGGTATAATCTGAGATTAAATATAGAGGGAGAGACCAAAAAAAAAAAAAAATTACAAGAATTGTACTTAAAATGTAACAGTCCCACTAGGAGATATGCAACGCTTAAACCATGAGCACCAATGGCCATGCAGAACGCTACCAGGGTCTGGGCAATAAATCAGATACACATGGCTCTGGCCACTATTTATATACCCGAAAGGCTCCCTTGTGAAAGATAAGAATCTACCTTTTCATTTTCATAGAAATGCAATAGGGAAAGAGTAGCCTTAAAGCCCTAATGGGGCGGTGGCGGAGGGGAACATTTAAAATGTGTTTGCAGAAACCTGTTACAAAATCGGAAGGCCATGTTAAAGTTGTGCCCAGTTTTCTAAAGGCCAGTGTGTAGGGGTTTTGTAGCCTGAAGTTGACTATGAAGATGTAGGCATTGTCACTTTACCCTGAGCCGATTATCACATTATCATTCCCAGCCCCTCAGAAGTTCTCAGCTTCAGACGGTAAACCCACTGCACCCTCAGTACGCAGTTCGGCGAGTTTTCTGGATGATCACCGACAGATGTTTCTTAAACTTGCTTTTTCCTTTCTTTGAAGGCTGTGACAGCGTGTTACAAGCCTGGAACCCAATGCTTCTGGGTACCAAGTGCCCCCTGGTGCCCAGGGTCAGTCCAGTGGACAAGATGCTCTGTCCCAGATCATCAGTCCTCTTTGGCTCCCAGTAACAGATCTCTGCGCCTCTGTTTCTCTTTGGTAAAATGGGATCAATTATAATACTAACCTCACAGAACAGTAGAGATGAACAAGGCCATAAAGCGCCTGGAATCCTGTCTGGTACCTAGACAGTGCTGCAGTGGGGTGGGGGGGGGGGGTCGGTGCTACCATTACTTACAAACAAGGCTTCGGTTTAGATTTAATGGGAAGTGCTGGGCTTCCCAGGTGGCTCAGTGGTAAAGAATCTGCCTGTCAATGCAGGAGACCTGGCTTCAATCCCTGGGTCAGGAAGACCCCTGGAAGAGGAAATGGCAACCCGCTCCAGTATTCTGGCTGGAGAATCCCACGGACAGAGGAGCCTGGTGGGCTACAGTCCAAGGGGTCGCAAAAGTGAGACACGACTGAGCAGGCATACGTGCTGTCCCTAGACTCAAAAGTCCAAAACTCTGTTCTTAGGACACCAAACCTTCCTCCTCTCCCTTCCAGACTCCTCCGCTTTGCTCCCTGCATCTGCCAGACAGTTTAAGAGGAGGAATTTACAATGCAGCCATCTTCACAAAAACTGTCTTCTCAGACGATGGGTGTGATCTCCAAGAAGCTTTCAGAGGAAAACTTTGGTAAAGTCAGGGGCGGATGGCCACACTGTCATACCTGAGGCTTAGCGTGTGTGGGCTGAGGGAGAAGGCATGGGGAGGAACACGGTATAGCGGAAGCGGCCATTTAATTACTATGAACCTTTGGGGAAAACACTTCACGGGTGAATCTGACCCTTCGTGCCCCTGAGGTTCTGAATCTGCGCTCTGTACAAAGTTGTTACAGCCCTGTTTTCAAAGCGCTTCCGGAGTGTTTGGGCGAGTTGTGCTTAGTATCTGTCCTGACCTTAATCAGAAGCACCAGAGATGCATTTACTTGGAAACTCCAGCTAACGGCTGAGTCCCTGTTGCTTTTATTTCCTTGTAATTGTAAGCAGATGAATAGAATCTGCCTCCATTGCGTTCTGCGGAACGTTTAATAAGTGAGTGATCCATTGAAGACTGTTTACTGGAGGTGGCACTTTTTTTTTTTTTTTTTTTAACAGGAAGGATGCCTTAAGTCCGCTTTTCTTTTCCCTTCTCTGGTATCTCTCTCCTCTGGGGAGGAGCAGTATCACATTCTGAAAAGAGCATGGTCTTTGGGACTTGAACCTGCATTTCACACCCCGTTTCTGCGATTTTGCGGTGCTGGCACTTTGGGAAATTTGCTTCGCTCCTCTGAGCCTGTTCGTAAACGATAAAATAGAATGGAAGCAGTCCCGAGGCAGGACGACTGTGAGCATCACGTGCCGGGTGGCACACCTGGACCAGCTTCTGACTCGTGGTAAGGCGTTTCAGGCCTGCCCTCCTCTCTGCCTCTTCTCTCGGAGGTAATTCAAGTGGTGGTGAGTGTGAGAAGGGTATTTGCTGCTCCATTGCTTCCAGAAGAATGTTTTCAGGCCACATTAACCTAGGACTAAAAGAAAAAAAAAATGGATTTCACACTCTCCCTGGCTATTTCAGTACCCCTGATGCCGTGCGTCCCTGCGGTGCTCAGTCATTTCTGACTCTTTGCGACCCCATAGACTGTAGCCTGCCAGGCTCCTCTGTCCGTGAAATTTTCCAGGCGAGAATACTGGAGTGAGTTGCCATTTCCTCCTCCAGGGGATCTTCCCAACCCAGGGATAGAACCCACGTATCCTGCACTCACAGGGGGGTTCTTTTACTGCTGAGTCATTGAGCCACCTGGGGAGCCTACCTCTGATGCCCCTTGAAAGCAAAATCCTTCCTTCCCACTCACACCTCATGTTTCTCAGATTCTAGAAAAACCATGCACTTTCCTCTTCAATCCCAATTAAAATAGCGTCTCTGCCACTTATTGCTGTGGGATGTTGGTCAAGTTACTTAACCTCTCTGTGCTTCCATCGTCTTGCCTGTCAAATGGGGATTCTAAAAAGATCTCACTCACAGAGTTGTTTTGAGGAGTACAAGGTTCCCGCAAGGGAAAGCACGGAGAACGTCCCCAGGCAGACAGTCAAAGCTGAAGTAGCTTCTGTTGTCACCCTCCGCTCCAGCGTCTGAGGGCTGGCAACCTGGGTTTCTTCTTGTGTTTGATGCTGCTGAAATTCGTTTCCCTGTGCCACCTTTTGTAACCTGACACTGTCCACATCATCTGCCTGCAGACACTGCTGCCTACAAGTTAGAGACTGGCTCTCGAGCTCCTCTGAGCAGCCGCCTCTGAGCTGAGCATCCTGCTTCCCCGGGGGACATCCCGAGACTAGGCGATCACTTACTGCAAGGTGCTTACAGCCCTGCAGCTGTGTTCTTGCTAAACAGAAACATTTATTTCCTTTTTTTTCCCCCCGTCTTTGACTTCTCCCATCTTGAAGGTGAGCTCTGTTAGGAAGACCCTTCATTACGTCCTGCAAACAAGGCTCCTCCTGAGTCTGCCTCACATGTCTGAATCCCGGGTCTTCCTACATCTCATGTCCTTCCTCTTCCAGATGCAAGTCAGTGAAACAGCTCCCTGGCAGGAGTTCCAGGCACTGAATGCCCTTGCTGGGAAAACAAAGTATGATTTCAAGAAACCGAGTACCTGCTTCTACCCTAGCAGAAAGTATAGAGGAAGCAGTCTAGCTGCTACAGGGAGAGGCTGTTTTCTTCTCTCTTCAGGGTCACCCTTAGTCTAACCGGAAAGAGAGGAGCCGCGGGTGCCTCTCACAGAGGGCAGAACACGTATGGTCATTACCGCGCGCTAACCTGCTGGCATTTCTCGCCAGAAGAATGGTCGGGGAAACAGCTGATGAATGGATGCTACGTTGGTTTCATCTTGTCAATGTTGAGCAGAAATCTCTTTTTCTGAGATTATAGCCAAGACACCCCCAATAAAGTCATCAAGAGCAATCAATGGAAAGTGCCAGGATAGCAGCAAATGTTAACAGCCCCTGTGCCGGTACTGATCTTCAAGGTGTTTCCGGATAAAAGGCAAAGGAAACCACAGGACTCTAAAGGAGAAAATCCATTTCTCCCAATTGTTTAGGAGTATAGTTTGAAATGCATGAAAATTATTTTGAAATATCATCATTAGAAAAAAATTCCATGAGGTCCAGAAATGTAATGTTGAATTTACTATGTGATCACCAGTCTAGAATGATTTTTCCTTAACAGTCGTTCAGAATTCATGATTATTTCTTAAGTGAGAGATATAACCCCCCCATTACCCCCCATGTGTGGGACTTCACTCACATTCATTCATTCTTCCATCCAGCAAATATTTACTTAGAACCTACCCAAGGAATGCGGAGGAATAAATCAACAAATGAAGGACTGAGGTTTTTTAAATATCAGAATGCAGACAATCTTGCACTGAATTTGGGATATTTTGAGCCAATCAGACCCCAAAATTAACAGACTCTAGGATTATTTTTGTAAATGATCATTCAGAGCTAATTGCTATTTCAAATATGAAAGGGACACACTAAGGTTGAGAACATGTAAATTACATTTTGAGAAAAGCAGTCAATAATTTTATTTCAGAAGTCTCATTCAGCAAAGTCTAGTCCAGAGCTGCCTGAATCTGCATCTAAATAATTTTAAAATTTTACTTATTTATGTATTGGGTGTATAGGAACCTTAGTTCTCTAGCCAGGGGTCAAATCCATGTCCCTTGCATTAGAAGCGTGGCGTCTTACCCACTGGACCACCAGCGTGTGCAGGCACGCCCAGGCCTTCAGTTACTTCTGACTCTTTGTATCCCCGTGGACTAGAGCCTGCCAGGCTCCTCTGCCCACAGTTTTTTCCTGGCAAGAATACTGGAGTGAGTTGCCTTTTCCCTCCTCTAGGGAGGCACCCTATCCCAGGGATCTAACCCATGTCTCCTGTGTCTCCTGCGTAGGCAGGAGGATTCTTCACCACTTGGCCAACTGGGACCACCAGGGAAGTTCCTAAACATTTTTTTTTCTGTCCATATAATCTTAAATCGTGAAAGATTATGATCCTAAACTATAGAACCCACAAGTGTTTATAAAGGATCAGTGATTGCTCAAGATTTTGACAAGCCAGTGACCTTGTCCAGCCCTTTTAACCTGAATGTGTGAACTGTTTCTTAGCTCTAGACTTTAACTCGTCAGTTTGTGATAGATCTCAATGTAAAGAAGTATATTTATGCTCTGTGGGAATAAAAAGTAAAAGAAAAAGCATTGCCTTTCCTCATTCTTCATATTTGGGAGAAATACCCCATCTTTATGAGTTTTATTTACATGCACAGAGATATCAGTAGATTTAGTGAGTTCAACTTGGATTATGTCTTGTGAGGTCAATACTGTGTGTTTTGGTATCAATTCGGATTCTAATTGCAATCATGAATTTTGAATTAACTAAGTAGGAATTATCACTTTTATGTATGACACTTTTGTTTTAAACAAAAAGATGAAAGCTCTAAGGAAAAAAAAACAGCAGTGGCTACTGATTTGATTTTTAAATAATTGTGATTTAGAGTATAGTCTCTACCTGGTGTTCTAAATTGATTCAGCTTTGTTATTCTTCTTCATATCTGCCCTTTTGGATCTAAAATGTTTCAGCAGCCATTTTGATCATTACACTGAAATAAAATTAAGTGAGTTTGAGATGCATGAACCTTCCCAAACTTACCGAGTTACAGATTTAAACATGACCTGGGAGCTGCCCTTGTTTTGATTCTAACCTTTTGACTCTGCTAGTCCCTCTTCCCCTTTATGTGTTAAAAGAAACTGGCTAGAAAGATGATTCGAAATCCATGTAGTGTTCAGAAACCCACAGACGCACACCAAAACTGACGATATGGAGAAAAGCCCCAGTTAAGCTTGCTTTAATTCAGCTATTTAAATAACTAATCTCTACTTTTTCTGTTACATTTTATGGCAATCAAAAACCTTCCAAATTATAACTTTAATCCGTCTGAAAACATTTGTTCCTGGGTTTTTATGAACATTGACTTCAAAACTGATTTACTGCAAAACAAACCACCAGCCAACATGAACAAGGTAGACATTTGGAAGATGTGGATTTCTAGTTATCTTCTTGCAAAGATCTCCTGGAGGAGGAAATGGCAACCCATTCCAGTATTCTTATATGGGAAACTGCACAGATAGAGGGCCTGACAAGCTACAGTCCAGGGGATCACAGTCAGACATGACCTAGCAACCAAACAACAACCTTTATCCTCTTTTTCCTTCCTCTGCCCTCCCCCTCCTTCCTCTCTCCTTTCTCTGTATTTCCTTGTGATGTAAGCAAGTGATTAAGAATAGAGCAGGTCGGACCACAGGAGGGATTACAGTCGCCACTATGCTTATGGCTTCCTTCTTTTTTTATTTATTTATTTATTTTTTTTTTTTTTTTATTATTGTTTTTGCCATACATTGTCATGATATCACCATGGGTTTACATATGCTTCCCCTCCGGGTCCCCCCTCCCTCCTCCCTCCCCCCCGGGAAATCTCGCTGCACCAGTCCCGAGCATCAATCCTGGGCTGGCGATTGATTAGACACATGACAATTAACATGCTTCAATGCCCTTCTCCCATCTCATCCCACCCTTACCCTCATCCACAAAGTCCACAAGTCTATTCTATACATCTGCGTTCCTTTTGTTGTCTCCCATGTTGGGTTCTCATTACTGTCTTTCTAAATTCCATATATATGTGTTAATATACTGTATTGTTGTTTTTGCTTCTGGCTTACTTCACTCTGGATAATGGGCTCCAGTTTCGTCCATCTGAGTAGAATTGCTTCAAATGAATTTTTTTTTAATGCTGAGTAATATTCCATTGTGTATATATACCACAGCTTTCTTATCCATTCGTCAGTTGATGGGCATCTAGGTTCCTTCTGTAAGAGCAGAAAACAGGCCGAGTCCCTCAGAGAAAGCTCCTTCCCAGTGCGAGTTCAATCCTGCTTAACAGGATGACTCTCCGGCACACGCTGCTATTGTCTCCTCAAGGATTTACCGAGTATTCTTTCCATTGACCACAGGAAGCTCTTCAACCTCTAGTTGTCCCTGGGAGTTGGTTCATTAGATAAGCAAATGTACCAACCTAATGCAGAAGTGGGTTAGGCTTAAAGCTGGCAGAAAGGATTCATTTTAATTCGGCCTCAAATTCCAAAGGTTTGAACCACAGATTTGTCGGCATTGAAAGCTAATATATATATATACATTGTAAGAGGGGGGAAAAGCATAGAGAATGGTGACTTGCTTTTCAGGCAAGAGGTGTTGCATCTTTTTGGAGTAAACACAGAGCTCCTAAAACCCACTTCCTCTGGGCACAGACATTTTCCCTAAACTGAGCATGTTTTTTGTTTGCGTCAAGTGTGGTTTTGTTCCCAAACTACAGAATTTCACAAAATTTTCCAGACGTTGGCATGTATACAGTAAGGTTCTCATTTCTTCCCGCTACTCAAAGTCTCTCCGTTGAAATGATCTGCGTTTCTTGTGTGTCGTGTGCAGGATATCTCACAAGGGAAGAAGTTTAATGAAAACCAGTAAGGTGCAATCGTTACTTGTAAGGACCTTGCATAAACAGTGAAACCAGCTGCTCCAACAAGCATGGGAGACGCTGCAGTCCGACCGTGAGCTCTTCCGTGATGCTGTAAAAGTGCCGCAACCTTCCCACACTTTGTTATCGTGTACTTTTCTTTTTAAAACGAGCAGAACTCCTGTTGCCCTCTTTCCACATGTTTATGAAGCTTAATCAGTGATTGCTGGAATTTCCCTGGCAGCGCAATGGTTGTGACTCCCGGCTTCCACTTAGGCGGCATGGGTTCAATCCCTGGTCTGGAAACTACATGCAGCTTGGTGTGGCCAAATAAATAAAATAGGTGATTGCTGTGATTTGCTCTGATGATTTATCTTGATTTACTTGAATTAACTTAATCTACATTCTGCCAGTGTATTATCAGTGTGTGACACATACAGGCACGCACACCTCTTAAGGAAAGCGTACCCATCCTCCCAGCTGATTAGCTTAAAGGAACAACATGAGAATTCTTAATATAATGTGTTTGGTGTGTGTGTGTGCGAAATTAATTTACATTTTGCCTCACTTTTGTTCTGGAGACTTTCTGATGCGTTTTACACATGATTGCATTGTATGAACATGTGTCTGCCTGCACCTCTGCATAAAGGCCTAAAATTAAATTGACTTGCTGGCTACAGTTAGAGAAAATCCTTCTCTAGCTTCTTTCTACCACTCAATAAATTATTACAGTCTGTGCACCAAACACAAATTACATGCTTTATTAGTATGTTCTGCGGTAACCTCAAAACCACAAGTGTTTACATGTGCTGCGCGCATGCACTTTGGGGCTTTTTAATAGCTGGTTGACAAGAGATTAAAGGCAGAAATATGGCATTTTATTAAAGCAAACATATCACTCTGCCTACCATGATAAAATGATCTAGTTTTCTTCAGACACAAAAGTTTCTGTTGAGTGATACCTTCGAAATTCCTTGAGGGCGCCCTATTATTCACTTTCCTCAACAGAGAGCTGCTGCAAATGGTCTCCAATTTTCAAAGAGTATTGCCTGCTCATTCTTTACTGTCAAAATGAAGAAGAGCATAAAAGTTAAGTCAATAAAGTAATATAAAATGCTTAATATAAAAATTCAGGAATGAATGATTAACCATTAAAAACTTACAGTAGCTATTTCATCAAGGAGAAAAAAAAAATTAACATTTCCCCTGAAACCTATTAAACACTCCTTGTAAACAATATTCTTTTTGGAAATAGATGACCTTTCCTCATACTCTCCACACACATGGCATTTTTCTTATATCCACTTTACCTCGACGGATATGAGAGTGAATTCCTCAGGAAAGGGCGTTCCGAGCCCCTTCGTTTGGGGTCTCCTGCTGCATCTTTCACCAGGGTCTTCTCATCAACATCAAATGCAAATCTGACAACCTGTTGTCGCCGACCCACCTCCAAAATTACAGAATCTGCCAGTGTACAAGACACAAAACATACCTACCTTTAAACCCATTGCTTCCTTTGTGGTGGTGGTTGTTTAGTCACTAAGTCGTGTCCGACTGTTTGCGACCCCCATGGACTGTAGCCCACCAAGCGCCTCTGTTCATGGGATGTCCCAGGCAAGAATACTAGAACGGGTTGCCATTTCTTTTTCCAGGGGATCTTCAGACCCAGGGATCGAACCCAGGTCTCCTGCCTTGCAGGCAGACTCGTTACAGTCTGAGCTACCAGGGAAACCCCCCTGACAAATTGATAACTGCAGAAACCAGCACACAGACCTCTTTTTTTCTTGATCCCCTCCATTTCTCAGGGACATCTGTTCAGTCCCTGTGAGGTCAGGTAGAGGACCATGTGCAGAGAAAAGCAAAAATAAAAATTGCTTTTCTGTATTTTTGAGGAAATTATTTGAAAGCAAGGTTTAGTTTGGCCTATGACTTCTTTTCAGAATTAAATCATAGAAAATGTGAGACAGTTCAGGATCTATCCTAAAGCTAATCCCTCAGTTCCCTTACGTTGGTAAGAAAAATAACACCCTGGGCATAATACATATGAAGAATGATTTTGATTAAAAAGAAACTGTACAATGATATGGCCACAGTGAGTGAGACGGCCTCTTGAGGCTGCTGCATGTTTTCTACACGATGGTCCTCGAGTCACTGAAGAAGGGCTCACTGCCACGTTATCTGGAGAAAACCATCACTGGGGCTGCAGCATGTTGCTGGGCAAGGGAGAACGGTATGATTTGATCCTGGGAATAAACTCGAATTGCAGGAACTTTCAGGTTTCTTGTGAAAGTCAAAGTTGCTCAGTTGTGTCTGACTCTTTGCAACCCCATGGACTGTGGCCTCTGTCCATGGGATTTCCCAGGTGAGAATACTGGAGTGGATCGCCATTCCTTTCTCCAGGGGATCTTCCTGACCCAGGGATCGAACCTGGGTGTCCTGCATTGAAGGTGGATTCTCTACTGCTTGAGCCACCGGGGAAGCCCTGGTAGTTTCTTGTAAATTTGCAGTAAATCTTCAGGTTTCTTGTAAATCTCTCATTTTACATAATTAATTTGCTACAATACATATCATGAACTGCCACTGCCCTAAATTTTTCCTCCAAATATCAGACAGAAATATCCAGGTAAGTCCTGCTAAGGAGAAAGAAAGCAGACTGAATAGTATTTTTATTGCATTATGAAATATTTGTTCATCTAAGAGGTCTTTTGTTCTGGAGGAACACCCCAAAGGAAAACAACTAAAGAATGCAAGCACATCGAGGACAGTAATGCTCTGATGTTTTAGGCAGGTGTAGATGACACACTAAATATGCCCCATATTTGTTCTTCTTATATCGACATTTTAAAAAATCAATTAGTAGATTCTCCAGGGAATCTTCCTGACCCAGGAATCAAACCGGGGTCTTCTGCATTGCAGGTTGATTGTTTACCAACTAAGCTACCAGGGAAGCCGCGTTTCTCTTCATTAAATCTGCAGCAAATTCACTACTCACAACACTGCACCTGGCCTGGCTGTCCTTACCCTAGAGGAGTTATTTACCATCCCCCTACCTCCACTAAGTTTGGGGGCTATTATGGTATTTCTTCTGTCAGTCATTTCAATGCAAGTTTAAAATGATAAACTTTATTTATATAATCACTTGCTTTTTTATGCTGCTGCTGCTGCTGCTAAGTCACTTCAGTCATGTCCGACTGTGTGCGACCCCATAGACAGCAGCCCATCAGGCTCCCCCATCCCTGGGATTCTCCAGGCAGGAGTACTGGAGTGGGTTGCCATTTCCTTCTCCAGTGCATTAAAGTGAAAAGTGAAACTGAAGTCGCTCAGTCGTGTCTGACTCTTAGCGACCCCATGGACTGCAGCCCACCAGGCTCCTCTGTCCATGGGATTTTCCAGGCAAGAGTACTTTATGCACTAGGCATTAAAACACGACTGAGCAAGTTACATTATTTCTGGTAGATTTTAGTTGCATTGTACTTTTGATTTTTTTTTTCCATTGGTGTGTGTGTCATACCTTGTACTAAAAAACAAGAAGACTGAAACCAGTGCCATCAGTGAGGCTCCAAGAATGTGGAAGGCTTGAATCTCAGTGAAACAAGACTCTCTATATAGGCCATTACCAAAACTGCGCTTAGTTTAAGGGCCAACAGGAAACAAGTTAATTTTCACCAAATGATCTCAGAGTATCTCAAAAACTGGAGGCAGCCAGTACATACAAAGGCAAGGACAAAGGATGGAAATAAGAACAAGGAGGTTGGTCTGTATGAATAGTAACTACACCCCAGCCTCTCCTCCATATGATTCATCCTGGTCACTACAGCTCTGCCACCCTGAAGGAGATAGGAGGTTTACTATGCAAATACTGTAAACCAGAGATGCTCTGGATTCACAGACATAAGACACAATTGAGCATAAGACTGAAGCACCAAGAAGGAGAAGAGTGAAACTGAGTCTTAAAAAGTGAACCTACACTCTTCCCTTGCCTGGCGCTCAGAGCCCCACACCCAGCGAAAATCACTCTTTTCCATACCATCCTTACCCTGGTCAAGGGATCGGAGGGTTTCTTTCTGGGAAAATGTCCCAATCCAACAGAAAATTTCCATAGAGACTGGGACTTGGAAACCCTCAACCCAAAGGCTGAGTTTACACCCAGTCAACAAATCTGCTCACTCACCCATCCAGACCTTCCTGGGAGTGCGTCACTGCCTCGTTTTGAAAATGAACAGAGCCAGAGACATAAAATATTTTTTAAAGCCTCCAACAAGAAAGACAAAGATTAAAAGAGATGGAGAAAAGAAACTCAGAAAAAATAAGACCATTAAGAGAGAAAGGGAACACTAAAAAACAAAAAAATATGCTGGAAATGATGGCCGAAAAGGAGTGAGAAAGTGAGAGAAGATTGAGAAGGCTGGAGGGCATCACTGACTCATGAGTTTGAGCAAGCTCTGGGAGTTGGTGATGGACAGGGAGGCCTGGCGTGCTGCAGTTCATGGAGTCGCAAAGAGTCGGGTCCGACTGAGCGACTGAACTGAACTGAAGAGATTTATGAAACAAAGGAGAATATGATTAAGTACAAGGGTTGTTCATAAAACAATAGCTCTTGGGAATTAATAACTTGCTCAAGAGAAGTTAAAAATCCAATTTAAAGATGAATATAAAATTTAAGAACTTTCTGAGAAGATAGAATAAATATATTCAAAAAAGGAAAAATTATGTAAGAAAAAAGTCAATCTAAGAGTAATGGAGGGAATAACAAAATAAAGGAAAAAAATCTCTCAAAGAAATATTACAAACAAATTTCTCAGCACAAAAAATTACACAAAACTTCAATGATATCTGATCGAAGGGTCCATGAAATACTCAACTGGATGACTGAAAAAGAATCCAATCAAAACACATCATTAAAAATTTAGCCCCTAGGGAGAAAACAATCTAGATATCTCTAAGAAAAACATCACCATATTTTAAGGATGTGACAGTCTTATTGGAGAATCTGAAGATAAATTAAGACATATAAAAGGAAAGTAAGAAAACTATACAAAATAAGGCAATTATTAACTGCTGGAGCAGTATAGGAAAGGTAATGTAATTGTAATACTCTACATCACTGAGCTGTAAACAATAAGTTTATTGTCATATAAACATTGAGTAGTGAATTCTCACAAAAATTGTAATTGAAATACAGCAAATACAAAGGTAGAAGAAGACGAAGGGTGTTAGCTCCATGGAAAAGATAAATTGCATCTTTCTGTCATAAGAAATCACTGTCTGAATAATGTCTAAAGTAAGAAAATCTAAAAATGGCAATTGCTATTTAGTCACCAAATAATGTCCAACTCTTTTCAGCAGCATGGACTATCGCCCTCCAGGCTCCTCTGTCCATGGGATGTCCCCAGCAAGAATACTGGAGTGGGTTGTTATTTGCTTCTCCGGGGGATCTTCCTGACCCAGGGAGTGAACTCGTGTTTCCTTCATTGGCAGAAGGATTCTTTACTACTGAGCCACCAGGGAAGCCCCCCAAAATGGCAATACACAAGCGTTATTTTGAAAAACAAATTTTAATGCAGAAGAAAGGTCCAAAAAAGTTTCTGAGAGCAGTTAAGAGTGGCTGGGGTTGTCAGCTGCTGGTTTTATTTTCAAGCTTTGAAGTAGCAGATGCTTTTAAAAATGCATACATATCAGTAACAGTTCACTCAGTCGTGTCCGACTCTTTGCGACCCCATGAAACGCAGCACATCAGGCTTCCTTGTCCATCACCAACTCCCAGAGTCCACCCAAACCCATGGCCATCGAGTCAGTGATGCCATCCAGCCATCTCATCCTTTGTCGTCCCCTTCTCCTCCTGCTCCCAATCCTTCCCAGCATCAGGGTCTTTTCCAATGAGTCAGCTCTTCGCATTTGGTGGCCAAAGTATTGGAGTTTCAGCTTCAACATCAGTCCTTCCAATGAACACCCAGGACTGATCTCCTTTAGGATGGACTGGTTGGATCTCCTTGCAGTCCAAGGGACTCTCAAGAGTCTTCTCCAACACCACAGTTTAAAAGCATCATTTCTTCGGCACTCAGCCTTTTTCACTGTCCAACTCTCACATCCATACATGACCACTGGAAAAACCATAGCCTTGACTAGACGGACCTTAGTTGGCAAAGTAATATCTCTGCTTTGCAATATGCTATCCAGGTTGGCCCTAACTTTCCTTCCAAGGAGTAGGCTTCTTTTAATTTCATGGCTGCAATCAGCATCTTCAGTGATTTTGGAGCCCCAAAAAATAAAGTCTGACACTTTTTCCACTGTTTCCCCATCTATTTCTCATAAAGTGATGGGACCAGATGCCATGATCTTAGTTTTCTGAATGTTGAGCCTTAAGCCAACTTTTTCACTCTCCTCTTTCACTTTTAGCAAGAGGCTTTTTAGTTCCTCTTCACTTTCTGCCATAAGGGTGGTGTCGACTGCATATCTGAGGTTATTGATATTTCTCCCAGCAATCTTGATTCCAGCTTGCACTTCTTCCAGCCCAGCGTTTCTCATGACGTACTCTGCATACAAGTTAAATAAGCAGGGTGACAATATACAGCCTTGACGTACTCCTTTTCCTATTTGGAACCAGTCTCTTGTTCCATGTCCAGTTCTAACTGTGGCTTCCTGACCTGCATACAGATTTCTCAAGAGGCAGGTCAGATGGTCTGGTATTCCCATCTCTTTCAGAATTTTCCACAGTTTATTGTGATCCACGTAGTCAAAGGCTTTGGCATAGTCAATAAAGCAGAAGTAGATGTTTTTCTGGAAGGCTCTTGCTTTTTCGATAATCCAGCGGATGTTGGCAATTTGATCTCTGGTTCCTCTGCCATTTCTAAAACCAGCTTGAACATCTGCAAGTTCACGGTTCATGTATTGCTGAAGCCTGGCTTGGAGAATTTTGAGCATTACTTCACCAGCGTGTGAAATGAGTGCAATTGTGTGATAGTTTGAGCATTCTTTGGCATACATATACGCATGCATTATTTAGTTAAAAATTGTAAACATTGAACAAGATAAATGTAGAAGCACTGTGACAGTATTATTTTCAAGACATTAAATTATATTAAGTATGCTACAGAAAAGTACACCTACTACAGTGCTAGGTATGTTGCTAGAATGACATGTTTGGATACCTACTCATATACGTGTTTGTATCAAAAAAGACAAAAGCAGTCACGTAGAACTATAGTAGCAACCCAACGCGAGGACTTAATACAGGTTCCATGCCTCCAAATGTTTATACGCACTATGTCTTCAAACGTTACAGGTGTGATGTTTAAATGTTTGCACACTTTTTGGGACACATGTTTGTAGAGTACTGGCTTCCCCAGCGGCTCAGCGGTAAAAGACCTGCCTGCAGTGCAGAAGCCACAAGTTCAATCCCTGGGTGGGGAAGATGCTCTGGAGGATGGCATGGCAACCCACTCTATTATTACTGCCTGGAGACTCCCTTGGACAGAGGAGCCTGGTGGGCCCCAGTCCATGCAGTAACAAAAAGTCGGACTGAAGCAACTGAGCATCCACACACTCACACACTAAGTACTGTCCAAGTGTGTCCTGGCAGCAGGGACAGCAAGTGACACACACAGGTTTCCCCCTGCCACACACACACCTTAGCACACTATCAGATATCCAATAAATATCTTTAATAAAGCATTGTGTCTAAGGGTGGATGAATCAATAACCAACAAGTTATGGACAGTTTTAAATGTGACAAGAAAAGAAGGAAAATGATGGTGCCTGCGATCATAATGAGGAGTAGTGATAGTAAGTAATGAGTTTTACATGGTTTTCAGGTAAGGGAAACTGAACATGTTTAAAGAGAGAAGGGGTTTCAAGGACGGTTAAGAGGTAAATGTAGATGAGGCCCTAGAAGGCTGAAAGAGATGAGAGCCCGAGCAAAGGGCACCGTGGGCTCCGGCTCCTTTGCTAGGAGAGGAGGGGACAGCAGCTGCCTAATTCGAGGACCATTCCCTGGGAAGGTGATTGTGGAGGATCTTGGCAGTGTACCCTGGATTGTCTCAGACATCACAGAAGTAGCCACGAGCTTGTGTTTGAGAAGTGATGGAAAGGTAAAACCAAAGCCAGACTTCGCTGAGAGCTCAGCTGGTAAAGAAAACACCTGCAATGAGGGAGACTCCCGTTTGATTCCTGGGTCGGGAAGATCCCCTGGAGAAGGGATAGGCTACCCACTCCAGGATTCTTGGGCTTCCCTGGTGGCTCAGCTGGTAAAGAATCCGCCGGCAGTGCGGGAGACCTGGGTTCGATCCCTCGGTTGGGAAGGGCCCCTGGAGAAGGGAAAGGCTACCCACTCCAGTATTCTGGCCTGGAGAATTCCACGGGCTATACAGTCCATGGGGTCACGAACAGTCAGACACAACTGAGTGACTTTCACTTAAAAACTAACACTGAATCTTTCTCAAAATATCTCTAAAAACTTAGCTTGCCAAAATACCCATAGTAACAGTTAACAAACGCAACTTTCACAAACGTCACCAAGGAGCTTTACTAGCTTGTTTGATAAGTGCAGGACTGCCTGTTTTGAAAGACCACCCTAGATTTGTATTAAATAATTTAGCTATTTTGTCGTAATTCTAGACTTACTGTATAGCAATAAATCAGAAGTGGAAGGATCATGAAATTCAGATCATGCTTTTCTTCTTTCATTTAATCTATTGATAAAATTGTGCACTCATTTTGGATTAATATTAAACTCCTTAGAATTTCCATATTCTCATCTATAATTTAGAATTCGAGTATGTTTAGAGTTTCAAGAGCTGTTACCTTTTACAGCTAGAACCATAACTATAAATGCACATTGTCAAATAAATTCTATCAATAATACCAAAATATGAAAAGGACACACACAGCCCCTTCAAATCATAGGTGAGAAAGTTATAAAAGGCCATAAAACATACAATTTAAATGAAGGTATCATTTAGATTAAGGATATGATAACTAGTGAGAGAGAAAGTTCAATAAAATCTTTCCATGACTGAATACTGCAATTTAATGAGATGATTATTAATATGCATTTAAATGGAATATTCTTGAAGACGCATATGAGAGGCTTGCTTTCTCTGAGGCTGTGGTCTCTCAGTGCCCACACAAAATTGAGAATTGAAGACAGCCATCGATTAATGTAATGAATCCCTTAAGTGAATGACTAACATATGAATGGAACTAAACTCATATAAAAATCAAATGATTGTGATATTGGACATAGTAGTGTATGCATGAATTTATTTTATTTGTATTTGAAAAAAATCCTGAATATTTCCATTGCAAATATCTAACTCCAAATTCTCTGATAATTTAAATATTTAATAGAAGTTTTATATTGTGAATTTCCATTTTAAAGGATGTAGATTGTGTACGAGGACTGTACTGAGTTGATTGAAACAGCCAACGGAAGGACATCTCTGCTATGGACTATACAAAACACAGAAGAATAAAGGCTGCACCAGTGGTCAAGATTGGAAAGATAACCAATAAAAAGAACCAGAAAATGAGGTATTTATTTTTATAACAGACTAAACATATATTTTAAGCATGACATCATGATAGGAACTGACAAAGGCTAGGTCAGCATCACTGACAAAACAGTTCAAGTCACAGAATATCTGACTTGAGACAACATTTTGAACACTTACCAAGGACATGAACCAGCTTTAAAAATCCCTTAGTGAGATGCATGTGACTAACAGTAGGACTTTGTAATTTAACTGGAAATAAATTTTAACCAGTGGTAATATTATGGGTGACACTCCAATGTCCCCACATGCTGAAGTTTAGAAAGATTTAGCCTATTTTTCTATAATGGATACAGATCATAGATTCTGTCTTGGACTATGTACCTCCTGGGTGCTCGGTAGACATTACTACATTTCTGATAAGCAGAGAAGATGAGGTCACAAAATTGCTATACTATCACTTACTCTTAGATGGAACAGGTAAAAATTCCTTAGGGAAGTGATATTAATGGGCAGTAAGTTTTCCAGAATTTAGCTATTTTCTGGGAAATAGAAACAGAACACAATACCCCACAGCAGTATGGTTTGGGGAGGTATTTTTAAATTTTAAAAAATGGAGCCATAGACTATAGTTATTTAAGTAAGTGTATTTGACTGAAAAGTCCTTTATTTTTCCTAAAACATAACACATTTATGTTTATGAGTATCATAAGTAGTTGATATTGGTATTTAGTATAAACTTTTTGATGTAGAGACTGCTTAGAGACAGACATAAAGGATTTTTTTTTTGGTGATCAAGACAAACTTTTATCTTGTGAAATGAGAGTCTGTTAAAATCCCAAAGAAAATGAAGTCCACCCCAAATCCTATAAGCAAGACCGTACAGAAGGAAGAAAAGAAAAGCCATTTGTTGAGCAAGAGAAGTGAGATAAACAGAAACTAATAAAAATAGGGGGAAATGTAAATGTCTACAACTTTCTCTTAAAAGTGCTTATTCAAGCTTATTCGTTACATTAGCAGGAAAGGAACAAAGACCATGATCTTGTCATCTGTCTAACAGGAATGCTCATTAGCATATCATTAGCATGTGGCAAAGTTTAGATTTTCCTCTTATAAGCACATGGCTTGGATGGGCACTCTGCACACCAGCGATCTGTCCTGAAATCATGTGTGTTTAGCTTTGTGTATTTCGTGTTCCTGAACTGTTTGTTCCTGAAATATTCTCCTCCAGTGGAACTCCTGCACATAACTCCACTCCCATAGACTCTGGAAGAAAAGCTGCCTCCTTGAAACCCTCAGTTAAGGACACACAATGAAACGCCTCGTTAAGAACCTTAATTTAAAGCAGCACACAGTTCTGCATGTCAGAGGTAATAATTACCTCCTTTAATGAGCCTGGCTTTTCCCTGTGATGAGTAAGCCTCTCTGCCTTGTTTATAGTAACTCTGGATTTATTTCTGGCTTTCTTCAAGTGCTCTTATTTTTTAAAAATTAACATTATGCCTGTCTTCCTGGGGTCAAATTCTGCCTACTCTATACTCAAACCATGTGCTGTTTAAGCACTGTTAAAACCAATTACTCACATATTCCTGGGACGTGCAGGGGCCTATAGACGTCATAGAATCCATAGCCCAGCTTCCCAGCAGAACCACAGATAAACTGTCAGGCTGACAAGGGTCTACCTTATGATTTTAAATAATTTCCACATGAACTATATATATTCAAAATGTCCCAACAAATCTAAGCAAGAAAATTGAAAGGCTCTTGAACAAATTGATTTTATAGATATCTATTATAATCTTAAGACTTCAGGAGATATTTTTCCAGTCAGAGGAGGGCATGAAGAGGGATGCCCATGAACATGTGAAATTACCTAACAACTTGCTTTCAATTATAATATTAAGTATTTTGTGGTTTGCTCAATGTGGTTAGATCTTTTCTCCATTCTCTCTGCTAACTCTAATATTCTGCCTAAATTTAATATGCATTTCACACAAAATAACTGAGAATTTTTTAGTTTTTAGATGCTGGATTTAAATCACATAATATAACCCCTTTGATTTACAAATAGGAAACAAGTAACAGGACATTGAGCAATGTGTCTAAAGTCAGATGGTGTGGATGCGACAGAAGTATAGCTTGAATGCAGGTATCTGGTGTTTGTATCCAAAGCTCTCTAGTCTACTAAAAGCTGTCCTTTGTTTCTGGGAGAAGAGAAAAATCAATTATTCTTTCTAACGTGTTTGTGAGATACGTGCCATTAGGTCAGGCTCACTTAAAAGTTTAATGATTTTCTAATTTGAAACAAGATCCAGGTCATGCATTTCTTATTCTTGACACTGGATCAGATCCAGAGCCACCGAGTCTTGGAGAAAAGCTGAGAGCATGTGAGCGGACATGTTCTGGAAGGCAAAGGGTGTCCTCAGACCTGAACTTGAAAAACACAGAGAAAACAAAGGTCCACCCAAGCCGTGGAGTCTATCACAACTGTCGCCAATCCCTGCTATAGCTGCTTTTGTGACTGTGAAGAAGACTTCACGGCTCGATGTTGAATTTATCAGTTTATACTTGTCAGGGCTTCCCAGGTAGCTCAGTAGTTAAAAAAAAAAAAAAAGTCCACCTGCCAATGCGGGAGACCTGGGTTTGATCCCTGGTTCAGAAAGATCCTCTAAAGGAGGAAACGGCAACCCGCTCCAATATTCTTGCCTGGGAAATTCCATGGCGAGAGAAGCTTGGCAGGCTGAAGTCCATAGGGTAGCAGAGTCAGACAGGACTGAGTGCACACACACACACACACACACACACACACATGCCAAGTAAGAATGAAATTGCAAAATTGGACAGCAGTTTGCATTAAAGTGACCTTAATCCAAAGCTAGATGCAGGTGAAGTGAGCTGAGATTTACCTTCCTCTGTTCCTTTGGGATTATTCTTTATATTCAATCACATGGATAGGGAGTTTATTCTTTAATCCTCATGAATTTACACCTTCCTTTCCTATATTCCCCCTGGTTTTTTCACCAAAGTGTTACATCAATTTCCAAAAGAGCATTGGTTGTTTTTTCATTTTTTTATTTTTTTGATCATACCGTGTAGCACGTGGGACCTTAGTTTCCTGTCAAGGGGTCAAGCCTCCATCCGCTGCATTGGAAGAACAGAGTCTTAACCATTGAACCACCAGGGAAGTCCCACGTTTTTTAATTGTATTATTCTACTACTAGAAATTGAAAACAACACGCCTAAATCTCTTAGGACTATAGTCTTTATTTTAAATTTTAAACTTTAAAATTCAATACAGAAATTATTCTATCTCAAAAACATTTCATTTTTAAGGCTATATACTTCAGGTTCCAAGGTCAAATAAACTGTAAAGTGAAAACTTAATGGAAGGGTCCCTGTTTCCTGCACCAACCTTAGGAATGGCTAATATTTTAAAAATAAATTATGTTGCTTATAGTTTCCTTTGTTGTGCAGAAGCTTTTAATTTTAATTAGGTCCCATTTGTTTATTCGTGTTTTTATTTCCAGTATTCTGGGAGGTGGGTCATGGAGTATCCCGCTTTGATTTATGTCAGAGAGTGTTTTGCCTATGTTATCCTCTAGGAGTTTTATAGTTTCTGGTCTTATGCTTAGATCTTTGATCCATTTTGAGTTTATCTTTGTGTATGGTGTTAGAAAGTGTTCTAGTTTCATTCTTTTACAAGTGGCTGTCCAGTTTTCCCAGCACCACTACACTGTTGGTGGGAATGCAAACTAGTACAGCCACTATGGAAAACAGTGTGGAGGTTCCTTAAAAAGATGCAAATAGACCTGCCATATGACCCAGCAATCCCACTGCTGGGCATATACACCCAGGAAACCAGAATTGAAAGAGCCACGTGTACCCCAATGTTTATCGCTGCATTGTTTACAATAGCCAGGACATGGAAGCAACCTAGATGCCCATCAACTGATGAATGGATAAGAAAGCTGTGGTACATATACACAATGGAATATTACTCAGCATTAAAAAAAAATTCATTTGAATCAGTTCTACTCAGATGGACTGAACTGGAGCCCATTATCCAGAGTGAAGTAAGCCAGAAGCAAAAGCAACAATACAGTATATTAACACATATATATGGAATTTAGAAAGACAGTAACGAGAACCCAACATGCGAGACAGCAAAAGGAACGCAGATGTATAGAATAGACTCGTGGACTCTGTGGATGAGGGAAAGGGTGGGATGATATGGGAGAATGGCATCGAAACATGTTAATTATCATATGTCTAATCAATCGCCAGCCCAGGATTGATTCTCCGGGCTGGTGCATCGAGATTTCCCGGGGTGGGGAGGGGTTTCTGGAGGGGGAACATATGTAAACCCATAGTGATATCATGGCATTGTATGGCAAAAACAATAAAAGGGAGAAAAAAAATAAAAAAATAAAAATAAATTGTGATAATTTTTATTGATGGATAGTTGAAATGTGTTACATTAGTTTCAGGTGTACAGCATAGTGATTCAGTATTTTGACAGCTTATAAGCCATTAAAAGTTATTACAAGACTTCCCTGGTGGTCCAGTGGTTAAGAATCTGCCTGCCAATGCAGGGGACACGGGTTCAGGCCCTGGTCCAAGAAGATTCCACATGCTATGGAGCAGCTAAGTCAGCACGCCATAACTACTGAAGCTGTACACCTGGAGCCCATGAATGGCTAATCTTGACCACGTCTTTAGAGTGCAGAGGACCAGGATGCTAGAAGTTGGGATTTTATAAAGCCTCCAAAACATTCAGCCCAATCCATAAGGTTTAGAGTAACACGACCACCTCCACATGTAACTAACATTAGAAATGTGCAATTGCGCAATATGGTCTCCTTTATTAGCATAACATTCGCACTTCTCTGGAAATTAAGTAATCAAACTAGCAGACTATTAAACATTGAGTTGCACCATCACTGGCTGACAAAAAGAAAGCACTCTTTTACAGTTTGTTTGGGAGTTAGTGCCTACTTCAAGAATTAGCACCTGACATTCATTGATTTCTGTTATTTTTGATCATTCTGTTTCTGGCCAATGGAAGAACAAAGGAATGATAACAAAGACCTGGAGTTGTTAGGACTGTGTTTGAAACTCCATTTTGTTGCTTCCAGCTATAAAACCTTAGGACAATTTCTTCGTCCATAAATTGGAGATAAGAACCTAATCTATAAGACTGCTCTGAAGAATAAATGAAGCAATTGATATAAAATGGTCAAACACTTTTTTTTGGCACGTGGTCAAAACTGCTTCTGAAAGTTAGAATGCAAGATGAATTTGAAAAGGAGTGGTAGTATCTACAATCCCAAAAATTAGAGTATGTCTGGTAGCCTTTGTTCTTCCAACAACAGGATGTTTGTAAATCTAAAGAGAAAGTATCAAATCTCATTCCTTCCCTGCATGGATTTTGAAGGCAGCAGAGTCAAGCTATGTGAATTCCTACAGTGATTTTTGCCTGGTTTTTCAACTTCTTTTTATCCACGATATCTAGTTGAATTCTTATAACTTTGAGTTGTGTATTGAACCAAAATAAATTTGAAATATAGACCCCAAAGTGCAGTCCTAATCGCTGAGTCAGAATCATTCACATCAACTAGTACTTGAAGTATGCATTCCATCAGAGTCTCACTCAAGGGTTTATCATCTAATAAATTAATAGATAATTCTGAGTACGTAGTCATAGGTAAAAAGTGGTCATTATCAGGGCCCACATATGGCTGTCTGGAATCTAGATCATACATATTCTTCCAGAGAAATTCAGGAACATCAACTAAAACACTAAGATCTCAATATTTACTAAACAACAATAAGTTTTCTAAAATTTAATGGCATTTCTTGACATCTGACAGCAGCCTTGAGAGTAAAGTTTCATTGAGATCATTCAGACTGGATAATGCCTGAACTCCATTAAGGCCTCTCGAGAAACTCCTGAGGTTCTGGCAGGCAGGCATGGAGACCTCCTTCTCTTGCAGAAGACAAATCTGGCAGGTAAGCTCCCTTGTTTATTAAACCTGCTACCTACCAACCTGGAGCACTCTGCCTCTTTCTTATGTGTTTTTTTTTTTTTTGAAAGATATTTTTAATGTGGATCATTTTTAAAGTCTTTAGTGAATTTGCTATAATATCGCCTCTGTCTTATTTATGGAAGGGTTGGTTTTTGGCCCCAAGGCATGAGGGATTCTAGTTGCCCGACCAGGGATCGAACTCACAGCCCAACACTGAAAGGCAAAGTCTCAACCACTGAACCTGCCTCTTTCCTTTGATCTCTTTTGGCCCTGTGTTTCTAGGAGCCAGTTTTAAATTTCACCCAGAGAACCCCTGAGACCTCGAACTCATCCTAGGACCAAGAATGCCACACTTCTGGAAAACGTATACATATGGATGTCAGAAAACATGCACAAGAATATCCACTGCATGAGTCAGAGAAAGAAAAGCAAATATCATAGATCAACACATATATACGGAATCTAGAAAGACAGCACTGATGAACCTGTCTGAGGGCAGCAATGGAGGTGCAGACACCCGGAGCACGGTGGGAGGAAGAGGATGGGACGAACTGAAGACAGCAGCAAGGAAACATATACATTATCATATGTGAAATTAGAGAAGCCAGTGAAATTTGCTATATGACAGAGGGAGCCAGTCTGTGCTCTGTGGCGACCTAGAGGGGACAGATGTGGAGGGAGGCAGGAGGGGGTTTGAGAGGGAGGGGCCGTGTGTCTACCTACGGCTGATTCACATCGATGTATGGCAGGAACGGACACGGTATTGTAAGGCGATTATCCTCCAATTAAAAATGAAGTTAAACAAATTTTTTCAAAAATAAACATGAGGCCTTTTCTGGTCATAAAAGGAAAAAAAGAATATCCCCTCCATGATTGGCTGCAACTAGGAGATAGCCTGGACTACAGTTCTAGACCAACACCTACAAGCTCTCTGAATGCAGGCAAGTTTCCAATCCTTCCGTGTTACAGCTTCCCCAGAAGAAAAACAACGTGAGTGTCATTGTGAGGATGCAATGAGGTCGTACATAGAAAGCATTTTTTAAAAGTCTTCCTCTTGTAAGGGCTGCCTATCACTTTTAACTACCTTATGTATGTAACCTATCCTGGTTCTTTCCCCATACCAGTGTACCCGTAAAACAGCACAGAACGTGAATGTATTTATACATCAGAACCTCATTATCCCCTGCTCCATTAGGTCACATGGAAAAAACTTGTTTTCTAGTCTTCAAGCTTCATTTCAGCTGCAGAAAAGTTTCTTCAATAAAAGCTTTAAGCAAAAGCAGGTAACAGAGTCCGGGATAGACCCCATCTTTCAGAAGTCAGCATGACATGGTTAATCTACATCAAGTCCCCCAGATACCAAGGGTAAATAGAAATAAGCGCCATTAAAGAAAACCAGATGTACCGATTCCTAAACCTAAGAACTGGAGAGATTAGAGGATGATTTTCACTTTTTGAAAGGAAACACTCTAACTTTCAAAAAAATAATAGTTCCTTTACTTAATTTAACATGGGATCTGGTTTACGAAATGCATGCGCACACATTTGTGATTTGCCAGAGATTTTTAGAAAGTGTACAACTTGACAAGGAGTTTTATGTACTTTGGATTATTTCTTTTATAATTACAAAAATAATAGAAAAGTTTGAAACAGTAAAAGTACAGAGATATAGAGAGCCAAAAAGCAAGCTTCTCTTAACCTCTTTCCTATTCCCTGATGATTCTGTCCTGGCATTACACACACATACACACACATGCTTATTTACATATATTTGCGCTTATGTTACTTTGAATGCACATGGGATGGCAATTCATTACATATGTTTAGGACCATTTTTTTCTGTATTTTAATGGTATAATTAGTGTTTATCTTTTTGTGTGGACTATATCTATAAGGTACAATTCTGAATTTTTATCTATGTGTGACCCAGTTATACAAATATCATTTATTAAATGATTTTTCTACTGATTTAAAATGCCATTTTTATCATAGTCATAGTGTCTTTCTGAAATCTAGTCTATTCTATTGATCTATTTTTTTCATTTCCATGCCAAAACCACATAATTTTATTTACTATAGCTTTATATTATATTTTGATAGCTGTAGAAAAAGTTTCCCTTCATTTCTCTTTTTAAAGTATCTTGCCTATCGCTATGCTTTCATTCCTCCCTATAATCCTTATAATTTACTTATAAAGTTCTATAAAGTATATTTTGGAGATTTAGATCGGCATTTCTTTAAATTTATTGATTTATTTGTAAAAGTGGGATAGGTTCAATATCCCAAGATATATCGTAAGAAGAAAAAAGTGAATTAGAAAGTATATATACCTTTCTTGAATGTTGAATGTCAAAGAAAGGTAATTTTCTAAAGATAGATAAGTAAAGGTACTCATTTTTATTGTGAAATAAGAAGGAAAGGATAAAGTGAAAAATAAAAGCCCAAACAATATAATGCATTACAGTTTAGCAGATTTGATTTAAGGCAAGTCTCTTCTGCCCTGTCTGGGCCCAAATGTTCTCATCTATTAAATAAGCAAGTCAGACAGGATGTGGTCTAAGGTCTTTTCCAGCTCTATATTCTATGATGCTCCTATTTTAGCAGGACAAAATCATGGACCAAACTAAATGGCACTAAGCAGTGTTCCAGACAAACTTCGTGCCTGTCTAGGGTCACACCTTATTTTGGGAGAAAGATAAATTTGTTGCTATCCGTACATTTGAAGACTGGACAGCCAACATAAAGAAAGGGATTGTCAGTCTGATAGTTCTCTTTAGAATACTGAGGCTCAGAGGTGTTAAGTAAGTTTTCCAAGATCACACAGCTAGCAAGAGGCAGAGCGTCACTGTCATATCAGATGTGTGAGTCTGACTTTGTTTCCACCATGCGGAGCAATTCTGATTGACGGGTGAATTCATCCGTAATTAACTAAATGGATGAATGGCTGGATGGATGGGTTGTCAGATGGACAGATGGATGACAGAATCACATTTCAACTGCTCTTCCTCAACTCAAAATAGACACTTTCTAAGAAAAAGAAAGTAGACCTTGCTTTAGAATTTGCTTTTTCCTCCTCATTGTAACTAGCTTTTAGAAGAATTAGTTTATAAAAGCAGTGAAAAGGATGAATTTAAACTGACTTTAAACTTGTATGGTATAAAGACAAGAAGAGAAGTCATTCTGTGCCCCTTCACCTCAGAGAATTTGACCATAAAATAAGTGTTATCAATATGTTTTAGTTTCCTAATTGGAATCTGTTTTACCTATCTTATTTATAATAACACAGTGAATGGTAGCTTTTGAAGAATTATTTCTGCAAAATCTAGGTAGGAAAGAAGAAATATATTCATAGGATTAGTTTCCATTTATTATGAGTACCATATGCCAACTATTGTTCTGAATCTTTATATGTATATTAACTCATTTAATCCTTATTAGAACTTATAAACATTTTATCTTTTCTTATCTTACAGACAAAAAAATTAGGGGAACAGAGATCACGGTGGTAAAGGAGACTTCCCTCTGCCACACACCTAGATAACAACAGGACATGTATTTCTTTTTTTTTTTTTTCCACTTCAGGAATTTATTCTATTAATATATTCATATATACATTATTTTTTTTAATTTTCTTTACTTTATTGTGTTGTTTTTGCCATACATTGACATGAATCCACCATGGGTATACATATGCTCCCCCTCCAGAACCCCTCTCCCTCCTTACTCACTGTAAGAGACATCCTTAAGAATAAAGACCACAGGTGAAAAATTGGGTTGGAACTGTCACAAAATGTGTAGGTATGAGGCCAAGCTGGCTTGTAGGAGGAGGTCTTTTATGTATGAGGAGGATTTGTACTGAGAGAGTTTGAGAAAAGGGAAAACCAGCAATGGATGTGTGCCTGCTATGTGCAGGGAACTATCGTGAGCACTTCTTAAATATGATTTCATTTAATGCAGATGGAAACTCTTCAAGTAGGTTTTATTACCCTTACATTGTTGTTGTCCATGGGGTCACCACGAGCTGGACACAACTGAGCGACTGACCTGAACTAACTGAACTGAATCATTGTTGTTTAGTCACTAAGTCATGTATGACTTTGCGACTCCATGGACTACAGCCCACCCGGCTCCTTCATTCATGGGATTTCCCAGGCAAGAACACTGGGGTGGGTTGCCATTTCCTTCCCCAAATCTTTATTAAGCAATGGCTTAATAGAGAGGTTATGCAGTCATGGTCTAGTGGCTAAGGCAATGGACTTGAAATCCATTAGGGTCTACCTGTGCAGGTCTGCATCCTGCTGGCCATGGAGCTTTGCTTTACTGGACTTCCCTGGTGGCTCAGATGGTGAAAAAAAAAATCTGCTTGCAATTCAGGAGACCTGGGTTAGATCTGTGGTTTGGGAAGATCCCCTGGAGGTGGGCACCGCAACTCACTCCAGTATTCTTGCCTGGACAGTACCATGGACAGAGGAGCCTAGTGGGCTACAATCCATGGGGTCTCAAAGAGTTGGACACAACTGAGTGACTTTCACTTTCACTAATAGGAGAGAACTTAAGAAACATGCTCAAGATGTAGAGCAATGTATCATAAGCTATTGTTCATATTTGTAAATAATAACAAATGGAAGTATAAACTAATATTTGCTTATACTAAGATCAGGAGAATGAACCAAAGATGACCGTTAAAGGCGAGAGGTGGAGGCAATAGAGGAAGGCAAGCTTCTTGAATACACCTTGTTTGGCAGAATTTATCCTGGAACCATGTAAACAGTTTACATAATCACAAACCAACCTTAGATGCTAAAAAGCAATCTGTAATCTAAAACCAAATGAAACAAATGAACCTCTATAGGCAGCAAATTGACTCAATTTTAAAAACAAGACATTTTTCAAGTAGTTTTCAAACACAGCTGTGTGACTGTAGATCCCTAGTTGAAGAGATCCTATAGACAAAAGTGATCATGAAGAAACCTACAAATGTCTGTTTACAATCATCATAGCAGTGGTGGTAGGGTTGGTACTGCCATTTGGAATTGCACGCATGTGTGCTGAGTCGCTTCAGTCATGTCTGACTCTTTCTGACCCCATGGACTGTAGCCCAGCAGGCTCCTCTGTCCATGGGGTTCTGCAGGCAAGAATACCGGAGCAGGTGGCCATCCCCTCCTCCAGGGGATCTTCCCAACCCAGGGATTGAGACTGAGTCTCCTGTGTCTCCTGCATTGCAAGCAGATTTTTTAACACTGAGCCGCCAGGGAAGTCCTATTTGAGATTCATGTGCGTAAATTATGCAATAAAGCAAATCAGTATTTAGGTTGGCATTACTGAAAACTGGAATTTTCATTGTGTTACAGATGTAACTTTGAAAATGGCAAGTAAAAAACTCTTGGAATCCAGAATTTGACTTGGAAATATATTAATTTACTGTACATTTTACCTTTTGTTTCCCTAGCAGTCTCCACTGAAAATGCCTAGAAACCATCCCCAACACCAGAGCAATAAGCACCACTAGTGAGCAGATTACTGCATCTAGACACTATCACACACTAGAAAAAAACAAGCCAACCTCTTTGTAGAAATGACTGATGCCAAGCATGGAAAGGAAATGTACAATATGAGTCTGAGCATCTTGTTACACCAAAAAAGCAGAAAGTTGTCAAAGACTAAAGATTGCATCAAAAAGACTCAGGAGTTAACTTGAAGAGACCCCTACACCAGCCGAAGATGGGCATTTACGGCAGCCAGAGGATAATAATTGCAATCTGATTGCCATTGATTTAATGTGTTGCAAACATATCCAATATGTTTAGATCGATGAGTTCATAAAAACAGAAACGAATTCCTTTCCTTTGGAGGATGTTAGGGAACTAACTTGTTATTTTGAAAACTAGTTTAAAAAACTAGTAAACTAGTAAACAAAGTGAAAGAATCAAAGGTTCACCCTGCCTTCCTCTACAGATATGTTCTTTAGTTTATGAAAATTAACAAAAAAAATGAATTCCAACTTTAAACATGTAAACTAACTTCAGTAAAATTTCATATATTAACTAGAATTTGCATTTAACAAACAAAACTCTTACACCTTGCAATTCACATGCTATTTGTCTTTTAAATATAAAAACAAATGAAGCTCAATTCAAGAGATAGCATGTGAATAACTTCAAGTGGTCACACAAAATGACCACATGAAAAGCAAAATATTAATAACTTGCATTGTGTGTATTCGTCTTGACAATGATTGTGATATATTACTGGATTTGAATTGAACAGGGCTATATCAAAAGGACTGAATTCACAGGCTGCACCCAGAGCTCTAACCCAAATCCTTATGAAATTATTCTTAAATGGAAGCCTTCCACCCCGTCCTTATGTGTCAAGACCAACTGTGAAACTAGATTTCTCCAAGCAAGACATTTTTCAAAGATCACCAAGCTGATGGGAGGTTTCGATGACATTCAGTTTGATTTCTTTTCATGGGAAGAGAGAGAGGAGTTAAATAAAGGGAGGAGAAAAGGTCACTGTTGGAAAAAGACTCCAGAGTCTTCCTCTGGATTCAGGATGGGATGGAGCCAAGGAACAGAGAGAGGATCAGCCTTACACTTAACACCTGAGAAAGGACACTTATTTCTAGAAATGCAAGAGAATAAAAGGAGACTGTGAGGATACTGACACACGTATTTGGTGGGGCCAGAGAGAGGATGAGGGAGGCTCGAAGGCTTTTGTCAATTACTTATCCTCTCTGTTTCTGAAAAAGAGTGAGGTAGACGGGGAGGGCAGGGGCTGCCAGATGATCTACAAGTCTCTTCACCCAGGTCTACCACAGTCGATTCTCCAGTGTCAATGGCAGAGAAGAGAACATATTGAATGTCAGCCTTTCTGGTAAAAATGAATTTGAAGGCCAGTGACCTTCACTGTAAAATGCAGCATTTTTCTTCCTGCTTTTTGCAATATCTTATAGAAATTCTCACAGACATCTCTAAGGATTCAGAGTTCCTCCACTGACCTGTTAATTATCTTTGTTTACAATGAGGCCACAACATGGATTAATTATTTACCTGGATAGTTGATAAAACCAGGCTTCATATCATCAGTAACTCATGAAACAGAAGGCCAATCATGCAACGAATTCCAGCAAATTCTGATGGATATTTATTTATGGGCAGCAGAAGCTGGTAAGGTTGGCTGAGTGGCAGAAATGTTGGCCCTAAAACGTGGCCCTTCAGCTGCAAACCTCTGAGAATGAGTGAATTACAGTTCTCCTCTGGCTGTATCCAGGATGCCTGAAGCAAAGCTCGCTGGGACAAGGGCTGGGCGGACTGGAGAGTTCTAGATTCACCATTTTGCATCTGTTGAAGCCCTGGGAAGTGCAGGAAAGACCAGGCTCTTTCTGCTCCACCCAAAGTGTGCTGTGTAGCACTCCAGCCCAGGATTCCGGAGCAGAGAACTTACAGAGCCCGACACTGCCATCAGACATCTGCTCACTCATCCTATTGCATCACAACCCCCCAAATTGAATATACGAAGGAAATCAGAAAAGGGTGCTGTCCAATGCTCTGAACTCTGCGGAGACAGCGTAGTCCCCTGCAAGTCTAAAGAAGAAAAAATTATTACAAAGACTTCCAAATGCAGCTGCTTCCCATTAAACACTGTCAAATAACCTCCAACGTTCTTTGATCTAATTGAATTCTCTATCGTACTTTGGTGACCTTTAGCACATTTCTCCTTGATTTCCATTCTTCTCTGTTTTATTCTTTATTTCTATTTCATCATATCTATGGAGAGAGAGAAATACGTCAGTTATTTAACTGGTTTTATTTTATGACTGTATGGAAGCCAACAAGTGGTTTAGTAACTTGGAAAAATGATAAAGACACAAGGCATCAAATAGCAAAAAATAAATATATAATGTCCAGGGCAGTTTTCCTCTGATGGTTTGCGGTTTACCAGACAAACCACACAAAATCTGTATCTAATGACTTCTCATATTATACTTTTCCTAGAAGTAGCAATAATGATTTCAAAATCTTGGAAGAAATGAATCAAAAAAAAAAAAAAACCAGAGAAACAACTGAGTGTGTAATGAAAAATAATGCACTATAAAGACTGAAATTATACAGAGAGGTGAATTATCTCATTTTTTCCTTAACAAAAATAAACCAGTAAAAAAATTTTAATTGCTTGTATCAAAAGTATACTTATTATACTGTTTTAGTCCTCTTATTAGAATAAGTATATTTACCTAATTTGTGTATCATCACTACAGAATGATAAAAATATCATTTATTGTATATGTTATCAATTCCACTCTTCAATTAAGGTTAAATAGTTTATTGTTACATTCAATATAATTTTTATGCAGCCAATCATTTTCTATTTGAAACTAGAAAATATATATTATAAAATATAACATGTATTTATTGTATTTATAATATAAATAATACATATTTATCAAATATATATCTTTTTCTACTTGAAAATAACAAAAAATATGATGAATATATTAGTACCTTGTAATAATATCTTGGGTCAAAATTATACATTAGAATAAGGAAGAACTCTGCTTTGGACCCATACTTTTCAAAAGAGATTAAAAGGTCTGACCAATTTAAAACTTTAAACAGGATTTCAACTTTTCTTAAGTAATACTAGCAAGTTATAACAATTTGTTCTGGAGAGAAAGATGCATTTCTGTTTGAAATGAACTCAGAATAATTAACACTTCTAAATTATCTGTGTGCCAGAATGAGTAATAAACATTGCAAACTTAATTCATTTTTTTGGTGAAGCATTACAATAAAATAATAAAATGATAGAACTGCAAGTAAGTCATTTACAAAGCAGTCAGACAGTACAATTCCAAGTTCAGAACCAAGTTTTGCTTTGTTTGAAAATCATAATAAAGGATATTTTCACACTATCTTCATATCAATCACTTCACCTAAAAGGACTTGGTCTTTTCCATGTGTCAATAGGTGATCTCCTAATAGCGACTAATACTTAAAACAGAGTCACTATTTGGGGAGATTACTCATACTTCTGTGCTCCAGTAGACTTGCCACAACGTTTTAAAAAGTTGGCATCAATACTCTGATCGATTCCAACCAAACACATTTTATTTTCCATCTCTTCAACACTTATTTTTCCATAGTTTCAAATGAAGACTAAAATTACTTAAAACAGAACATTGAGTTCACAATAACTCATTTAGCTTATCCTTGGGATGATGTTAAGAACTTTAATTAATTAATGATTATGAATCATCTTTAGAACCCTAGATGGAAGAATCTACAGCACACTAGATTATTACTAGCATTACAAACCTGTAACTATAACATTTCATTAATTATGGTTTTACATAGACTATAATTATAAGACATTTAATGCTAAGGGTAATTTCAATGTTGGCAGGCTTCCTGATTTGTAAAATCAAGCAAAATTTTTGTTGCTAGAAAATTCTATGCTACGAACTTTATCAGTCTATCACCTCCCTGATTCCATATAAATTTCTAATTTTTTTTCAATCAAGACTATATTCTGCTTTAGGATGTATTATTTGATGTTTTATCCCCCCCAGATTTCCTATTTCAACCACTCAGTGGGTTTCTGTGATTGGAAGTAACTGGAGGATTAAACACCGGTTTTAAATCTTTTGCTAGCACTGTTTGTACATTTCTCATATTTGAAACTAACAGCATTTTGGTTTTGCTTTGTCTAAAGAATCAGTGGCACCCATGTGTAATTTGAGTGGCTCAGAACTGAACTATTATCACCATATGGAAATGCCTGCTGAACCAGTAGTGAATCTTGTCTTCTAACTTCATTGATTAAAAACCTTCGGTGGGCTTCTTCTTCGTGAAAACACCAAATGGCGGATGACGCCGGTGCTGCGGGAGGGCCCGGAGGCCCCGGGGGCCCTGGAATGGGAGGCCGCGGTGGCTTCCGCGGAGGCTTCGGTAGTGGTGTCCGGGGCCGGGGTCGCAGCCGGGGTCGGGGCGGGGCAGAGGCCGCGGAGCTCGCGGAGGCAAGGCCGAGGACAAAGAGTGGCTCCCCGTTACCGAGCTGGGCCGCCTGGTCGAGGACATGAAGATCAAGTCCCTGGAGGAGATCTACCTTTTCTCTCTGCCCATCAAGGAGTCTGAGATTATTGACTTTTTCCTGGGAGCATCCCTCAAGGATGAGGTTTTGAAGATTATGCCTGTACAAAAGCAGACCCGTGCGGGCCAGCGGACCAGGTTCAAGGCATTTGTTGCCACTGGGGATTACAATGGACATGTCGGTCTGGGTGTCCAGTGCTCTAAGGAAGTAGCCACTGGCATCCGTGGGGCCATCATCCTGGCCAAGCTGTCCATCGTCCCCGTGCGAAGAGGCCACTGGGGGAACAAGATTGGGAAGCCCCACAGGGTTCCTTGCAAGGTGACTGGCCGCTGTGGCTCTGTGCTGGTGCGCCTCATCCCTGCCCCCAGAGGCACTGGCATCGTCTCTGCCCCTGTGCCCAAGAAGCTGCTGCTGATGGCTGGCATCGACGACTGCTACACTTCTGCCAGGGGCTGCACCGCCACGCTGGGCAACTTCGCCAAGGCCACTTTTGATGCTATCTCCAAGACCTACAGTTATCTCACCCCTGACCTCTGGAAAGAGACAGTGTTCACCAAGTCTCCATATCAGGAATTCACTGACCATCTTGTGAAGACCCACACCAGAGTCTCCATGCAGAGGACCCAGGCCCCAGCTGTAGCCACCACATAATTTTATAAAGAGAATAATAAAGTGAATGAAACCAGAAAAAAAAATAAAAAATAAAAAAATAAAAACCTTCGGTGGCTTTTCATTCTAGCAGACCAAAGTCTAAGTGTAAATGGGAACCCTTGGAACTCAATCTATCTTCAACTTCCAGTACTTCTTCATTTTACCACTTCCTCAACCTCATCCAAACACATCTACAAGTACACACACACAGAGACACACTCCCACACAAGCACACACACTCCTTCAAAAACAGGATGGCCATGTTCACTTGTTGTTCAGTCTCTCAGTTGTGTCCGACTTGTTCCCTTGGTTACCCAGAAAATTCCTTGGTCTCCTTTCAAAAATATTTTTATGTTGTTCAAATAATAGCTCTTTTGCAAAAAAAATGTCCTTATCATCTCAGGCAGAATCCATTAGGTACCCCACTATAAGATCCAGTTTTATGACTCAGTTAAGTATTTAATAATTAATATTATAATCTGATTTCCGTTATCATGTCTACATCTGCTATTAACTTGGAACACTTCAGATCCTGCGGTTCTGTCACGGGTCTGTTTCCTACTGCAGGTCAGATACTGGCCTGAGCCAAGTCCGGGACATGATCATGACACCTGCCACAGTTAGAGCCTGGAAAAGAGAGTGGACACCTTTATTTAAAACCAATAAAGGGACCCGGTCAAGAGATCCGTGTGTCATTTGTTTCAGCAGACGTGATTCTCAATACAGAATCTATGTTAGACTAATAACTTTTCCCTAAAGAAGCAAAAGATAGTTTAAATGAAGTATCCCCCAAGGAAAGCACAGCTCACCACAGTACCATTCCCCTCGGGAGGCTTGACACCTGCCCCCTTGCCTAGAATTCATTTCTTGATCTTGCCTATTAAGCAAAATGATAAATCTTCCAGATGCAAATAAGTTGTGGTTCAGTATTCACATCCTTGTCCCCAAGGTCAGGCTTCCCAGGTTATGTTTTTCTTTCCCCAACTTGCATAAAGATGCATTCAAATTGACAAATGCCCTTGTACGTTATTTTTAATCTGCCCATACCTAATGCATCAGGATCTCGTTATGTTTCCTTTGATTCCATTGCTTCCCATGCTAGTATCAGCAGCACAGAATTGCCAAAGCACTAAGCAGCCCAATTTTTCTTTAATTTCTCAGAAAATTGACAGTTTTATGAACTGTCTCTTTACCTATGCCCCATAAACATGTCAGGCTGTGGAAAACCATTCTAATTGAATCCCACGGGGACCACAGTGGAAGATTATAGCTTCTTGGCAGGTTATTAAAAAACAGTTGTTCGTATATACACAAGTATGTGTACTAGATCCTAACATCTGACAGAACAGTCAAGAAATCAACCCCACTGGCAGCTTCAGCTGAAAATGACTGAGCAGAAATGAACAAAGTGAGTGGGAGAATAAGACGGCTCCATGCCAGCCTTGATTTTTAAAGCCTTTGTGAGTTCCTACAGATTACCAAATAGTTCACAAGGTTTTGAGGTCCTCACCTTCCTCAATGGATATTTTATACCTGCTGGAGAAAATGTATACAATTGCTGTCTTTCCAACTGCTGTCTTTCCATTGAGTAATTTCAGATAGCAGGATTCTCCTGGAATATATATAATTGTACTGGTGGAAAAACAAATTTAAAAAGAAGAGTTTTTCTTCTCACACACTTAGAATAGAAACATCTGGTATATGGGAAGTCACGTTGAAGAACAAAATAATAATTCCTGTTCATGAAAATATTTTCCTGCATTTGCATTCTTGCCAAATGAACTCTGCATTATAACTGGATCAGTAAATATTTCAACCTAATTGGAGACAGTCATTTCTCAGATGGTTAAGTCAAAATCTGGTGTCAAGAAGGATAGTCTGTGAAGTTCTCTATGGAATATATGATTCATAGAAATGAGTACAGCATTTAATTAATTAGTTAAATTGGGAATTGTCATAAGCTGAATAATGATTCTGGTTGATATTATAGATATTAAGAATCATTAAAGTATGATCCTGAAAATACACCTTCCCTCTTCCCAGCGAAAAGCAGACTAGTGGTAAGACATCACACTACTGAGTTGAGTTTTTATATTACCTTGAATAAGGATAGCTCTCTCTTTTTCCTTCCATGGCCAAAGAGCGTACCTAAGTTTCTATGCTCAGTCATGTCCCACTCTTTGCAACCCCCTTGACTGTAGCCTGCCAGGCTCCTCTGTCCATGAAATTTTCCAGGCAAAAATACTGGAGTAGGTTACTTTCCTACTCCAGGGGCTTTTCCCAACCCAGGGATGGAAACTGCGTCTCTTGTCTCTGCATTGGCAGGCAGATTCTTTACCACCGTGCCACCTAAAAAGCCCACCAAAGTTTCTAGCAACTACTTTAAAAATCATTGTCATGATCTAGAGGGAAACTGAATAAGAAAGCATGGTTGCCCCATGCAAATCACCACTGCAAAATCAATCCAAAGTGCTTCTCCCGAAAGTAAGGAGCAACTGGTGGTATCTTTACAGACGAAAATCTTGCTGTATTTCCCCTGGAATCTGAACCAGTTGCCAGTCAATTCTACTAAAATAAACTGCATCTATTCATAAATCAGATCCTATGGCATAACAAATACCATGCACTCTTAGACACCCAATGTGAAAATAGAGTCTGATGCTTGGAAAATTAAACTGGTTTGGACTCTGTCTGTTTGCTGCCTTTTAAAAAAAATCTGTCTCTTTCCAAATTTACTTCCTCTTGCTTCCATCTTTACAACCCTCTGTTTTCCAGAATCTTTTCCCACTGCCTATAAATATGTTCAGCTCTCCTATAACCTCATAAAATGTCTCTTCTTGATCCTACTTCATCCTGAAGCTACGCTCCCTTCCCTTCACTAAAAACTTCTTGCAAAAGTACTCAGCCCTGCTAATTTCCGCTTGTCTCCTCATTTTATTTATTGTAGACTTCTTCTCCACCACTTGCAGGACTGTGCTCTAGAGCCACAAGCTCCTACTGACAAGTGGCACTTAAAGACAACTAAAGAATTTCCGGTCATGTCACCTGACCACGAAATGTCTCGGCCAGTGGCTCAGATGGTAAAGAATCTGCCCACAGGAGACCCAGGTTCAACCCCTGCATTGGGAAGTTCCCCTGGAGGAGGAAATGGCAACCCACTCCAGTATTCTTGCCTGGAGAATCCCATGGACAGAGGAGCCTGGCGGGAGCCATGGCTCCCACCGTCCGTGGGGTCGCAAAGAGTCGGGCATGACCGAGGGACCACCCTTTCAGATATTTCTTAGATCATCCGCTCCTTGCTGTGGGACTCTGGCCCCAGTTCAGCTTGTCTGTAGCTCTTGGCCACCTGCTGACATCCTGAATCAAGCCTTGGCTGCTGCTCCTGCCCAGCTCCTGGCTCTCCTAAAACAAACCCTCTCAGATGCATCTGGGAGTTCCTGCTCGGCCACAAGGATTTCCAGACTTCAAGCTCTGAACTCTTAACCCAAAGAATACCCAGTCCTAGTCATCCCCGTATTTGAGGTATTCCACTTACACTGTGTACCCTCCATTGGTCCATAAGTGTGTATGCTCAGTCGCTTCAGTCACGCCCAACCCTTTGTGACTCTATAGACTGTAGCCCACCAGGCTCCTCTGCCCATTGGATTTTCCAGGTAAGAATACCAGAGTGGGTTGCCATTTCCTGCCCCAGGGGATCTTCCCAACCCAAGATTCGAACCTGTGTCTCCGGCATTAGCTGGTAGATTCTTTACCACTGAGTCACCTGAGTACACAGTTGCAAAATAAATCCCTTTTCCCAACTCTTCTACTCAAGCTTTCAGTTGAGAACTGTCTCGTGCTTGAGAATGCCTCATTTCTTCATCTGCATGCAACCGATCTTCATTCATCCTAACTCTAGGCAGGCTCTTTCTTAGTCCCCTTCAACACATCCCTGTAGTCTTCTTTTTCCTGAAATGATAAGGACTATGCAAGATCTTCTAATGAACCATCTCTTTTTCTCTTTGCACAATCTCTTAAATTTATATCCTTGCCTATGGATTTATTGCAATCTTGATATCAAAGACTGCCAGATCTCTCTTTCCCTCCTTGTGTGTGTGTGTGTGTGTGTGTGTGTGTGTGTGCGTGTGTGTGTGTGCTCACTTTGTCATGTCCAACTCTTTGCGACCCCATGGATTGTAACCCACCAGGCTCCTCTGTCCATGGGACTTCCCAGGCAAGAATACTGGAGTGGGTTGCCATTTCCTACCCAGGGGATCTTCCCAACTCGGGGATGGAACCCTCATCCCTTGTGTCTCCTGCATTGGCAGGTGGATTCATTACTACTGAGCTACCTGGGAATGCCTCCTTAGTTTTAGACATAATACACCTGTTGAAAGTATGTATTCCCAGGCTCCAAAGTTCATTAATATTTTTGGCTACTATTTTTGCTAAGCTCCTACACTCAATCAGTAGTTGAGTATCATGGATTTTAGTTCTGGAACATTCCTGACATCTGTACAATACTGCACAATTCTATTGCAATTTTCATCAGCTTCCATCACACTTATTGTAGTAGCCTTGTAATTAATTTCTTTGCAGTTTCTTCTCATCTAACAAACCATCTTTAAATCTGCCTTCTTAAAATTCAATTGCAATCAAGTTATCCATCTGTTTAAAAATGTTAGAGCATAATGATAAGGCAATTCATCACTGCCTATAGATTTTAGAACCAGTTCCCCACAGCCATGCTATCTTCTACGTATCCACTTTCCACCCCTTTGGGTAGACCTCCAAAGGCATTTTGTGACCTCAACACCTCCCTCAGCAAGTATAAATGCCTTTGCTCACGTCTTCTCACCCTACCTTCCAAAACTTTCTTCCAATATCTCAGATTCTTGCTTCAGTGTTACCCATTATCTCAACATGTTTAAGATAAGTCTGGACACTTTTAGGAAAGCAAGGAAGCCTTGAAAGACTAAGTCACATTCTAAGATATGGAAGCACCGTGAAGGGTTCCTGCAAGTCAAATATGGGGCTCCAGAGGGCCAGAAAGGATAATATCTGAAACAGAATGCAACACATCAAATATATGAAAATGCATGAGTGTATAAGAACACTCTTACATTTCTTAAGAAACTGTTCCCATTTTTTAAGGTCCATTTCTAATGTAAAATGTCCATATATCACTTTTTTGCCCCCTCAAATGACTAGGTTAGCTTCTTCCTTTGAATCCCTAGAGCATATCACTTTTACTACTGGTATTCTATTTTTTCCTAATATATATGCTTCTAGTAATATGGAAGTCATATGATTCATGAAATTACTTTTAGAGATCAGGATTTCATTTCAAATGTATGTTAATGTTCTGAGTGACAAATGATCCATTCTTCAACACCAAGAATTCTAGTAAAAATTAATACTTTAGAAGACCAAAAATTTTATGTATTCTATTTTTGCTTATTTTCAGAAGTTTTAAAGTTAATTTTATTTAATTTATTATGTACTACTATTTTGCTTGTTACTTCATGTGGTTCAGCAAGTAAAGTTATTACAAGTAGAAGAGAATCACATATTAGTAGCCTGTTAGTGTCCAACTATCAACTTTTTTGCTGCCCAGTGTTAACTATATGTAGGAAACCACTATTTGATAATTATAAATGATACATGAGTAACAGAAGAACAAAATAATTCTAAATACTTCAACAAACTAGGATTCTTAGCATAGAGAAAATTAAGCGAAGAAGAAATGAAGAGCCTCTTGATGAAAGTGAAAGAGGAGACTGAAAAAGCTGGCTTAAACTCAACATTCAAAACACTAAAGATCATGGCATCCAGCCCCATCATTTCTTGGCAAATAAATGGGGAAACAATGAAAACAGTGATAGACTTTATTTTAGGGGGCTCCAAAATCACTGCAGATGGTGACTGCAGCCATGAAAAAAAAAGACATACGCTCCTTGGAAGAAAAACTATGACCAACCTAGACAGCATATTAAAAAGCAGAGACATTACTTTGCCAACAAAGGTCTGTTGAATCAAAGCTATGGTTTTTCCAGTAGTCATATACAGATGTGAGAGCTAGACCATAAAGAAGGCTGAGCACTGAAGAATTGATGCTTTTGAACTGTGGTGTTGGCTTGAGAGTCCCTTGGGCAGCAAGGAGATCCAACCAGTCCATCCTTAAGGAAATCTGTCCTGAATATTCATTGGAAGGACTGACGTTGAAGCTGAAACTTCAATACTTTGGCCACCTGATGCAAAGAACTGACTCGTTGGAAAAGACCCTGATGCTGGGAAAGATTGAAGGCAGGAGGAGAAGGGGATGACAGAGGATGAGACAGTTGGATGGCATCACCAAGTCAACAGACATGAGTCTGAGCAAGCTCCAGGAGTTGGGGATGGACAGGGAGGCCTGGTGTGCTGCAGTCCATGGGGTGGCAGAGTCAGACACAACTGAGCGACTGAATTGAAGATTATGTCTGGCCTATTACTGGAAAAATAATGAATGAAATATTATCTGGTTTGTTACATTCTTTCCATTACTGCCCCTATAAAAATTGCAAAACACTTCCAGCATTTGGTTTCCCTTGATTCTACTTTTCCAAACATAACAAAGATTCCTATTCCTGACACCTCTTATGGGTGACTTTGTTATGTCATGATCAGAGTTACTTTAAGAAAGTAAAGAACTATATCAGAAAATCTCAAGTAACAGAGCAATAAATGCCAAAAGTAGAGTAGTAAAGTGAAGTGGGAATTTAAAGTAAATGATTGGATAGTTCATGGTTCAAAACACATTTCAATCTCAATAATCGGAATTATCTGGATTAGCATTGTCCATAAGACATTCTGTGATAAAGAAAATGTTCTCTACATGTACATTGTCCAACATAGTACCTACCAGACACACGGGCCTACTACCATTGATACATGGTTAAAATGTCTAAAGAACATAACTGTCATTTTATTTAAATTTAATTAATTAAATTCAATTGTCCCTTATGACTACTGGCTACAAAGTTGGACAGTACAAATCTAAACAATTGCTTCCATCCTTGACTCCCAAAAATGACTTAGTATTTTCTAAAACAAATGCACATAAGCCAAGAGCACAAATAGATCATTCACAACTGAGAATGTAACTACTAATAGTAACTGTTTACCATGTATATGCTGTAAATAGGGCTTCCTAGGTGGTGCAGTGGTAAAGAATCCCCCTGCCAATGCAGGAGGCACAGGTTTGATCTCTGGATTGGGAAGATCCCCTGGAGGAGGAAAGGGCAGCCCACTGCAGTATTCTGGCCTGGGAAATCCCATGGACAGAGGAGTCTGGAGGGCTACAGTCCTTGGGGTTGCAGAGTCGGACACCCGCTAAGCACACAGCACGCATGCTCTAAATACTGTTCTAAGGTCTTTGCAAATGTGTTTAGCATTTTGATTTTAACATTCAAAACATCAGTGTAGACAGAGATGTCAAAAATATTTAGATTTTTTCGAAACAGGAAAAAAATCACAGAGAAGTAACTTTCTCAAAAATACCATCTTGTAATCGGCAGCCAGGATTTGAACTCGAGAAGTCTGATGCCACAGTTCATGAGATTTGTTCTACTACATTTGCTGGTGCAAAACCACCTACCTCTGTTACTAATCAAAGAGTCGTAGAGGAATTAAAAGTAAAATAAGCTATGAATTGTCACCCATTCACTTAGCGAACATTCAGAAGATTGTAGTAACCAATAAATACCCTTATTATCGCAGGTAGAAGAAAGCAATAACCAACTGATCTAATCTGACAACCAGAACAAAGAATCACAATAATGCCCATACTGTTCATCAGTTCCCATTTCTGGGACTTCATTCTAGAGTAAATAAATTTCACAGACACTTAAAAATACGCACAGATATTCATGGGTTGCTATCATTTTACCAAAGGGCAAAAGCTGATACAATATGTGTGTAATGATAGCCTAATAACTAAATGACTATGATGCCCAGTAGAATATTACACACATACAATAGTAAAAATGGTTAAGTGATTACATGGACAAGTTTCTGATATAAATTTTTATGTTAGGTAAAAATTAGAAAATAAAACTTATTATCATAGTAGGATGACAACTTTAAAAAGAAATATTACTCACAAAATTGGGCTTCTCTGACAGCTCAGTTGGTAAAGAATCTGCCTGCAATGCAGGAGAACCCCGTTTGATTCCTGGGTTGGGAAGATCCCCTGGAGAAGGGAAAGGCTGCCCACTCCAGTATTCTGGCTTGGAGAATTCCATGGACTGAGTAGTCCATGGGGTCGCAAAGAGTCGGACACGACTGAGCGGCTTTCACTTGTTGTTTACTTTGTTACTCACAAAATTATGATGATTATGTTGCAGAAAAAGAGACAGAGTGCTTTTTCTCTACTTTTCAAATAATGATCACAGACCTGAGATTCAAGAAGAATAAGTCACTCAGTCTGAAACTGTCACTGAAAAATGTCACACTCTGTTACTCGGGTGCAGTCAACCTGGAAGATTTTTTACAATGCAGACACCCAGGTCCCACTCCGGAATTGCTGGGTCAGCACCTGCTTTTTAACAGGGTTCCAGGTGGGTTTTTATGCACATTAAAGTTTAAGCAACACAGCTACAGCATGCTGCAGGGGATGAGCACTCATGCTTCTTTGAAATCCATCTTCCAGGGAGTAATAACTCATCAAATGGTGAAGTCAGTCTCCCGCATTATCAAGGACCTATCTCCATGTAGGCTATCTTTCTAAATGAGGGTGAATCCTGCCATCATTCTTGGGGACTTTATATATAGATGATGCATGAAGCATTCTGGTCTTTTCAGAATCTTGACTTTCTCCAAATGTTTCCTCCAGTCCACTTCAGTGCTCACTCCAGTGGTTTCACCCGAGTCCTGGGATCAACAAACAGAAACTATTAAACTCTTCACCAGCATTAGACATCCATCCTCTTTCATCCTGTCAAGAACTGCCATAGAATTATTCCTAAAATGCCACTATATTTTATCGTGATTGCTCCCTGTTCAACTATTCACTTTGACCTCCTTTCCAGCATCGACCAAATTGTTGGGTAATTTTGGGTTCATTTAAATATTCCCTCCTCCCATCTCCCAGTGCTTACACATGAAGCAATGCCTTATCACCTCTTGAACAGAAATATTTAGCCCAGTTCCTGTCTCAAAGCAGTCACTCAGTAAATGTTTGAAGAATGGTGTCCGTGCATGCTAAGTCACTTCACTTGTATCCCACCCTTTACAATTCAATGGACTGTAGCCCACCAGGCTCCTCTGTCCATGGGATTCTCCAGGCAAGAATACTGGAGTGGGTTGCCATACCTTCCTCCAGGGGATCTTCCCAACCCAGGGATCGAACCCACATTTGAAGAATGGACACAGTCATAAAACGTTTCCCCACTTTCAAGAATCTTTACACTCAGCCATTTGTACTAAGGACAGTTACCCTCATTTTGCAAATAAGGACGTAGCTGCCCATGACTTACCAAAGATTAAAATGGAATGTGTAGCAAAGAGTAGAAAAACTCAGGTTTCCCTCATCTATAAATCATGACTTTTCCTTTAAGTAGATTTTCTCTCCAGGTTACAATTCTGCTTGTATCTCAAGCCCTGTCATAGTCAGTCCTCTTCCTGCCCAGCCATGGGTAAGACTGTACTTTCTTTGCTGTATCCAGCTAAACCTGCTCACTAACCTACTAACACTGCTTCTTCCCTCCTTCATGGCTTACATTCACAACTGTTGGCCTAAAGGAACACCTTAATCCTTAAGCAAGTCCAACTCATCATGAATCCAATCTCTAGAATTCTATTGCGATGTTGCTCCGTACTGCATAATTTTAGTACGTGTAGTCCTCACTTTGTATGGACCCAGCACACACTGATCACGATGATCATGGTTTAGTTAAATAGCACAGATTTTCCCAACAACACAGTTCTAACTTTGGCTATCATGACATGTGAATAGCTATGAATAGCTGTGAATAGCTGCATAGGGTAACATTTTTGCTGCCCACTCTAGTTCACGGATCAGTATGTAAATAACAGATATGCATCATGACCAGTGGCAAAGCCCTGGAAAAGGGCATGGCAACCCACTCCAGTATTCTTGCCTAGAGAATCCCCAGGAACAAAACAGTCTGGCAGGTTACAATCCACAGGTTCTTAACGAGTCGGACACAACCAAGAGGCTAAGCACACACACACAGTTGCTTCATGTACTAACACAGCATCATAAGGCAATTATCCTCCAATTAAAAACATAAAAGGAAATAAATTTTTAAAAAATAAATGCTGCTCTGTTTTCAAGAGATTCTAGACATATACAGCCAGAGGAACTTGGTGAAAATGAACTTATTGGGATGAATGAAGAAAAGAATTGTGATGAAAAGAGTGAAAATAAAAGAGAAAAGGCTGCACTGACAGCTTATAACTTTGAAAAAGCAAAGGATAAAATACAAGAAGCTGATCCAAATTTAAAAAACAACGGGCAAATTTGCCAAGGCAGAGAATAGACGGGTCCTTACTCTGTAGCAGTTATGCCAAGAGAACAAGCAAGCGTTACCTAAACCCATCTTGATACTTGTTTTTTAAAGAAATAAACCCTAATTCACAATGCTTTTAATGTTTTCAATTACACTGCGCTGTTATCCTTTCTAATTAATGTCCCTCTCCAGCACAAGAGTTCTTAATGTTTTAACATGTTTTAATGCTATGGAACAGGATTCACTTTTTCCGAGGTGCTCAATTTCATTAATCATAAGGAAAATGCAAGTCAAAACCACAAAGAAAAATCACCTCATCCATGTTAGAATGGCCATGATCAAAAAGAGAAAAGAATGTAATTAGCAAGGAGGTCAGAAAAAGGGAGCCCTTGTACACACCTGATGGGGCTGTAAATTGTTACAGCCATCATGGAAAGTCATACAGAGGTTCCTCCAAAAATTAAAAGCAGAGCTACCATATGATCCAGTGATCCCACTTCTGGGTCTCTGTCCAAAGGAAATGGTTGCCAGGGCTGGAGGAAAAGGGAAATGAGGTCAGATATTGATCAGAGGGTACAAAGTTCAGATCAGGCAAGGTCAGTCCTGAAACAGAGCACACGGTGGCCATAGTCGTCAGCACTGTGTTGTACACACGGCATTTTGCTAGGAGAGCAGGTCTCACACGTTCTCACCTCTCCAAAAGGTAACAGTGTGAGCTGATGGATATGTTAACTACCTTGACTGTGATCATTCTACTGTTACACACATATCGATTACCAAGATGTACACCAGACATATGTATAATTTCTATTTGTCAACTATATGCCAATAAAGCTGAAAAATTAGGAAAAAAAAAAAAAGAGACCTCTGAATATTCATTGGAAGGACTAAAGCTGAAGCTTCAATACTTTGGCCACCTGATGTGAAGAGCTGACTCATTGAAAAAGACCTTGATGGGGTCTTCCCTCATTGGAAAGATTGAGGACAGGAGAAGAAGATGACAGAGGACAAGTTGGTTAGATAGCATCCCTGACTACAGACATGAATTTGAGCAAACTCCAGGAGACAGTGAAGAAGAAGGAAGCCTGGTGTGTGTGCTTCAGTCCATGGGGGTCTCAAAGAGTCGGACACAACTGAGTGACTGAACAACTCCAATGAAGCTGAATAAAAAAAAAAAGCAAGAGATCTCTGCACAATTTCAGCTTCCACAGCCATATTATGTTTCCATGCTGCCAGGGGAAGGAAGAAATGCCTCTACTGGATTTTTGACATATGTTTGTGCTATCTCTTCTCAACAAGACTGTGAGCTACCTGAGAATGGCACCCTCTATTAATCTTTTTAAATTGAGGTAAGATTCACATAACATGTTTAGGAAGTTCCCTTCTGTTCCTCATTTAAGTGTCTTTATCATGAAAGAGTGTTGGATTTTGTCAGATGCTTCTCTGCCTCCATTGAGGTAATCACAGGATTTTTTTCCCTTAATTCTATCTACAGTGTATTACTTTGATGGATGTCTGTATGTTGAACCACCCATGTATTCCTGGGATAAATCCTACTCTATCCTGTAGTATAATCCTTTTAATATGCTGTTGAAATCGGTTTGCTAGTATTCTGTTAAGGATTTTTGCATTTCTATTGATAAAGAATGTGGGTCTCTAGTTTTCTCCTGATTTCTTTGTCTGACTTTAGAATCATGGTAATGCTGGCCTCATAGAATGAGTTAAGAAGTGATTTCACCTCTTCTGTTCTTTTGGAAGAGTTTGAAAAGAATTAGTGTTAATTCTTTAAACATTTGGTAGAATTAAAAAATGGTATCATATTTTTCAGTTTGTGTGTCTACATACGTGTGTGCCCTCTCTGTGTTCAGAGGGGTATTTGATGTAGAAAAGAGATATTTAATGTGTAGATAAATTTCAAGCCCAGAAAGAAAAATCACTTTTTAAAAAAGGTAATTAACTCAACTTGAAGATACAGAACTTTCTATAAATGTGTTCATTGCATGAATATCTTCAAATGTCATCCAAGCCAAGATGTTAAATAAATTTTCAAAAAATTAGCAGACAGGAAGGGTTCAAACATATTGTGGACAGAAAAAAAAAAAAGAGGCACAAGCTCCTCCAAGTGATTTGAAAAAAAAACCTCCAAGGTAATACACTCACTCACCATCCAAGGAGAAACTATGCAAAAATCCATAAATGGATTAACGAGCAGAACTGTGGCTGAAGAAAACCAGATTAGCTCTGCCAAAGATGATAGCCGTAAAATGCACCAAGAAAATATCCAACAATAGAAAAGAGAAATTATCTGCTGGTAAAAATTCATGATTCTGAAAGTAGACACCACCGGCCTAATTTAATAATTGCAGGATCCCTGATGGAAGGAAGAGGCAGGATATGGTTGAATCTTTTTCAAAATTTAATTAAAACCAAAATGGCACTTATTCCTTTGCTCCCCCACGATTCGAGCAGCTTCACAGAAAACCAAGAGACAAGCCAGGATCAGAGGCCATGACTCACCACATTTTCAGCAGAGGATTTTAAGAATCAAATAAACAGGGTTTAGAATTACAAGGACGAGTTCCACATGCAGCTTCCAGATCTGTGCCAGTCTGTCTCTTTGCTGCGTGCTTCTGCCGCACTCTGCACATCCCCTGTGCTTGCCTCGATGGCTGGCCATCTGCCTCTCCCACGATGAGCCCTGGGCAAAGCCACACTCACCTGGGCCCCACTCCTCCCTGGGAAAAAGCGCTCCGCTCACCCATGCCCAGGAGGAAACTAACAAGCTCTCTCCCAGACTTCAAGGGAAGCCGAGATTCTAACAAGTAATTTTGGTCTGCTTGATATTTGGTGAGATACGAACCCCACTGTTAGACGTTTCTCTTTTTACTACCTGCTGGAAGAAAAGAGGACCACATGCTAATTGCTAAATCCCCTTTTGAAAATCTTCGGAGTCACATGCTGTTCTTAAAATTTGTCTTTAGCAGGCATCAGTCAAGATGTGGTACATCCACTGGATCTGGCAGAAAACAATCTGAAAACTAATTTCTGTCTTGAAAGGCATTTTATACAACCCAAAAGTCGGGAGATAGGAGAAAAATGGCCTGCAAAAATGGTTATTACCAGGAAAGTAAGGGCCTGTCTAGAGCTGGTTCAGTTTCTTCAAGCTACAGAAATACACGATTATGGCTTATTTGCTATTGTGGATTTCCGGGGCCTATATCTCATACACTTCAGCCTTTGGTTAAGGAAGTCAAGTCTATCAGGAGGTGGTGATTCACCAGTAAGAGAGCTGGGCTAGTCACGGATAAATGATTGTTGCTGTGAAGTCTCTGAAAAGTACTGAATGGAGGCTTCAAGTTCAGCTCCAGGAAATTAAAGGTATGAATAAAAATCACTTGTCTTAAAATCCTCATTGGATTTTTATAAGTTTCTACTTTGAGTGGTAGAATTTTTAAAGAAATAAAAACAAAAAGCATCGTGTGTGCAAATTTTGAATTGAAATAGAGTCACCCAGGAATTCTCCAGGCCAGAATACTCGAGAGGGTAGCCATTCCCTTCTCCAGGAGATCTTCCCTACCCAGGAATGGAACTGGGGTCTCCTGCATTGCAGGTGGATTCTTTAACAGCTGAGCTACCAGGGAAGCCCTAGAGTCACCCCAAAATTTTTATAAATTATGGGAGAAGGAAAACTATACAGTGATCAGTTAAGTTCTTAAGATTTCATTCTTATTAGTTACTGGCAAGAAAACTATGAGGTTGAGAGTTTCTCATTTAGTAAATCAGGTAACGACTGAAAATATCTTGACATTGTCTCTCTCTTTTTTTTCGAAATTTTCTTATGAATTAATTAAATCAGTTGCCCCTTTCCTTCCAAAGTTTTGACTAGTTTATTAAACCAGTTGGTTAGAAAACCCTTTTTGTAAGTTTGTTCTCCTTCCTTTTCCCCACTCATTGGCTTTTCATTCGCCCCTAACTCTTGGTTAAATGGTTCTCCTTGGTCATTGCATGGTGAGTTAGAGCATGGGAGGCTAGAGGCACTCACAGTTCAAATTCTGCTTTGTGGCTTTCTACCTGTGTGCCTTGGAGAAGCTACTATTGTGTAATCACTAAGTCACATCTGACTCTTTGCGACCCCATTGATTGTAGCCCTCCAGGCCCCTCTGTCCATGGGATTTCCCAGGCAAGAATACTGAAGTGAGTTACCATTTCCCTCTCCAGGGGATCTTCCCCACCCAGGAGTTGAACCTTTGTCTCCTGCATTGCAGGCCAATTCTTTACCGCTTTGCCATTACGGAAACCCTGGAGAAGCTAATGAATTCACAATTCATCAGTTTCCTCCCTATAAATAGAACTCATACTCAACTGACCCCTTAGGGTTGCTGTCAGTCGATATTCGGGACATGATTAGATGGGAGCGCATGGCCTCCGTTAAGCTTTAGTCATGAGTCTATTAAACGATTGGTAAATATCTGAACATAAACCATGCTGCCTCGCTCAACTACCCCAGAAACTTCACCAACTAGCTTGTCCTCTGTGCACCTTGCACTCTAATTCTTTGCTGGTCATCCATCAAAAACTCCAATGAATAAAGAAGAAATCTAAACTGACCCGCAAACTTCAAGTCAGTCGTCTGAGCCTCTTGACCCCCTCCAACGTCTGCAAACCCTTGACCCTGCTTGGCCCCCTTTCCAGGCCTTTGTTTCTTCCCAGATGTCCACACAGTCGAGAGATCACTATGAGTTCAACCCTTCCAGCTCTAGTCTACAGAGCCAGAACCATCTTCCAGGTGTGCTCCAAGTTGGGGCATAGTTTAGGGGTGAGTACTGAGGGCTTCTCAGGGGGCACAAGTGGTCAAGAGTCCACCTGCCGATGCAGGAGATGCAAGAGACCAAAGTTCAATCCCTGGGTCGGGAAAACCTCCTGGAGAAGGAAATGGCAACCAAGTCCAGCACTGTTGCCTGAGAAATCCCATGGACAGAGGAGCCTAGCGGGCTACAGTCCCTGGGGTCGCCAAGAGTCTGACGTGACTGAAGCGACTTAGCAGCGTGCATGGAATGAGGGGCCAGCAAAGGCGGAGGATGGTCTGGGGTGCCTCTAGGGCTCGGGCAGGGGTTAAGCTGGTTACCGGACTCCCCTCCCCCACCTGTCCCCTGCTTTTGCCTGAAGCTAGAGATGCTATAAGCCTGAGAAGGGAAAAGAGTCCCCATCTATCTACCAAGCAAACTCCTCCTCTAGTGTTTCTCATTTTTTGCCAAATCTCTCTGTCAGACCAAAGTTTTTACAAAAGCTAAAGTTGCTTTTGTAAACTGGGGGCCATTTTCCCCACACGGTGGAGTGGAAGCTTAAACACAGCGCCAGGCACGGGGTGGACTTAACTCGGGGATGCTCTGTAAGCTCCCTCACATACATACCTGCTTACACAGTGAAAGCATCTTATAAAACCCCTTTTACCACTTATGATGAGAAGATCAGTCTTGCCACTTCTCTAAACATCCCCTTGTGGTCAGGCTTTCAAGGCACAAATGAGGCAAAAGAAACGGACAGGGTGGTTTAGACGAAATTGAAGTTAACAGCCTCTACCCCCTGCTTCTCCTTGGCAATGGAGAGTGACACCATATGTTGGGGAGAGAGGATACATAAAACTCAAGATTCCGATCTGGATTTTAGGTTCTCCGTTTCCTTAAGAGCCGAGCTGGGGTTTTGATCTGAGGACTGGGTGTGCATGAGTCCCTAGTAAACAGAGCCGGCTTTAAATGCCGCTTTTTATTGTCCCCAGTGTCTGCAGTGTTCTGTACATAGCAGATGCTCCACATTACGTAGATATTGGTTGATTTGGGGTATAAAGAGCAATAATGATATGCCATCTTTACTCCAAATGCCATGGCAGCTATATTAATAAGTTATATTGCTTACCTTTTCCTCAACGATGTCCAATGAACCTGATGAATGAACACCTCCCTGGGATAGTATTTAACTGGCTTAAAGGGACGACGGAATGCACAATGAACTCCGTCCTTTATTTTCTATACATATAGGCAATACTTCAGCATAAGTTTTTTCAGTGTAGTATAAATGGAAAGACTCAGAAAAAAAAAAAAACATTAGGAATATATTTGAGTCAAACTAAACAGCATACATAAACAGGGCAACTTTATTTGCTTCTTCCTAATGAATGAGCCCAGCCTCACGAGTGCATCTATCCAGTTTCCATAATCTGCTTCTCCTTCCACCCATGAAGTCCATCAATCAATTTCAATCAACATTCTTCAAACAAAGGCAGTAGGACTTTACTACTCGCTAAATCAACATAGAACTGTTTAACCTTTTTCTGCTAGTGACGAACTTTCAAAGTTAGGGTTTGAAAATCTGATTGGTTTCATTATCATTTTTCTGGGACTCCCAAATTTTGTCAATGAGCCTATGAAAAATATTTCATTTGCATAGGTAAAGTAGATTTAATACATTAATATATTTAAAGTCAGCATTCTGAAAATCAGGTAAAATTGTCACAGTTTTCAAGGCTTATGAAATAAGTACTGTAATCCTGAACCCACCAAGGAATAGGGGACCCTAGTAAACACCCAAGTCTCTGGAAGACTAACCCTTGGATACTGGGTAGACTGGAATTAGAAGGAGTCGTACCAAAACCTCAGCTTGGCTCAAGGCAACACAGTCCTTGACAGAGGAAGAGAAGAGGGCCCCTTGCATAACACAGTTTTGATATATTATATATTTTTAATTTTATATCTTTTAATACTTTTTAATATAGATATTCATATATATATTTTATATATAATTGACTTCAACCTTTTCTTTGGTAAGATGTGTATTTGTATAAGATATAAGTACATAGAATATATAAACAGATATAATATATAAATATGTAGTTAAATATGTATTTCAGTGTATCTTAGTATCCAACTTCATAATAAATATTGGATATAAATATTATATTCAGTGTGTGTGTGTGCTAATTTGCTTCAGTCTGATTCTTTGCAACCCCATGTACCTCTGTCCATGGCATTCTCCAGGCAGGAATACTGGAGTGGGTTTCCGTGCCCTCCTCCAGGGGATCTTCCCAATCCAGGGACTGAACCCACATTTCTTAGGTTTCCTGCACTGGCAGGTGGATTCTTTACCACTAGTGCCACCCGGGGAGCCAAAGAAAAGGCTGAAATCAATGATCTGATTATTCATACTGCAAAGGAGTAAACACTACACAAAACTAAATCAAAAGAAATAAAAAGGAGAAAATTCCATAATGATTTATAAAGAGATAGACATATATTACAAATCTCAAAGATGAAAAAGAGGACATTGCAACAATTCTATAGACATTTAAAAATATTTTAAAAGTTAGAATGTTGTGAACACCATTGTGCCAATAAATCTGGAAATTTTGATAAAATAGAATCCTGGAAAAACACACTTTAAACCAACAAGGACATATAGCTCAATGTTATGTGGTACCTGGGTGGAAGGGGAATTTGGGGGAGAATGGATACATGTATATGTATGGTTGGGTCCCTTTGCTGTTCACCTGAAGCTATCACAACATTGTTAATCAGCTATACCCCACTAGAAGATAAAGAGTTTAAAAACATTATTTTAAGTTAACACAAGATGTAATAGCTAATCTGAATAGTCCTGTATCAACAAATAAATTGAATCTGTGGTTAAATACTTTCTAAATGGAAATACCCAGGCTGAGACGTCTTTCTCAAAAAGTTCTTTCAAACTATAAGAAAAATGTAAACTTTTTCTTACACAAATTCTCCCAGATAATAGAAAAAGACTAGACATTACCCAATTTGTTCAATACCAGAAAAAAATTCATCAAGAATTTTGCCAAAGGTCCCTAATGACATCCTCATAAGAACATTCAATCTTATCAGTGACCAGATGCAAAATACCTTGACTTCAAGCTTTGCTCCTCACTGTTTTTTAAAATGACATGCAAGAGGTGCTAAAAAAAGATCAGAACACATAGCTATTTTTACTGTAAAGATTGCTTTCTTAAAGACCGTCAGTAGAGAAAATCTCATACCCAAATAACTGATTTATCCTTCTCAGAATAGAACGACTATTCTTAAGCATATATAAGAATGTTTTTCATTCTTTTTTTTTTCGTATGTTTTTCATGGTGGTTTCTCAACAAATTTTCATTAATTCATTTGGAAAAAAAACATAGAGATGCTCTTTTTGACTGAAATGTGACAAAATTGATCAAAGTGCTTCTGCTTCCTTTTTACCATGTCTAGTAGCCTCACCCTAGTGTGATGGTCCTGTACTGTCCTTATATACAAGGCTCATAGTGGGAGAGGAGAGAAAATACAGATTATAAAAGTCCTGTGAAATCCTATAAGAGTCCTTACTACCTCATGAGGTCCTTTTTGAATTCCTCTTCTCTGGGAAATACCTGCTGGCTACCATTTTGTTCTGAGAGCGTGTCACTTCAGTTGTGTCTGACTTTTTGCTACCCTACGGACCGTAGCCCAGCAGGCTCCTCTGTCCATGGGGTTATCTAGGCCAGAATACAGGAGTGGACATCATGCCCTCCTCCAGGGGATGATCCCCACCCAGGAATCGAATCCACATCTCATGTCTCCTGCATTGACAGGTGGGTTCTTCAGCCCTAGCACCACCTGGGAAGCCCATTCCTAGAGTTCCAGTTATCAAAAGAGATAAACCAGAGAATTCAGCAACAGAATAGATTCAGAAGCTAAGCTTTGTTCATCAGAGAATTTCTCATTACACTATTGTGGTGGTCACAGACAGAAAAAGTTGAAGGGAAAAATTACAAAGCCCTCTGCTAGTGAAACAAATCCTCACAGGAGCAAGGTTTGTGTTTACAGCTGGCAAAGAACCTCACCATCACAGGATCACCAACTAAAATGGCTGTGGGTAGGCAGAAAACATCTAATAAATGAAGAGAAGACAGGGACAAAAAGAAGCAAGGTAAGGCATGCTAGGGGACTTCCCTGATATCTCAGTTGGTAAAGAATCCACCTGCAATGCAGGAGACCTGAGTTCTGTCCCTGAGTTGGGAAGATCCCCTGGAGAAGGGAAAGGCTACCCACTCCAGTATTCTGGCCTAGAGAAGTCCATGGACAGTCCATGGGGTCGCAAAGAGTCGGACACGCCAGAGAGACTTTCACTTTCACTTTCAAGGCATGCTAAAGCCACAGCTTGCACCAGTGATGTCTGATTTTTCATTTTCACTGCAATAGTTCTTAATCACTGGTGGACAGTAAACCAGCTAAAAGATGTGTCTAATTTTTAAAAATTTATTTTTAATTGGAGTATAATTGCTTTATAACATTATGTTGGCTTTACCCATACAACAACATGAATCAGCCATAAGTACACATATGTCTTCCCGCTCTTGAACCTTCCCCCCAACTCTCATCCCATCTCACCCCTTTAAGTTATCACAAGGCGCCAGGGTGAGCTCCCTGTGCTATACAACAGCTTCCCGTTAGCTATCTATTTTATATAATCTGTGTTTCAGTGCTGCTCTCTTAATTGGGCCCACCTTCTCCTTCCCCCTCGCTGTGTCCAAAATTTCTTCTCTAGGTCTGCATCTCTATTCCCACCCTGCAAATAAACACAAAGGCTCATTTTGATTCACACTTAAACTTCAAGAAACATACATCAACGTGAAATCCTTTAATAAAAGTGACAGATAAATGAAAATAAATGGTTTGAAGTTTGTAAAAGGAAAACAAGGCTTTTCACCTTTACTTCTAATGAGAGAATGGGAAGTTCTGTTCTCCCCTGAAGTTAAACACAGTCTTGTGTCGTAGCAAATGTTTGGCACCTTTCTCTGTGGTTCCAAAGCAGCCCAAATGTAATTTGAGCTAATTCATGAAATGCACTTTGTAAAAAGATATTTATTTCCTGCAAGATAGTCAAAATATATCAGATTTATTGATATTCAGGGAAAACCACATTATGGTTGTTTAGAGTGAACCCATGAACAAAATGAGTATTCGGGGAAGTGGGAGCAGACTGCTGGTATATACCTTAAGAAAAGCAACAGCAAACAGAGAAAGAGCAGAAAGCAGGAAGCTGCATCCTGTACAGTCATTTTAGGGGGAAGTGTTCAGCGTTGATGGCAATATAGATCTGAATGTGAGGGGTGCAGAAGCCTTTTTGATAAAACTGGGCATAAAAGAACAAGGACATGCAGTATCAGGAGATTTGCTTTAATTCAGTTCCCTTGTTTATTAGAAAGAGGCAGAAAAATAATGTCTGAAGGATTTATGAGTAATAAGCTCTTGAGCATGTTTTCCTAGCCTTGTAGAATAGAGGAGGAAACCTTATTCAGTTTTCACAGAAGATGAGGATAAAGGGACCATCTTGGGCAAAAGGGAAACTCATTATAACACAGGTCCTACTGAATTATTAATCTGAAGGAAAGGATGACAGTTTTGGTGAGAAACACGGGTATGCGTATGTGGTACCGGACAACCAAAGTTTTCTTCTCAAGACTATGAGGCTTTTCTAAATCATGGCAGTTGAAGTAGGTCATCAGAAAGGATATCAACATAGCAAAAGGTGCTGATGTAAATCTGTGACTTCAAAAATTATAAAGAAATAAATTGCATATATTCATAGAAAACAGCTTTTAAAAATCACTTGATAAGTCTAGCATCACAAAGTGAAAGTTATTCTTTCCTTCCACATTAAGCAAAATAGACCAATAAGAGTCATTAATGCTCAGTTGTGTCTGACTCTTTGCGACCCCATGGACTGTAGCCCACCAGACTCCTCTGTCCATGGAATTCTTCAGGCAAGAATACTGGAGTGGGAAGCCATTCCCTTCTCCAGGGGATCTTCCTAACTCAGGAATTGAACCCTCAGCCCCGCATTGCCCACAGATTCTTTACCGTCTGAGCCACCAGGGAAGCCCAAAGTAATTAATAGATAAATCTTTAGGTCCCAAAGGAAATGATATTCAATATTTTATCAGAGTACATAAATCTAAACTACAAATGATATTAAAATAAATGTATCACTTCTTGTTTTTAATTGTCGATTCAGTTCTTCATTACTTTGATTTCATTAGCTACACTAACATGTTTTTAAAAATCTGATTCCTTCCTCTTACTAGATCTGCCATTTTATAAATGCTTATCTAGCTTCAACCAGTCAATCCTAAAGGAAAACAGTCCTTAATATTCATTGGAAGAACTGATGCTGGAGCTGAAACTCCAATACTTTGGCCACCTGATATGAAGAACTGACTCATTAGAAAAGACTCTGATGCTGGGAAAGATTGAAGGTGGGAGGAGAAGGGGACAACAGAGGATGAGATGGTTGGATGGCATCATTGACTCAATGGACATGAGTTTTCGTGAGCTCCGGGAGTTAGTGATGGACAGGGAGGCCTGGTGTGCTGCAGTCCATGGGGTCACAAATAGTTGGACACATCTGAGCGACTGAACTGAAGTGAACTGATCGACTTTCTGCACTGGAGGCAGAAAACTTAAAAACTTTATTCCCAGGTTGAACACATATATTTTATGCCAGAACCAAACTTTTTGTCAATGGAGATTCACAGAATGTCAGGGTCGATCCAATCTTGGAGGTGTCTGATATCCACTGCTTCAACTAACCAGTGTGGGGGGCTGAGGCAATGAGAATTCAAGAGGTTAAGTGACATTCCTGCTGTGGGAGACTCTCCACCATGGGTTTCTTGAGATCCTACATGTCCTGGATCTGCCAAGAATGCAAAACTCTGCCCACCCTACTGGGGCTGTGTCACAGGCCCGCAGTTGCTGTGAGAAGCCTTGAAGGATGAGGGAGCAGCCTGCTTTAGGAAAAAGGGCAGGATTGCTTTCTGTTTTCTGCAAAACTGTGGGTTCCCCGAGCTCAGAGTCCCTTTCCTGTGATGTGAGCCACCACACGGCTGGCATACATATAGGCTGTCTGCATCACCCCATGAAATTTGGGGATTAGCAAGAGCTGGTGAGAATACACTGATGTTCATGCTATCTGTTGTGTCGCAAGAGTCCTTTGTCTTATATCCATGAGTCTCAGGTCTTCATGAGCATCCATGAAATGACAGCTTGGAAAGACCCTGATGCTGGGAAAGATTGAGGGCAGGAGGAGAAGGGGATGACAGAGGATGAGATGGTTGGATGGCATCATCGACTCAATGGATATGAGTTTGGGTGGGCCGGGAGTTGGTGTTGGACAGGGAGGCCTGGTATGCTGCGGTTCATGGGGTTGCAAAGAGTTGGACAGGACTGAGCGACTGAACTGAACTGAACTGAAGTAGGACAAAGCCAAATCCCAGAACTGACACCTGGCAGCAAGAGAGAAGAGAAAGAATAGAACCATCATCTTCTGACTTCTGTTTCTCTCTTTTTTAACCCTTTGAGATAATGCTTGATGTTGAAATCATGAGAAAGCAGAGTTTTTAGTATTTGACAGTGATGAAATAAATAATTAAACACAGTTGTTGCTTAGATAGTTATATAAAGAATTAAGAGGAACACCTCAATTGAGAAAATGTCATTCTATTGGGAAGGCTCCACTGTTCACCAAACAGTAGCTTAGTCTCCTCTCCCCACCCCAGACCATCTGACACACAAAGAAATATATTTTTCACTCTTATTTTTTAATTTAAATTTACTCTTAAAAGTTCTATAACATTCACTTTCCAATCTGCTTTCTCTGTTTCTGTAACATTTATAATGTCTGTCCTTTCATACAAGAACATTTTTAATATTATTGTTTCCTTTTAGATTTGTTCATTACCTGTGGTCCCAAGAGTATGTATTTTCCTGATGGTTGCATTTGTTTTTTAGTTTGGGGTTTTAGTTTTAGAGTCTTAGTTGCTTGACCACATTATGGAAGCCCCTCACCTGTACTCATGGTGGATTTGAAGCTCCAGTTTTTTCCAGGGGAGTCTGTTTCCACCAAAGACTAAATGTGGGTGTATGGCTTCCTAGAGACTTCCTTGGACGTTAGATCAGGTGTTTGATCCTAGTTAAAAGATAAAACAGCCCTTTCTAGTTCCATAGAGTGGCTTAGATCCTGATCTTGGTAGTGAAATCCAAACACCTAAGAAAAACATCCAGCTTGATACTCTTGAAACACCCTCCCCAAACTATGACCTATTTTTCTGACTGTATTTCCTCCTCACTTCTGACAACTCAAGATTTCCCTTTTTTCTAAGTCAAGCAACTTTTTTTTTTTTTTTTTGCCAAGCCCCATTTTACAAGAATCCCAAAATATCAAAGGATAAAGGGGTACTCTCACAAGTCAGCTTTGTCTTCCATAAAGCACCAAGAGAGTGGTCTTTTTCTTCAACAATGTGAATATCACTTGTAAACCTTAGTCCTTGCAACAGCGTCTAAATATATTGTAACAGCAAAATGGCAGTGGAAAACATTCCATTGGCTCTACTCAATAGGCAGATGACTGCTAACAGAATTTTACAAATTGTATTATGTTAATAATCAAGTTATCAGCTAGAACCAACGGCTACTCCTCAAAAGATACAAAAGTCCTACTTATTAAAAAAAAGACACTCAGAGGATATCAAATAATAGTACAACTTTAACAGCACATTAAGTGTTTGATGACCTATAGAGTTGGATTCTGTGTATGTGAGAAAGAGGGAGATTTTTCTTTTGTTTTGTTTTGATTTTTGTTTTTAAGGTTTATTTTTTGAAGCAATACCCTTTTTCCTGGATGATTTTTCCATAGTCAGCCTTGGTTCACTGAGACTTTTTTCATTAAAGCAAGTAATGGTTTTCCTCTTTGTTTTTTTCTCTTAGACCAAGACTGAAATTGGATTGCAGATCAAAGACCATAGCAAAAAATTCCTGACATTGGAAACTGTCTTCCCAGGCATCCATGTGCCTCATCTCCTTCTACACATTCCATATAAAGAGATTGTTTCATTTTCCACCTGGCAACGCTTAAATCGTTTTATTTTTCTTCATTAAAACCACCACGCCTCTTCATTTAGCTCATGTTTTAGTATCTTGATTCAACAGGATCATAAAAACTTTTATTTTTGTTGCCGCTGCTTCTTTTTGCCCCAGGGAGACGTAAAAGAGAAACAAGTTAAAGAATATACAGTCAGCCCTTTTTAAAAAATATATAACTAGATTTCTAAAGGAATGAAAAAATATAGTACTAGTGGGAAAACACTGCAGTCAAATCCATATTTAACTTGAAATAACATAACTTCCGTGGGTGTGTTTGACATTCTCTCATACCTGCTACAACCCCTGTGAGTCCTCAGTAAATATTAATTATGGATAATTGACAATTCTTTTCTGCTAATGGAAGCTGCAGAACCGATTCTCAAGCTTTTACTCGGTGCTACTGCAGCCAAGTGCAGCCTTCAACAAAGGTCTGTTCTCTGCGCCTTGGAATGTAAACACGATCGTCCTACGAGAAATGAGTGTGCGTCTTTCTGGATCCTCACAAAGAAATCAAGTTTCTACAGAGAATCCTAACCTAAAGCAAACAAACAAGTCAACCTCATCTTTTGTCTATTTTTTCGAGAAAAAGAACTAAGCCTGATTCCAACCAACCATTCTATGTTCCAAATATACTTTCTATTTTACAAGTTCCTCTGATGTGCAGGCCTTTTATTGACCATCAGGCAAATGGCTTAAATAGTTACCATCTCCTAATTAGCCAAATTTAACAGCAGTGACGCATGCCCTTTACTGTGTTTCCTGTCAATTCTGATCAATCTGTTAGGTTTGCTGTAAATCTCACTGCCTCAGCTCACTTTAGGAATTTATTTTGCAATGGGCATGGATGCATGTTTTATACTCGACACAAACCCAAACCTATGGGTGTATATATTAGGTTGGCCACCCAAACGACTGTTTTGGCCAACCCGATATATACAGACAAGCATTTCTATACACTTTATGAATAATATATATACCACATATTATGTGTGATGCTATATATAAGTACTTTCATAATCTTTCCAAGTTAAATCAGATGTGCCTTTAGAATAATAGAGATGAGACTATAGAATGCATTTCCACTATGATTGGTTTTGGTAAATAGTTTCACAGAAGTTTAATTATTCTTTAAAAAAAAAGATCTAATTTACTGACATGTTTTCAGAAACAAATCCATTTTATCAAGCAAAGTTCACCTCTGTTCTCTCTCTTCATCACCAGCTGCACACCTACCTACAACTTCTCCATGTTTCAACTAGCACATGATGTTAAACACGCTGCTTGCTTTTTATGTGGGTGGATCATTTCAAATGGAATTTGTGCTTACAATCCAAAACTTTTGGTAAGAATTAAGGTCATCCCACCTAGCCTGTCAATTGTACTTATTCAAATATGTATCCGAATCAGACACTTTTAATAAGTAACCTGAAGGAGTAGCCCAGCCCAGCAGGTCAGGTGGGAATAAGTAAGAAGGAGCATCATCCGTTGTCTGGTCTTGGATTAAGAAGAGTTTGCTCATCTGCCAACTATGAAAATTCACCGTTCACCTGACCTTTCCCTCTAACCATTCATCACTCCAGTTCACAAGAAAATGGCCATCTGACAAACTTGACTCCCCAAAATAACACGAGCAAGAACTGCTAAACACCTGCAAAGAGCTTACTGCATGCCAGGCACTGTTCTAACCACTCTACATCTTTCATCTCCCTAAATCCTCATCTCAGTCTTGGGAAGCAAGGATCATTTTGATTAAAGATTTAGAGATGAGGAAACAGAGGCCCAATGATGTTAAGGTAACTAGCTGAAGGTCACCCAGCTTAGCAGTGGCAATGCCAGTTTAGAAGGGCATTCCATTTGTACTTTTCAGTTCTAGTAAATACACCATTGAAGGAGGATAGTGTTGGCAGCATTTCATGTATCACATGCCCAAACTCAGGATGAAGTGCAAGTATCAACACAGTAAGACAGTCTCGGCTGAGAACAGTGCTGATCCAGGAGTCAGCTGACCCTGAGGTCAGCACTACTTCCCACCTCGGCTTTAACCAGCATTTAACCCTGAACAAGTCACGTAACTCTGGAGCCCAAATTTCCGATCAGCAAAAGGAAAGATTGGACGTTCAACCTCAAAATGTATGTCTCTGTGATTAATGGCTGAATGTGCTGATCAAGTTTCCAGAGTTCTCCAGCAGTGGAGCTGGGTGTGAGACCCAGTTTACCTGTGCAGAGCCCATTATGGTAGGTGCTGTGTACTGAAATGTATTCTAACCTGAAATTCAGTGATGCTGAGCCCCAGTCAAATTCCTACAGCCCTGTGGCACTTATATCTGTTTGAAAATCAAAAAACCCCTAAAACTCAGAAAACTCTCTGTCATAATTAGATGTACTGCCTAAAACCAAAAATTAAAGACCCATGAACTATGTGTTATAGTATTCATTTAACATTCAGTTTTGCTTATTCATACTGTAAATCTTATTTGAGTCTTAAAAAATATTTCTCCATAAAGAGGCTGATAATGAATCATTTTGAGGTTAAATACACTCTAATACCTTTTTTATAAAATATAATTCTAACTGAAATGCAACAATAGCTAGGAAGATTTGATCCCAGTGGAAGATGTTTGCTTGAGTTTTGATGGCACCTGAGTAGAAGTAAAGGCATTCTGATCTATTGTATTCTACAGAGTAGACTTCCAACAGAATTCGTGACATAGGAGATCTTCCGTCTTCAGTATAGTAGAAATGCATTCATCACATCTCACCTTGTTCTTAAAACATATTTAAAATGGAATATTTTGACACAGATATTGTGAAAAGAAAAGCGAAAAGATAAGACGAGCTCCCTTTCCTGGGGTCACAACCCTGCAGGCTGGCTGAGCATACTGTTGGCATCTCACAGAGCGAGAGCAAGATTCTTCTAGGAGGCTTTCCCCAGAGGCAGACCCCTATCTGCATGTATCATTTATAGCCTTGCCACGTGGCTTCAGATGAAAATGGAACTCAGTTGGGGGGCATCATTAATTGAATCCACTCAAGTCCTTTGACAAAAAAAAAAATGCAAGTGACAACTACCCAGGTTTTTAAAGTTCCAATCTTTGCGTTCATCCACTTAAGACATCAGTCCCCAACCTTTTAGGTACTAGGGACCAAGGCAGGCCAAGAAAGACTCCACGGGGAAAGTTACCTTGATGCTGAGTCTGTCTTCAGCCCAAGGGAACACAAGGGAGAATATGGATGTGAGTAACCTGGACTGGCAAGAGTGGGGACTGTGGGGGCAAAGCAGAGCTAAGGGAGGCTGGAAAGATTGTCCGAGAACAAGTTGAGAAGAGCTCTGAACATCTTGCTAAAGGATTGGGCTCTGTGTAGTAGGGAGAGCTGAAGATGAGAGAAAGATGAAAAGTGACAATTCATACGCCTTTCATACGTTCTATGGACCCTTTAACACAGACTAGAGTCTACACTGGGCACTCGGAGAGTGACTGTCAAACTGCCTTGAGAGCTGTACTACTGGCTCATCAAGAAACAGATGTGTTAACGTCCGTGGCATTAAAAATAATTAATTAGTGTTATTTATCTAGTACTTCTCTCTCAAGTCCCAGGCACTTTGGATACGCTTTCTATGATCTCCATTCCATACAACAGTCTGATAAGACTGTATTTTTGTCTACAATTTACACATGAAGAGACTGAATTTATGGTGGTTTGGGTCCTAAGGGCAAATGGCTCACAAGCAGCAAAGCCTAGATTGGAACGCTAGTTTCTGATTCTAATACCTATGCTCTAGCCACTCTGCTGCATAGTTTTTCCAGGTGCACTGGCAGATTTGGGTAAACCCATTCCGAATATGTGCCTCCCCTCTGACGCCAGTCCACAGTTGCTCCCCTCACTGTGGTGTGTCCAAGGCAAGTGCAGAATGGCAGCTTGGGTTGGAAATGAAATGGGAGATGGAGAACACCGTGAAGGTAACTGACCCGTATGGGGCTGAGAACTACAACTTTGTTTTCCAAATAATGAAAACAGACGTCGGAAGACAGAAGATGAACTCGGAGTGAAGGGAGGAAAGCGACGAAAAGAAAAAGGGTGCTGGTGACAATGAGAGATGACAGTGACAGGGGCCAGCCCCTCAAACCTGTCACAACAGTGCACCGGTGCCCCTCTGGTTTCCCAAAAGAGAGTGTGTGCCCGACTGACCGTCTACGACCAGAGAGGAGTGAGGGAGGGATTTGGAGACAGAAAGAACCTGGCCTACATGGAAAGGGAAACAGAGACATGCGGGATGCTCAGAAATTCCCCAGAGAAACCTTGAGGGACCCTGGGCTCCTAAGTTACTTCTCACTCCAAAGTACACACAGCTTAGCCTGTGTGTGTGCTAAAACCCAGGGACGGCGGCTTCTGCAAGAGTAGGGAGGAAGGACACTCTTTCAGCTCCTATCTAGTGGTGTTTTCAGTCTCACAATGAACAAAAAAAGAGGTTTGGAATAAATCACTGGCATATTTGGGGAAGTGAGAGGATATGAGAAAGTAATAAAAATGTTCAGGCAAGAAGAAGCCTTTTTATCTAGATAACTATCTGTTCCTTTTAATTTTTTCCTCCCCAGGATGATCAGCCAGGAAGAACAGGAGAACAAACCAGAAATAAAGAAGCAAATAAGACTCTCTAAAAGAGGCAAAAGCAGAAAACCTTAGGAAATTGTCAAGCCTCAATCATAGCTGCAACATTAAAAAAAAAAAAAAGAATATTACCTTTCTTCATTTTTTAAACAATGTGTTTTACTAAAACCATTAAAAAAAAGAAAAGAAAAGAAAAATGAAAAACGAAAACCCCCACAGCACAAAGCTTGTGAAATGTGAATTGTTTTGATATCCCATTACTTCTTGAACAGACATTATCTGTGTGAGATTTTACTTGGGTAGAGGTATATCATTTTATTCTTTAAAAAAAAAATATCACCCAATATATTCCATTCTCAAGGACAGGCTTTACTGCTTTTCAGAAATACTGTCAACATAGAAACATACATTACAGCTTGCAGGAAGATTAAAAATCATCAAGGTCCAGTTTTAAATTTTTGCTGATGAAAAAACTAGCCCAGAAAGATAGTGGTTTATATCCTGTCATGCGAGCCATTAGGGGCAGGAAGGATGTCCAGACCCATGTGAACTGAATCCACACCCACTGCTCTACCCATTACGCCCTTTGCTAACCATTTTGAACTTCAGAGAAACTGTACTCATGAAAAGAATGCTTGATAGAGAGTACGCCTATTACCAACTACTTTTTAAATAGAAAGCTAGGGACTTCCCTGGCAGTCCAGTGGTTAAGACTTTGTCTTCCAAAGCAGAGGGTGAAGGTGCAATCCCTGGTCAGGGAACTAAGCTCCCATGGGCCTCATAGCCAAACAAACAAAACATGAAACAGAAGCAATATTGTATCAAATTCAATAAAGACCTTAAAATATGGTCCACATCAAAGATAAATTGAAAGCTAAAAGCCTGACTTCCAAATATTCATGTGTTATTTATAGAACAAAGCAGATTGTATGTAGGAACCTACTATCTAGGAAACATATATGCTAAAAGATTGATGATTTTTCTGATCTTTCTGCCTAGGACTTTTTTTTTAATGAATCTCCCCGTAAGCCCTTAATACAATCATATGGTCATAGCCCACTCCTCCAATGACCTAAGAGTTTAGAGCTTCTGATTTTGAACATAAAACAAATGCATTCAATTAGAAGTCTCATTCAATAATTTTTTAGCACTGAAAAGTCAAAGGTTGATTTTTTTTTCTCCTCTCTATATCTTGAGTAAAGTTCAAAAGGGAAGAAATTTAAGAATTCAAAATGTTCTTAACTAAATTTTCAAGTCAAAAGAAAAGATATCTAAAATGTTCCAACAGATTTACCCAAAGTCATGAAGAAAGCGGGGACCTTTACCAAGTCAGACAGTATCAAGGTTAAACCATGCGGCCAGTCCACCTCTCCGGGGCTCTGTCTATTGGGCCCCTACCCCAGCACTGGCAGGAGAAAACAGCCCTGAGTGTTTGAGCCTTACTGAGCCTGACAGGGAGCCTCAAGTTCACACCACACCACATTTAATAGTGGGTGTGAAGAGCAGAAGAAACGGTGCCCAGCTAAGGTCACCATCTTTGAGGCACCCAGCTCAGAGATTTGATAGCATCCTTTTTCAAAAATTGCATTTATTTATTTTGGCTGTGCTGGGTCTTCACTGCTACAAGGGCTTTTCTCTGGTTGTGGCGAGTGGGGGCTACTCTCTAGCTGAGGTGCTCGGGCTTCTCACTGTGGTGACATCCTGTTGCAGAGCACGGGCTCTCGGGCATGAGGACTGCGGTAGTTGCTAGTTGCGGGACGCAGGCTCCGTAGTTGTGGTTCCTGGGCTCTAGAGCACAGGCTCGGTAGCTGTGACATACGGGCTTAGTGGCTCCAAGGCATTTGGGATCTTCCCAGGCCAGGGATTGAACCTGTATCTCCTACATTGGCAGGCGATTCTTTACCACTGAGTCACCAGAGGAGCCCTAGCATCTGTTTTTTTTTTTTTTTTTTAGTTTCCATTTCCTCCAGCCAGGAATAAAGCAGTGCCCTCAGAAATAAGATATCAAATGAGAAAACAAGAAATAGGAAGAAAGATCTGATCCAAACGATGTTTCGTAACCTCTAGGCTATACATCCCCTCAGAAAAATGTGGCCCTTTTACTTCACAGCCTCCTGCAGGAGAAGCTCCAGATACAGATATATAGCCATCTCCTTACTGATACCCTAAGCCAGGAGAATCCACTCGGCAATTTAACAGTTTTCTAAATTATCAAGGCTTCCCCAGTGGGTCAACAGTAAAGAATTCACCTGTAATGCAGGAGTCACAGGAGACGTAAGTTCAGTCCCTAGGTCAGGAAGATCCCCTGGAGGAGGAAATGGCAACCCACTCCAGTATTCTTGCCTGGAGAATCCCATGGACAGAGGAGCCTGGCAGACTACAGTCCTAAGGGTTGCAAGAGTCGGACATGACTGAGGCGACTTAGCGTGTAAACTATCAGCTGCCCGTGATGCTTTATTAAGATTCTTTTTCCCCAGCAATTTCGTAATTAGCCCACAGAGGGATCTGAATATCAGCAACCAGAGTTCATGACCTGATGTCTGTTCCTCCTTGTGAGTCACGAAAAGTTCAGGTAACACAGCACCTGACAAGCAGTAAACCTTCTCAGGAAACATCTAAGTACCAGCCAACCACTCAGCATGTAAGCAATCTGTTTGTTTTGAATTAAAGAAAAACTTCCCTTGAGTCATTCCTCATAAACAGAATAGCAGACTTTAAAGGAAACTATGAATAATTTGCTTAGACTTGGAAAGGACATTGAGAAAAGGCCAAAGAGATTTTTTTTTCTTTAATTGATGTTCCAAGCTGATTTGAAACAGGCCAACTGCTTTCATGCATGCATGTTAATAGACCAGCACTCTACGCTCACAAATCAAAATAATCCAACTGGTCTACCAACCTCCTAATAGACTCATAAATCTTAGATATCATATAGCTCAATCTGTCATTCAAAGAAAAAAAATCTATAGGATCAGTAGCCCTCAAACTTTTGTGTGACTATTATGAATAAACAGAAGCTTATTTCATCCCAAATTAACTTGTTCTACTGTTGGTTAAATCAAATTGTCAGAAAGTTCAGAAAACCTTCATATATTATGTCAAAATAACTCTTTCTAGTACCCACACCGTGACCCCCAGGTAAGCTTCTGAAGATTGTTCTCCATAATATGTCTACATCTTTCACATGATATGTTTTCATATATTTGAAGCCAAATCTCACTTTCTAAGTAAATCTGTTCTCCAAAAAATGTGTTATTTTAGACAACATTTGATGATATTATGCAGAACTCTCAGTATCACATTACTCCTTTTTTGTCCAGCAATAATTTGTAAAATATTGCACCAAAAATGTAACATAATTCTCTAAAGTGTGTGCTTTAATCCTTTAATCCATGTAAAAGCATTTAAAAGAATGTCTGACACTTCATAAGCACTCAATAAATGTTTGCTCTCTATTTGCTCCACCAATTTAAAGTAGACACTGCTTTAGAAATTGGGAATAGAGTAATAAACAAGATAGATAAAAACCCTTGCCCCCTGCAACTCATTCTGGTTTATTATTTGACTTACTGGAACATTGGCTCAAATAAACCCAGTGTTGTTTGAGATGTAGTTTCAATGTACAGGGTCAGAAATCAGAAGACCAGGATCTAGTTGGATATTTTTTTAGACAGGTGATCATTTATCAACTCGAGATCACTTTCATTTCCTACTTGTTAGAGTTGCTGAAAGATAAACAAGGTAAGATCTCTTCTGCTTGTAAATATCTAGAATGATCTGTAAGGTCCTCTACTCTCTGGTTCCAACCACTTTGTGTCACTTTTATCTTTTTAATTCCTAATCTCTACCTAAGCTTCCAATATTCTTTGCGCTTGCATACCTCCTTATCCTTGCCAGGCCCTCTCCTGAAATACACTTCCCCAATCTCCCTTCCTGGAAACTCTTCATTGTTTTTCAGTTCAGCTCAAAACAGGTTTTAGCTCCAAAGCCTTCTTTGAACCATCTGCATTTCTCCACAAAGAATTTGTAGCTCCCTTCTCTGTCTATAATATTTTACTTACATTTCGAATGATAATACTGGTTCTTCTCAGATCATAATTATTCCTTCACTTATCTGACTATAGTAGCAGACTATAAGTTTCTTGGAGGCAAAAATTATGTCTTATTCACTGTTTTAAATCTGGAGTTTGGAAAAGGAAGATTCATTGGAAGTACACGATAATATTCATGAATTATAGTGAAAACACTTTGAATTAAAAATTAATAATACAAGGATAAGATGTTATCTATGATATAAAGTATTATTATTTACACAAATACTATTTCTTTTTAAAAAAATTATTGGCGTATAATTGCTTCACAATGTTATTTTCTGCTGTGCAGCAAAGAATACATTATTTCTTGAATCTATCATTTGATTCTATATGTCCAACAAAGTTGATATTAAGTGCATAAATTTAATTAAAGCATTAATTTAGGAACCAAAATAAGCACTGGTTAAAAAAAAAATGAGATCAATTTTTATTTGTATATTAGCCATAGTACACTCCTATTCCTATCTTAATTTTAAATAGTTTCCATTTCAAAAAGTATTTAATATAATTCAAAGATAGACTCTAAAGTGTTCTAGAAATATAAGGATATATTTAAATTTTAAAAATAAATTCAAATATTACTTATGTACTATTTATGAGATCTGAAAAAAAATATTTTAAATAACAATGATTAGAATTAAAGTGAATAGGGGGAGAAACTAAGATAGTGGAGGAATAGGACGGGGAGAACACTCTCTCCCCAACAAATATACCAAAAGAACTTTTAAAGGCCGAGCAAACTCCAAAAAACAGGAACTGAATGCTGGCAGAGGACATCGGGCATCTGGAGAGGCGACCCATTGCCGACGTGAGGAGTAACAGTGAGGAAACCTAGACTCACCCACCAGAAAACCACACAAGCCTTTCCATCCAGGAAACTTCGACAAACCACGCATCCAACCCCTCCCATAGAGAGGAATCCCCACAATAAAGAGACAACACAGCAAGATAAACAAGATGAAAAGGCAGAGAAATACCCAGCAAGTAAAGGAACAGGATAAATACCCCCTAGACCAAACAAAAGACGAAGAGATAGGAAGTCTACCTGACAAAGAATTCCGAATAATGATAGTGAAAATGATCCAAAACCTGGAAAATAAGTTGGAGTTGCAGCTCAATAACCTGCAGGCAAGGATTGAGAAGATGCAGGTAAGCTTTAACAA